>CALZFC010000252.1:3885000-4240000 GCA_945643635.1 Allodiplogaster sudhausi
TCTCTCTCTCTTTCTCTCTCTCTCTTTCTCTCTCTCTCTCTCTGTCTCTGTCTCTCTATTTTGCGATATCCTTTTCTTTGATCTCTTACTTTATTTTCCCTCCCAGATCCTCTCTCTCTCCTTGATCTGCCACGGTCTTTCCTTGTCTCGTCTGTGGCATCGCCTGGCGCCCTCCCCCCTTACACACAACGACGAGTGACACACGCAGAGGAGTCGGATTGATTGATTATGCACATGCGACTAGGAAAGAAGGTGAGAGAAGAGAGAAAGAGAGAAAGAGAGAAATAGGGGAGAGGGAAGGAGAGAGAAGGCATCTGAAGAGCAGAAGGGAGAGAACGTGAGAACAAGAGAGATAAGGAGGAAACAGACAAGGAAGAAAGAAAGAAGAGCTGAAATGGAAGGCTGAATGAAATGCAGAGGAAACTCTGAAGAGCAAGTGCTGAGATTGATAGATTCAGTGAAGAGAAGATATATTCAGGTCGCGAAAATGAGCAAGTACAGAGTCAGCACAAATTGTATACTGAAAGGGCAGTTGGGGAAGTTTGATAATGGCCAAGTCAATTTCTAATAAAATTTGACTATTCAAGAGGTCGATTGAGAGTGCAGTTGGAGTTCATTTAACGATTTCAATAATATGTAAATTTTTATAACATTTTCTTGTGTAATTTAATGATCTCAACCTCTCTATTAGGGATTGTGGTTACGGTGCACCTGGACAATTGCAACTTCTGATTGGCCGAATCGTCGTGTCGGGCAATAGATTCAGTGCCATTTTGTAGTTAGAAATTGTGGTAACTAAATTGTTAGCTAAATTTTTAACCCATTTCACAATCAATATCTGATGTACAAAGAATGGAAGTCGAATGAGAGAGGAGTGGGAGTGATACAAGAATTCCTGCTTGAGAAACATGGATTGAAAGCCTATGGTTGGCGGAGTTCAGGAAAAATAAATGTCGAACGAGCATGTAATTTGGAGTCGAGTCTTTTTTTTAAAGTTAAATACAATGAAAAGGCTATGAAAGGGATAAAATAGAGCGAGAAGAGAGAGAGAGAGAGAAGGGAGAGAAAGATGAAGAATGTAAGCGAGAGCATGAAAAAAGTGTGTATTAGTGAGCTAGAGAGGAAAATATGAAGAGAGGCCCATTGGAATCCAGGGGATTAGGCAATTGTGTGAGCAAGGGTGCATAAAAGACTTCTGGCTGTGCGCGGTTGACTCTTTCTACTTCTCCCTTCTCGTTCTCTCATTCTCATTCTCTCTTTCTCTCTCTTTCACTTTGTCTACCTCTCTCTCTATCTCTCTCCCCTTCTCTTTCTGTCTGTCTCTCCATCTTTCTCTTTCTCCTTCTTCTGCTTGCCTCTCAGATTTTCAAGCAGACAGGGGCCAACACTCAGAAGTGTAGAATGCCGAGAAAAGGAAGGAGGGAGATTGAAAAAGAGATCCAGACGATCAGACGGAGAGGCAGACTGAGAACAGCGCTAATGTTATTTGGGAGAATCGAGCTCTCTGGGTAACCAGTTACAGACAATTTTTCTACATTAACAATTTCCATAATAGCATGGATGCACATGTAAGCTTTAAATTTAAAGTTATTATTTCTTTAACACTACATACGATTATGCATAGATCACGATCTAGATTCAAATTAAATAATTAAAGTCAAAACTTAAGAATGTCATTTAAATAAGGAATAGCAGGACTGAACGCGTCGAGGCAGTGTCTTGCCAGAGAGAAGGCCACTCAGTTCAATGTGAAGATACGCAGGCCATTATAATGATGGAGGAGAGAGAGAGAGTGAGGGAGTATTAGAGAGTTATGGAAAGGAACAGAAAGAGAGAAGGGGAGAGAGAAAGAGTATTAGAGAGTTATGGAGAGGAAGAAAGAGAGAGAGAGAGAGAGAGCGAGATTCAGGGAGGAAGTACACGAAATTTGGCTGCATCTGGCTCTCCAACTCCACCCTCTCACATGCAAAAGTGGCTGTCCCGGTCAGAAGGGAGGTTTGAGAGCGAGAGATCGCAATAGATGGAAAGTGGCGTAGCGTACAACGATGAAGAGACCACACTGCATTATGCATACACACTGTCTCCAATTCACTCTCCAGTTCTCTCTCCATCCTCTCTCTCTCTCTCTCTCTCTCTCTCTCTCTCTCTGCCTCTGTCTCTCGCTCTCTCCGTCAACCTAATTCCTAGTTCACACAATACAGAAAACAATCTTCCATGAAATCGTAAGCACAGCCTCCTTTGATGGTAACACCAACATAAAACAGTTTGAGACAGGAGAAGTGAAAAGTCGTTCGATAAATCTTCTTGTGAAATTTTCAGAGAAAAAGTTTTTCGGCTTGCTGTAAAAAAAAGTTTTATTATTTTGAAGCGATTCTTGAAAAATATAAGCATAAGCTGAAACCAGCCGCTTCTTCTATGATTTCATTTTCCCTTATTACATTCACACCGGATGGGAAGGCAGTGTGAGAAAAAAACAAGGATACCAGATAGTGATGGCAAAGAGAGAGAGAGAGAGAGAGAGAGAGAGAGAGAACGTGAAAGACATAAAAGACAGAAGAGAGAGCGAGGAGATAGAGAAAGAGGAGATGACAGAATAATTGAGCTCTAACTTATCGTCAGACCAAATTACCAAAAAGGCTGCTGGTGATCAGTACAACGTGCCGTATACATACATATACCTGGAAGAGAAGGAAAGTCGAGGCAATACTGAATGCGCTCCCTCAAATATTTCGCAGAGCATATAATACGAGAGTGCATTGCACCTATATACAGTGAAAACAATTTGGCCAATCCATATTTTGCGGGCTGTGACTTTGTAACTAGAGGAAAAAAATGGTTCGACGTTCTGGAACTACATCTTACATATCTTTATTATTGGACGGCTCCATTAAGAGAGCGGATGGTTGGAAGCGGAAAAGAAAGTGAGAGTGAATTTGTAAATGTGAAGATACAAACCCCTCTTCATAATGTGGCATAATCCGATTGAATGGTTCACATGGCGTACAGAAATATCCACTCCGCGATGTTACATGTCGGCTATTATTCGAGTGCTGCTAATACGAACTCTTTCCACCGCCAAAGAAGGTGACTCTCTCTCTCTCTCTCTCTCTCTCTCTCTCGCTCTCTTTCACTCGCTCTCTTTCACTCGCTCTCATACTCGCTCTCTCTCTTTCTCGTTCTCTCTCTCTCTCTATCTCTCTTTCTCTCTCTCTCTCTCTCTCTCTCTCTCTCTCTCTCTCCGTCTTTCATATCTCGCTCCACTGTGCTGCTAAATGTACTCTTTTACCTACAGCATGCGTTGGATG
Organism: Allodiplogaster sudhausi; assembly: GCA_945643635.1. Taxonomy (NCBI): domain Eukaryota; kingdom Metazoa; phylum Nematoda; class Chromadorea; order Rhabditida; family Diplogasteridae; genus Allodiplogaster; species Allodiplogaster sudhausi. Next base: position 3,888,306 of record CALZFC010000252.1, read on the forward strand.
CGTGAGTACCATACTCTGAATCATCCGAGCTCATCTTTTTTCGTTTATCCTTTTGGCCAGTTTTCAATCATGCGGCCCCCGCTGTGGGCAAGATTAAACATTTGAATGCCTACTAATTATGGGGACATTCAAAATTATATGTATTTAATAATCTCAAAATTGTATCAACGTGTTTATTCTATTTATATCCTAACCATTGGACGGGTGCATTGATTGCTGAGACGGTGTATGTTTATAATGTCCTTAGTCAATTTTACGAAAAGGCTGTTAATTAGGGTTTCGAGGTTTCAAGTCAAAATCGGTAGCACCAGAAATGAATTAGTTCTTTCGAAAAATTTACATAGGTGTTGCTGTTACTGTTCTGTTTAAATTCCCTTTGTTAACCTCTGTTTTGCTTGTGTTAGAGAATCTTTTAATATCAGTTAATATTTTTTGCAGTCACGAGAATGGGCGAGAACATCATCTACGCTGGTGAGTAGTCTGTGCACTTTTTCTTTCAGCTTGAAATATTTTATTTGACAAGAGTAACAATAAGAACGGAATGATCCATCTCTGTTTAGTGCGCGGCAGCAACGGCTTCGGACTCAAGCGCGGTATTAAGCCTGCGGAGACCATCTTCGAGGACAAGGAGTTCGTTTCATTTTATATGTCCATTTCATCATCATCCTTGTCATAGGCAATAGAAACGTGAAATATATGTTCGAAGTGAATATCTAAGCCAGAATTTGATGTTTAGGAATCCGAAGGTTAATCCTTGCCGGACGTACGAGTTCAGTCACACTGGCCGATTCTTCGCGTACTGCGATTCCGTAAGGTGAGTGATTTTCAGCTGTTGAACAGTCGATGAAATTTTATGTTATTTGCCCTTCGTAATATTTTGTACTCTTCCAACTGCATATATTTGCTACAATTGCTTTGCCGTTGAGAACGTGTGTCATTGAATCGGCAACCGGGCGGAAGGTTCTGGACGTAGATCTCAAGAGGACACAGGTGTGCTTATTGCTGTTGTGTTTACTTATTTTAATTCGACTATATTTACTTTGTTTGTTAGCGCTTTAACAATCCAAGTAGCATGAAGTGAGAACAATTTATAGGCAATGATGTTTTCGCCCCGTGACACGTTGTTCCTCACCTGGGAACCGTACACCGTGTATGGTGTCCAGAAGGTCTGAGAATTCGTTTCTTTAATACGACCATTTCATGTGAAACTTTGTTCTGATTCCTCGGTATGATTATAAAGAGCATTTTCTTTGACGACAAACAGTTTGTTACTGTCTAGTGTGAGCATCTCTGTTGAAGGAAGGCGAAGAGAAGCAGAAACCAGCGCCTAATCTTCGCATCTGGAATATGAATGACGGCCAACACCTCACCACTTTGGTCGCGCAGAAACAGGTTGATTCCTGCGGATCGTATCGATTAGCTTGAAACTATTGGAAGTGTTGTCACTGAATATTATTTAGCTAATGAAATAATCTCTCTTATTAATCGTAGACAGCGTGGAAGCCGCAGTTCTCTGACGACGAGTCGGTGGCGGTTCGTCTGGTCGGCTCCGAGTTGCTTCTCCATCGCAACAATCTCTTTGGTCAGTTCAGCCGTGGACTGAAGTGGTGAATGGTCGTCTTAATCTTATGAAAGGGCGCTAAAGGGAGACACATCGGAATATGAGGCTTGTGTCTCAGTGTCATTTAAAGTGGATATTTCCACCTTTCATATGATGAATTTGTTTATGCTAACCCTCCTTGTTTATCCTTGTTTTCCTTATCATCCTTTCTTCTGCTATGAGCCTTTGTATGCGAATACTTTGTTACCGTATGTCGTTAATAAGCGAAAATTTACCCTACGATGGTCAACTTGTCATTAGGTTGACGTGCAGTCTTTGTTTTATATTCAGACAAGTACGACGGGAAGTTGGTGATTCCGAAGATCGAAGGATTCGCACTGTCGCCTGGCGCCAATCTTCACGTCGCTTGTTACATGGGAGCTCATGGGGTGCGCATCCTTTCGTATTGTTCATTTGCTGCAGAAGTGATGTCATTTGGTACATTAACTTGAAAATAGGAGCCACGATAGTTGCTAGTCAGTCTTATAGTTGAAGTATTCTTATGAGTTGCTTGTAAAAGAAGAGAATGATCGAAGATGCCTGATTCAGGGTCAGCCAGCCACAGTCAGAGTGCACCGACTTGATCCGAACTTCCCTCTCATCTGCAACAAGACTTTCTTCAAGTCCGACTCCGCCAAACTCCGCTGGAATGCAAAGGGTCTCATCTTCTTATTCTCTATTCTGGGCTATTATTTATCCCACTAATATCTCTTTGAAGGAACGGCTCTTCTCATTCTTTCTGTTGTGGATGTCGATTCGACCAACAAGTCGTACTACGGGGAGCAGAGCATCCATCTTGTCAACGTCATTACGGGTTAGAGAGGAAGAGAGAACGAGAGAGAGAAGGGGGGAGAAAGGAGGGAGAGAGAACGAGAGAGAGAGAGAGAGAGAAGCATTGTGATCTTCAGGTGAGGGAAGCCAGGTGCCTCTGGGAAAGAACGGGCCGGTGTACTCTGCGAAGTGGAATCCGAATGGCCGCGAGTTCGCTGTGTGCTATGGGTTCATGCCTGCAAAGGTCTGACTTTAGTCTGTATTCGAAATTAGCATATTGCTTGAGAATTTAGGATAGGAAACGTATTCCGAGAATGGCGGCTTAACAGTGATGGATGTGATAATGAAGTGAGTTACAACTAGTAGTCCTTGGCAGGTTACACTCTACAACCTTCGTGCTGAGCCCGTGTTCGATATGAAGGAGGGCCCTCGGAATGATATCTTCTACAACGCTTTCGGTCAGCTTTCAATTCATCCTTTTTTATCCCCACGGTTTCGCTTAAAAACAAAAGAAGACCGTCTTTGTTTTCGCTTTTCTTCAACAGTTCTCGTTCCGACTCTAAAATTGTAGGTAACATTCTTCTGGTGTGCGGATTCGGCAACTTGGCAACGGGCAAAATGGAATTCTGGGATGTCGAGAAGAAGACCATCATCGTCGAGGTTCACAATCTTACATTTCCTTACCATTTATGTTCAAGGGGGCGTCTCTGTTATAAAAGTAAGTGTAGGCCAGTAAAATATTAAAATAGCTATGTTATTTTGTTTAAGAGCTTAGAATGCATTTAGGCTGCAATGAAAATATATGATTACCAAGCATAGCCTTACGAAGCACTACGTATTCATACTGAAGGTTGTTTCTTGTGCAGATCGCAGTGCCGAACACAACATACTTTGAGTGGGCTCCCGATGGTCAACACTTCGTCACTGGTTTGTTCTTTCTCACTTTATTCTACTCTCCAACTCTCTCTCTCCCTTTATTTCTCTCTCTCTCGCTCTCTCTCTCTCTCAACCTGCTCCCATCATCTACTATTTCCCCCCTCCACTTCAGCGACCACGACCCCCCGTCTCCGCATCGACAATGTGTACCGTCTCTGGCACTACAGCGGCCGTCTCCTGGCTGAGGTGCCATACGATTCTCCAAATGAAGAGCTCTGGCAGGTCAGCAGTCATGGCTTACTTGTTACTAAGCGTCTCTATGCATTCAAACGACTAGATTGCAATAGTTTCTGGCGTTGCAGCCAGCTGGAATGTCGGACAGTGCCATGTTGTTTTTATGTTATCCCTTCAGGTTCTCTTCCGACCCATCAAGGCTGGCATCTACAATCCGTTCAACATTGTCGAGTTGACTAAGGAGCAGAAGGCTGAGGCTGGACTCCTAGTCAAGGTTGTCGCAGATTTTTGTGCTTTGACCTCGTTCTCTCAGACTCGTTTGTTGCTCTCTCTGTCTTGTTTTCTCTCGCTCTCTCCCTCTCTCTCTCTCTCTCTCTCTCTCTCTTCTGTCGTTATATTTCGCCCTTCATCCCTCCGAATCTATCGCTCCTTAACTCCCTGCAGGCGAAAGGAGATACGTCGTCGAATGGAGTGCCAGTGGGTGCGGTCAAGAAGACCACTGCATACATTCCACCCCATCTCCGTGGTGGTTAGTGAGACGGACAGGAAAGTAGAAATAGAGAACGAATGATAGAGAATATTCGGGAATAGCCGAAGAAGTATTATTATGCTTTATAGCTCATTAACTTAAGAGAGCCTCTCTGTAAGGATCAAGCTGCCCTCAATGGGGACCTGCCCCGGCGCAAAGATTTCAGATTCAGTTATCCAAAATTTAATTAGGGGTACCCATACGTACTGTGAGGAAAATTAGTAGATCAATTTTGTTATAAAATTTTTTTCCTTGTCTAGGCATGAACAAGTAAGGAAAAAGTCTAATTCGCCATAACTTTCTTTAATAGCAATATTTTTCAATTTTCTTTTTTTATTGGCATCCCCATCGAATTCTAAACCAGAGACCTTTAAATGTCTTTCGAAAAATATTTCATTTTCATATCGAAAAATTATTTTAAATATTTCAATTTGACCGTTGAATACCTTATACTCAAAACGTTTTGGGTACTATATCTCAAATTGTAGAGCATTAAAAACTGTATAACATATCTTCTTTTCGTTTAGCCTGGATGTCCCCTAAGCTGTTAAAAATGGGCTCAAATAGGGGCACCTCGGAGATGAACGATTCAAGGAATGCGTGAAGAAATGGTTAAATTCTTGTTTAAACATACAGTGAACCTCTTCATTCGATTCAGCGCTTGTTTCTTGTCATAATAGCTATATATCATAATTCATAAAACTATAAAACTATCGTTTTCCACGAACAAAACTCATTTTTCGATTTTTCTAACATGGACAGAAAATGACCTAAAACTATTCGAATCGCTATATTTTCGACAAATTCAAAGACTACAGAATATGAATAGCACTATTCTGTACGCGACAAAATTCTCTACAGCATACATCCTTTACATCTGGATAGGACGTCCCTACCAATGTCTATATCGATTTTCCCACGGCTGTCGGGTCAACACTGACAGATCCGCATTTTACAACTTTTCGTGCAATCTTAATGTTTCTTGCTCATCCAATATACCATTCTGCTCCACAAAGCATCCTGAAGTCAGAAGGGATGTTTATTTTGCATATTTCCCGTGGTAAAAGCCCGCAAAAGGGTTTGCATGCGCGCGGAATTGAACCTGCGACATATGACATACGACGTGCACAACCAATACGCCCAAATTACATTTTAAAATTCATTTCTCGAGACTCCTTTAACCAATTTTAAAGGTTGAACTATCAATCGATAGCTATCCTTTCGCTCTATCGAAATAAAAATATCCGCCAAAGTTTTAAATGATGGTAAGGCAGAATAAGACGCCAAAATATTCGAACACAAAAAAGTATATCAAACAATTTATTCATGAAGAAGTGATGTGTGAGAAAGTTGTTAGTCTTCGCGAAAGCTATCTAATAGTAGTTTATGAAATGTGGTGATGGGTTGCATATGCGAGAAATAGCGGCTGCGGAACTGGCCTCCCAAAAAATTAAACTTGCAAAGCCCCTCAGGGCACTCTTCCGGTACCCAATGGGAAGATAAATAGTGGCTGACATGGTATGTCCTCAATATTGATAATAGTACAGGAAAAGTGCCCTGAGGGGCTTTGCAAGTTTAATTTTTTGGGAGGCCAGTTCCGCAGCCGCTATTTCTCGCATATGCAACCCATCACCACATTTCATAAACTACTATTAGATAGCTAGACGAACAACTTTCTCATACATCACTTCTTCATTAATAAATTGTTTGATATACTTTTTTGTGTTCGAATATTTTGGCGTCTTATTCTGCCTTACCATCATTTAACACTTTTTGGCGGATATTTTTATTTCGATAGAGCGAAAGAATAGCTATCGATTGCTAGTTCAACCTTTAAAATTGGTTAAAGGAGTCTCGAGAAATGAATTTTAAAATGTAATTTGGGCGTATTGGTTGTGCACGTCGTATGTCATAGGTCGCAGGTTCAATTCCGCGCGCATGCAAACCCTTTTGCGGGCTTTTTCCACGGGAAATATGCAAAATAAACATCCGTTCTGACTTCAGGATGCTTTGTGGAGCAGAATGGTATATTGGATGAGCAAGAAACATTAAGATTGCACGAAAAGTTGTAAAATGCGGATCTGTCAGTGTTGACCCGACAGCCGTGGGAAAATCGATATAGACATTGGTAGAGACGTCCTATCCAGATATAAAGGATGTATGCTGTAGAGAATTTTGTCGCGTACAGAATAGTGCTATTCATATTCTGTAGTCTTTGAATTTGTCGAAAATATAGCGATTCGAATAGTTTTAGGTCATTTTCTGTACATGTTAGAAAAATCGAAAAATGAGTTTTGTTCGTGGAAAACGATAGTTTTATGAATTATGATATATAGCTATTATGACAAGAAACAAGCGCTGAATCGAATGAAGAGGTTCACTGTATGTTTAAACAAGAATTTAACCATTTCTTCACGCATTTCTTGAATCGTTCATCTCCGAGGTGCCCCTATTGGAGCCCATTTTTAACAGCTTAGGGGACATCCAGGCTAAACGAAAAGAAGATATGTTACACAGTTTTTAATGCTCTACAATTTGAGATATAGTACCCAAAACGTTTTGAGTATAAGGTATTCAACGGTCAAATTGAAATATTTAAAATAATTTTTCGATATGAAAATGAAATATTTTTCGAAAGACAGTTAAAGGTATCTTGTTTAGAATTCGATGGGGATGCCAATAAAAAAAAGAAAATTGAAAAATATTGATTTTGAAGCGAGATACATCAAATCACAAAATATCCATACATTTAACTGTTCACGCAAGAATATTTTTGGAAAAAAAAGTTGTATCATTTAATCTTGTTACTGGGGCCCAGTGCCATGTCCGACAACGTTTTCGCTGTCGACACATTTAACTGTTCACGCAAGAATATTTTTGGAAAAAAAAGTTGTATCATTTAATCTTGTTACTGGGGCCCAGTGCCATGTCCGACAACGTTTTCGCTGTCGAAATCGAACATCTGGATCTGGGGCAGGCCCTACTGGAGGCATACAGAGAGGCTCTCTTAAGTTCTTCGTTCTTTGAAGGCGCTGCGGCAGGCGCGGGGCAAGCAGCTCCGAAGCCGCAGCTGAGCGAGAAGGAGAAGAAGATCAAGAGTCTCGAGAAGAAGGTATTCAAAGACAATTCTTATTTGATCAAGTGGAACATTAAGTAGCATGTGATAAACCAGAAAGTTCTACTTACTTGACAACATTTCTTCTGCATGTAGAATAAAAGAACAACTGCTTAAACGAAAAGTGAGGCAGTAATTTCTCACGAAAACGCTGGCAATAAGTGAAAAAAGACGAAATGTTAGTTATGTGCAATGCATTTTTTTTTTGCTTAAAAAACTTATATAATAGTTTTATAAGGAACTGATTATTGTGATTTAGAACTGGTTATTTTCATCTCTGCACTTTAATTCGTCTGAAATAGCCTTTTCTTCCAGATTGCTGACATCGAGAAGCTGAAAGTCCGCGTGGCCGCGGGGGAGACATTGGAGTTGAACCAGATGGAGAAGATGAAGAAGCTGGATGAATTGGTCAATGAGTTGGAGGCAGTGAAGCTCAGCTAGGGATTGGGCACTCTTCCCTGTTTCTCCCTTCCCTCCCTCTCCCTCTCTTTCCATCTCTTTCTCTCTCACCCTCTAAATGTCGCCATTTCCATCAATCAACTATTTTCGTTATATTTGTTGTTTTCTGAAACCATTTGCTATGTTTGCATATCTCTTGTAGTTGTTTTTCTCGAGTGGAATCCCCTGAGTTGTCCGGTTTCGGGCTGGTTATCGGTTATTTTAATGTCGTCCTTTTCTCCCACCCCATGGAAAGAAGCGTCGTCGATATCTGTATAACGCTGTCCATTTGAGATCCTTTCTTGCGTGGGGACATTAAGTTGTTGTTATAAGAAGGATGATGTGCTTGTTACTTTTGACTGAGTGCTCTCAACTGTGTGATCTAACTGTACCCGCTTGCACGAGTTTGGTTGAACCGAAAGAAAGAGAAGATGATTGTTAGATTTAAAGGCCAATAAAGGAACAGAGAAGGAATGAACATTTTGGACAGTTTCTGATTGTTATAAGGGTATTGTGCGTAATTTTCGGTTTACGCATTTGTATGCATGGATTACAGCCAGTGAGCCAGTTTATCATTCATAAATAGAGATGAAATCGTTCGGTAAGAGCAGCAACAGTAGTAATTTATGAGCATTCACATAAAATGCTTCCTACTTGCCGATAATAACACTGGGCACATGGAGTCTATGCTTCTGAATGAAGATGACGAGATGAAAGAGACCCGAGGAGAAGTGACTGAGTAGATGAGCAGAGAAGAGAGTTATCCACTGCTGCTGCTGGAGCTGCTCGAACTGCTGTGACGGCCCCATCCACCGTGGCGATGGCGGTGGCGGCCTCCGTAGTAGCCGCCTTGGCCGCCATAGTAGCCTCCTGTGCCCCACTGGTTCCCGCCGCCCCATTGGTTGCCCCACTGGGCCGTGGTAGAAGTAGCGAGGAATAGGAGGAAGATCAGGGCGAAGATGCTCCTCATTCTAGACACAGCAGATGACAGGGGGTGCAATGGAATGGAGAGTGCTGACGAACTGGTTAGAACACGGCTTTATAAGGAGGACAAGGCAGCTTGCTGTGTATGGCGAACAGTCCGAATAGCGAAACTGAAGAAAACGCGTGACTTAAGATTCTTTGAGCAATCAACACAAACGTCTTCAATTCTATCATATCTCTATATCTGTCTCAGTGATCTTATTCCATCTCATTTTCTTTTCTCAATATCACTCTTTCTCGCCCTTTCCATGACTTCTCTTTCTCTCTCCCTCTCTCTCTCTCTCTCTCTCTCTCTCTCTCTCTCTCTTTCATTCTCCTCTCTCTCTCTCTCTCTCTCTCTCTCTCTCTCTCTAGCCATAACCTCGTCTATGAATCTTACATCTTCACTATTTTCTGATGCACTAACAAGGAGTATGATTTCCTGTTTTGTCTTCCACGAACAGCAAGCCAGAGCCTAATGCGGCCTTGAATGAGTTGGAGAATGACATTGCGGGAAATACTGTGATACCGGCTTCTCCTGATAGTCACTCTCTACCGTTCAATACTGCAAACGTCAACACGTGTGATTCGATTGTTTGATTGTGAGCACCTCTGCGAGGGTGGAAAGAAACAAATCGAATTCTCGCCGAATTCGCCGCGCTCGCATCTTATGACTTTCTGTAGCTCGAAATATGTCTCTCTTCCTACACTTACTCCTTCAAACGCGCTCTCTCTCTCTTTCTTTTTCTTTCCCTCCCTCTCGCTCTCAATTTCTCTCTCACTCATCGACTCGTTTTTCACTAACATATCGAGGCGGTAGCGTTCCATGCTCCTTCTCTGCCTTGTCTTTAACACCGTGAAACGAGAAAAAGATGATACCCGTTAATGCCCATCTATAATAGACACACCTTTAGCATTCACTGGATTGGCAGTTCAAATAGCTATCAAATGCCGAAAGCGGAGGCTAAAGAATTGTAACCAAAAAAAACGAGAGAAAAAATTCTTGGTTTCATCAAGGCTGTATGATTCTTTCTCGGGAAGGAACTCTTCGATATAAAAGCGAAGAGTTCCTTCCCGAGAAAGTGAATTAGGCGGAGAACTCTGATGGTGAGAAGGAATAGAAACAAGGTCAAACACCGGCTGAGTCATCCGCGCACCGATTTAGCAGAGTAAAGCGACGATTTGTGAGGGAGGAGAGCAGGGAGGAGTTGGGCGAGCTCTGCCCTATGGAATGAGCAAGCTTGTTAAGCGAGAAAAGGTTTGGCTGACGTCACTCCATTCAGCGAGGGCTTCCCCACGCGGACATTGGACTAGCCGAGCACGGAACTGCCATGGATATATAAGCATCTACTATTTGAGAAAGAAACCAAGAGCATTCCTTCTCCCTCTCATTACTCGACTTCTCCTCATTTGTAGGGAGAGGAGACTTTCCTCTCCCTGGATCTACATCGTCATGGCCCTTCCCCTTCTTCCCCTTAGGTATCTTTAGGTATGTATGTATGTATATTCTTTGTATTCTTTGCTTATTCACGTGCTTAGTTGTGTTGCTCGTGTGTATAGTATTAAGGTAAGAGGCAATTAGCACCTAATAGAGTCCCCAGCCTCTCGCTCTTATATGTCCATGGTAGAGCGGGTAGACACTGGGATAGCCAGTCGTGAGGGAAGACTCACTGCGGAGGAGTCGGGCGGAGGACTCGCTGAGGAGGAAGCGGTGCGCGGAGTCGTGGTCGACGACTCGAGGAGGAGCAGAAGGTCTCCGAGTGGCCGGCGTGCCCAGGCGCAGAGTCGAGGACGAGGACAAGGACTGTCTACGGTGTTGTGAGTTGGGGGTGCCTCTGTATATTGCTGTCTTGTATTGACAATTGTTTCTCTCATACGGGTTACTCTATATAAATTAGTTTGTTTGTTTCTGTAGTCTAATCACATTCCAAGGGGTCTGTGGGTACAGACACAGGTCGAGATTGTCTTCGCCCGCTGTGAGGAGCCGTCAGACGTAAAAGAACCGCGGACATATCCGCCACACATTTCACTCTCCACCCTAACCATGAAGTCCGTCCTCGCCAGCCTTCTCGTGGTGGTTTGCCTGTTCGCCGTACTCTCTGAAGCGTACTACGGGGGCTACTACGGAGGCTACTACCCTTCCTATCCCTCCTACAACTACGGTGGCTGGGGAGGCTGGGGAGGAAACCGCGGATTCCGACGATTTGGTGGATGGGGCCGCCACTCCAGCAGCTTCAGCCACGGCAAATAGAGCAGACAGCTATCTACTCAACTCTGATGTCGTCATTACTCATGTGTACTTGCTTGTAAAATCGGAGTTTGTACCCACTTGGTTATCCCTGTACATTTGTTTTCTTTCATTGCCTGCATCTCATTCTGATATAAAATTCTTCAAACTGAATTGATTACTTTAGCCCCAACAATGATTTGAAGTCTCTTTTAAAATTCTCATGATGATCTGTCAACGGAGTTCCATCGTTTCTTTGCAGTTGATTTTCAAGAGAGGAATAAGCAAAAAGCCGTTTTATTTCTCGTGGAGAGGGGGAGGGCTTGAGGGTGTTGGACTCTCGAGAAGACGAGTTTGGCTCAGCGGATTGCCAAGATTCTTCCTTCTCGCTCATCCCTTCTTGAACTGGTCGCCCACAACGTCGTTCAGGTTGTAATACTCTGAAGTTGAGAATGATTGCATCGATATGGCAAGGCTGGCCGACCGTCATCGGGTTTCTGCTTGGTGGGATCGGGCAGGGCGGAGAGGCGTGCACTCGATTCGATCGGGCGTGCCGGGTACCCGTCAGAGTCTGGCTTCTTCTCCGCTGCATTCCTTCCTCAAATACATAAATATCTGCTCTTTTTCTTTGTTTTATACATTTACTCCCTAGGCATTATGCAAGTTGTTGTATACATAGCATAAGCATGTCGGATACAAAGTTCCGACCAGTGGCTGCAGAAGTGCCTTGGCCATTCTTGGTAGCCGTGCTTGAGTCAGCTGAAAATGCTCTTCAACATTAAGTGCCTTTTAAAAAGGACTGAACAGTAGTTGGTTTAAGATACACGGTAGTTAATGGCTAAAGAATGAATGATCTCGAGATGATTCGTGGTCTTTCTGACCAGTGGACTGCGACGAATTTCCGCCGGCAGAGAGCGACTGGTATGCGCGCTGGAAAAATGGCGAAAGGGTCGCTGAAAGAGACACACCTTTTCTTCATTCCAAATTTTGTTTGTAATATTTGAAAAAAATAAGTATCTCGAAGACGTAAAGTATGACTCGTTGTCAAAATTTATGACTGGGACTTCATAAAAAAGGAACCTGCAGTGAAACCAGCGAAAGAGGCGATGGGCGCGTAAATGGCTGCTGAAAACTTTTTGAAATTAAAGTGCCAATGGCACATTTATACTTTATACTTAAAAAAAATGAACACGGACCCATCTGGGTCATGGCCGGCTGGAACTGAGTGAGGGCGAGATAGGAAGAGGAGCGAGAAGCATCGGCGGTCGAGTTAGGGGGAGTAGCTGCTGCCGTTTTGGTGGAAGGTGTGGACGGCTTCGAGTCGGACACGGACTTCTGAGGGGGCGGCTTCTCCGGGGTCTCCTTGGCCTTCGGTACATCGACCGGCGGCTCGACCTTTGTCTCAGGAGCCGGCGTCGAAGGGAACTGCAGTGGCTGATAGTTCTCCTCCGCGCTTCCTGATAATCACAGCACTTTTCGTTGGCAATATCAAATATTCAAGATAAGAGGCCAGAGGGAAGAGGGTCTAGCGCGATCTGACTCATAAAGGAAGTTATTTCCTTCTAGCCCAGCGGTGGTAGTAGACAAAGGAAAGTTATCTGAAAAAAGAAAGACCATCGGAGGAATCCATAGCTTGCATCCGCAGGGAAGTGGATCTTCTGTCTGCTTCTCACGAGATGACCACGGCGATCTACCCTTCCCAGTAGCCCTCGTTTATTAGTCGACCTGATATGAAAATGTTAATTACTTTAGCTTACTTACTAGAGAAATTAAATTATCTATCTGTATTTATCAACATTTTAGAGTTATAAAAACCTTGGCAACTTTTCAGAGATAAAAGGCAAAGTCTATAAAAAGAAGAGAGCAAGTAAGAGCGGACCAGCTGCTAGAAGATGTAGTGAGAGGAATGAGCTATATTGCCCCGAAAACATTCAGTTGCAATTACTGTCGTGCTATTAATCAACATACGTGATTAGCTTAAAGATAACAGAGATATTGCACCAACTATTTCAGATCGTGATGTACTTTTAATTTATGCGTAAGTTCTTTTTTCTTCAGCCATTATTTATGCACTCATTTTGAAATCAATTTATTTTCATACATGAGGAAATGCTCGGGGCTAAAGTATGCAAATCCTGGAAAACTGGTTAAAATCTACTTCCGATTCCCCAACGCGCCGCTCCCAATCATTTCACAAGGAACACTTGCATCGAGAAGGTTGGCTTCTTCCCTTGTCCCCATTTTCCTCCCGCATTCTTATTTATTCCATCAGTTTATTTCCCTGGAGATGATAATTGAGAAATCGCTCGTCAGGCAACAAGGAATGCAGCTTACGTCGCTTCTGTCTCCGTTATCGCTGTTCTCTGCGCCATCGGCGATTCTTCTCTTCTCTGCTTGGCTCCTCCCATTCGCCGGCCTCCTTCTTCTCGTGGCTCAATGCGCCAAGAAAAAGACACCCGCACCGGTCGGGATATCAAATAGAATTGAGCTAAATGAAAAATAAAGTATTACAAAATTATAATAGGAAATAATCAACACAACGCAAAAAAATTCTTTGAGATTGGAATGAAAATTTTGTTCAAAAGTAGGCGAAGGTGCTTTTAAAATGAAATATTTTTATGTTTTATAAACCATGTGTTGCATTCTGATCTTTAGAAGGCAGTAAAGGCCGCCGTCCCGCCTGCGGCGCCGGTCGGAGCAAAGGCCGTCGAGAAACCGCCCCCCTCAACCGCGACCGCTGAGGAGAAAGTAACATAGAACATCGTTTTTTTAACCTTTTTGTTTAGCCAAGGAGCTCAATCGTTTCAGCAAGAAGTGCCCGCTGAGGCTAAGAAGGAAGAAGAGAAAGGAGGTGGAGAGAAGGACAAGGAGACTGAAAAGGACAACAAGGAGAAGGAGGGAGGGGGAGAAAAGAAGGAAGAGAAGAAAGAAGAAGTGAAAAGCAAAGAGGAGAAGGAGGATAGCAAGGATGACAAGAAGGACGAAAAGAGTAGCAATCATGACAAAATCAGCTTGCACAACATTTTGATTAGGAATTCAAAATGAATAAACAATTATAAATGAATGTATAATCCAATGGAAAGTCTAATATAATTTGTTGTAGAATCGGAGGAGGAAAAGAAGGAAGGAGCGGAGGAGGAGTCGAAGGCGAAGCCCAAGGAGATTCAGCACGACGAGAAGCAGGTTCATTCTGATCTGCGTCTCTGCCCTGGCTAGCCTGGTACTCTTGCAGAAAATGATCGCGGGGCAGGGGCTGACTCGCAACAAGACCGACTACCCCACTCTTGGAGATGTCGCCGATGATTGGTCGTCCAAGAAGAATGTCAGCTTTTCTTCTATTCTAAATTACAATCAAATATTATTTCAGAAGAAGGAAAAAGGCTCGAAAAAGTCGAAGAAGTCTGAGAAGAAGTCATCCAAGAGCACGAAGAACAACAAGCCAGTCTTTATTCCCTCCCTTCCAGTCCTTCCCGTTCAAGAATACGCATCAGAAATATCACTAATCTTGTTAAAAAAAAGCCTTCATTCAAGTTTCAGAGAAGGCAAAGAAGAGAAGGACAAGGCGGACGAGAAGGAAAAGTCGAAGAAGTCGAAGAAGGAGAAGAAGGACGAGGAGAAAGCAGAGAAAGGCGAAGAGAAGGATGCAAAGGATGACGAGAAAGAAGAAGAGAAAGAGAAGGAAAAGAAGGAAAGCAAGAAGAGCAAGAAGGAGAAGGAGCATTCGAAGAAGGCCAACTCTCCCAAGAAGTGAAGAGAATTGTCAATCCCCTCTCAACACCAAAGATAAAGCCTCGATGGCAAATATCAATTTGCTTTTGTTGTTTCAGAAATATTAGTTTAAAATTCATGCGAGACTTCCAATTGAAATATCTGCTCGAAAATGTTGTAGAGAGTGCAGCGAGAAGAACTGTACGGAAAAACGTACAAACTATGGCCGTAATGCTTATGCAAAAGGAATTCAGCAAAGATCTGAATGGTGCTCCAAACATATTCCTGACTTCCCTTGTAAATACAAAATAGGTTTACATTTAATCACTTTATCCAACTCTTTACAAAAAATGTGGAGATGTGTGCGCAAACGATGAGAACTCTATCTGCCATGGCTATGGCTGTGACTGTGATAATGCCATCCGCCGTATCCTCCGCGGTAGCCCCCACCCCAGCCTCCATAGCCCCCGTAGTTGTAGACGGGATGGTAGCCGTACGTAGGGAAGTAGCCGTAAGCTTCAGAGAGGACTGCGAGTACGAAAACCATCGCCAGAATGCTCGCCAAGATGTTCTTCATTGTGCGAGTGTAGAGAAAGGGGAAGTACGTTCTTGGTGAGCACAGGGAATGGTTTCAGTTTATATATCCTCTACGAGTTAATCTTTTGGTCATAATCGCTGACCTCTTGTGACAGGAAATGTCGCCATGACAAGCAAGCTGCATCTCCTTAGCCAATCAAACCGATTCATTCAATTTCTCAGTTCTCTCTGATCATTTGATCTTCATAAAATCGAAAACCAAGCTATTACAAGATTCCTTGTCCACGTCTTCTTTGGATCCTCATCGTTGTGCGATCGTTTATTCTCGCGAGGCTACTGCGTGGCCGAAGAAAGTACACTGCTTCTACTAGAGAGAAATATGTATAATCCGTTATGTTTCTGTTGTCCTTGCTCTTCAACGGTTGCTTTTCGCTCTTATCTGTAGACATGAAGACGCAGTTATTCGGTGAAACATTTCTCCATTAACATTTTTATTTGTACACATGTATGTACAATATACATAGGTTTTATGTGACTCTAGAAAAGAAGAGAGAGAGAGAGAGAGAGAGAGAGAGAGAGAGAGGGAAAGAGAGAGAAAGAGGGAGAAAGAGACAAAGAGAGAGAGAGAGAAAAGATAAAAAAAAAGATAGAGAGAGACAAAGAGAGAGACGAGAGAGAGAAATAAAGAGAGACAACAGAGAGAGAAAGACAGAGAAGGGAGAGAGAGAAAGAGAGAGAGAGTTAGAGAAAGAGAGAGAGTTAGAGAAAGAGAGAGAGAGTTAGAGAAAGAGAGAGAGAGAGAGTAAGAGAGAAAGGACGAGAGGGAGAGAGAAAGAAAAAGAGAGAGAGAGAGAGGCGTCCGAGAAAACGGCGGCGACAGAGAGGGCAAGTAGATCAAAAGGGGAAGGCGAGGGGGAGGGGTGAGGGAGAGGCGAGGTAGCTCGCGCTCGTCTTTGGGGAGAAGGAGGCTCATATGAAGCGGCTTGTCGGTTCTGGCTGGGTCGTGCTCGGTTTGTTCTTGCTCTTCCCTGTTGCCATTCTCCAGAACAGCTCTTCTTTTATCCCCCGCTCACCTGTTATTGAAAGTGTGCGATGTTCCCTTTCTCATCTTGTTTCCTTCTTTAAGTGGAGAAAAGAACCCGTCCGAATCGAATTTTGCAGCCCTCGATCGAAATTTTACACTTTTTTGCTTGCTTACATCTGGCTTGGTATCCGCGTGTGTTATTGTCCAAATGCTTTCTCGGTGTGATGATTAACTCCTTTCTGATGGCACGTGGTATTGCTCCTCTCCTCTTCAGCGTATCCAGCGTAAATGGCGACGGCGCACAAGGAGAAGCTTCTTCGTCAGCAGATGGCCTACCGAATCGAGGATTCACTGAGGATCGTCCGATCTGAGATGTCGGCCAGCCTGGACGAGGACGAGAACGAGGCAAAGGTCTGTGAGGCAGGGGATTAAGAGCTGCAAGCTTGTATGTGGCGGTGATTAGCCGGGATACCTTTCTCTCCTTCCTAACCAATCTCTCATGCCCAAGCCGGGTCGCGGCTGTCATGCCATTTCTACTCTAGCCGTCTGGCACTCTACATCTCCTTCCCATCTTATGGACGCGCGCGAGATGTGTGCTCACATTCCTTCATACCCTGACATCCTCTCACTATCCTCTCTCACCATCCTCTCATCACTATCCTCTCTCTCTCTCTCTCTCTCTCTCTCTCTCTCTCTCTCTCTATCTCTCTGTCTCTCTGTCTCTGTGTCTCTCTCTCTCTCTCTGTCTCTGTCTCTGTCTCTCTCTCTGTCTCTCTCTCTCTGTCTCCTGTCTCTTCGTCTCCTCTCTTTCTCTCTGTCTCTCTCTTTCCCCCGTCTCTATCTCTGTCCCTCTCGCTCGCGCGCTATCTCCCGTGCACTCTCTTAAGAATAAGCACTGCCTTTTCGCAATTCGCATTAATGTCGCATTAAGGCGTTTCTTTTCTTATAGAATGTCGACATCCTCACCGCAGTCTGCAAGAACATGCAGATGGTTATGCATGCCTGGGACGAGGTTCATTCTTTTCTCTTTTCAATCACGGACACCATATTTATCGGTGGTGTATTTAACATGTTTTACATTTAACTTATGTTGCTAATTTTAAATAAGTCATGGAGTACAAAACTAAACCAAATGTTTTGTTTTCTAGGAAAGCTCCGAGTTGAAGAAGCAGCGTTCTTCGTCGGCGTACGCTGAGCTGGAGTGTCTCCTCTCCTCTGTGAATCGCAACGAGGATGCCGACCCGACCACTCGACTCGTCACGATGGTCGGAGATGCCATCTCCGTGCTGGTCGAGTGCTGGCCTCCGAAGGTGAGGACCCCTGCCTTCATGAGATCCCCCTCCCCTCCCCCCCCCCAAATGGATTTTTGTAATCACTTCTATCGCGGAACACCCAGTTTTCAGCGGAAATGCTTTTCTGAAAATAAGTGAAAATACCGTTCTTCACAGGGCAAGGGACCTCGTGCAATGTCTCCCGACTCGGGCAACGAACACTTCGATGACAGCGCCTCCAACTTTGAAGGCAGTGGAGCCTTTGGCAAAGTCCGTTTGCTTTTAGGCTTCTTTCTTTTTCATTGGTAGTGGGCTTATCTGCTCATCTTGCTTGTTGTTCTTTAAGATTAAGCGGAAAAAATAGCTTAGTGAATCTAGTCTAGTCTAGAGTTATCTAAAAGTCGACTGTTATTTATCCTCTGGTATAGCGCCGAGCGATGTAGCGGGCGGGGGGATTGAGATACGGGGAAGCGGTTTTTTTGCATTTTGTAGAGTATCTACTGGGCTACAAGAATATGTGGGTTTCAAAAAATTAGGGTCGGCGCCCGCGCCGACGCGGGCGCCCAAACTTTGGTCCGAGGCAACTTTCATTTTGGCTCATTGGCGACTTTGAAGGGCTGAATCTTTTTTTCGGGCAGAGCTATGGCGATGAAAAAAATACTGGGAGATAGCCCGTCCAAAAATGAATATGATTCCTGGAGTTGAGATCATTTCGATGTTTGGTAGATCAGTGGCAGCGTGGCGCGTTTTGACCCCATTTTTTGGCCGTTTTTCGGCATGTAGTTTCAACTTTTCTCGAAATCTACAAATTCGCTTTTTCATCTAACTGACTGCGATTGTAGAGTTTTTTAAGGCGCATCTTTTAATAGTAGAATTATCAACTTTTGCACACTAGAAGTTGTAGATATTATCGATTGAAGGTTGATCATTTTTTGTTAGGAGCGAACCTTTTAAAATACATATCTTTATGAATATTGATGGGAGAGGGATTAGACTTCGAGAATATTGAAGGACTTCAAGAGAGCTTCAATATGAGTATACTTTCGTTTGTCTAGCTTTTCATTAAAGTGCCCCAGGGCCGTGAAGTGTAAAATGTTTGGAGCGCACTGGCTCTTCATTAAAGTGCCCTGCCAGGGCCGTGAAGTGTCAAATTTTTGGATCTCATTTTGGGCCTCCGTTTCTTCTCGGTAGTTAAAGGTTATGCCACATATTATATACCATTCTGTAGCTCTCGAGAAGTAGAACAACTTTCTCATACAAAAGGTATTCATATTTTGACGTTTTTGATCTACTTTTGGGGTCAGAATGTTCAGGCCACTATTTCGGCCTTACCTATAACTGACACTTTTTGGCGCACATTTTTTTTATTGTAGACCCAAAAATTAGCTATCGAATGATAGGTAGATCATGGGATTTGATCCAGGTATATTCGAGATATGAATTATTTTTGGCTTTTTGGTACATTTGCAGTGCACGTCGTAAGTCATGGGTCACAGGTTCGAATCCGCGCGCGCGCAAACTCTTTTGCGCGCTTTTGTATGACTCCTGAGTATGTTAAAAGAGTGATATCGTATAGTAAAGACTCCAAGCTTACTAATGAGCTTAAATTCAAAGGCCCAGATAGTCCAGTAGCGCCGCTAGAATAGACTTTTGACCCTTTAGAGCCAAATTTTAACCCTTAGAGCCAACTAACGACCCAACTTACTATCTTTTTATCGGGAAATGGCCTCCGGGGCGATAGCCCCGGTGGCCATTGACCGGGCCAAAGGCCCGTAGCGTGACAAAGTCACGCTAGTCTCTTATTATATAAAAGTCGTATGTTATTTATTCACCGGGATAGCGCGGAGAGGTGCTGTGGGCGGTGGGGGTGAGATATCGGGTAGCTGTTTTTTGCGGATTGTGGAATAGTGTCTGGGCTACAAGAATATGTTGTTTTCAAAAAATTAGGGTGTGCGCCGGCGCCGGCGCCGGCGGCCAAACTTTGGTCAGAGGCGACTCTGATTTGGGCACTTTGCCGACTTTGAGAGGTTGTATCTTTTTTTCTTGTTGAGATATGGGGATGAAAAAAATACTGTTAGATAGATCGTTCAAAAATGAATATGATTCCTGGAGTTGAGATCATTCCGAGTTTTGGTAGATCAGTACGAGGCCGGCGCGCAAACCATACGTTTTTGGGGTACTTTTTTAGGCTCATTCATCTCATTTTCTCGAAATCTACAAATTCCGCTTTTGATGTAACTGACTCCGATTGTAGAGTTTTTGACGGGCTTTCTTTTAATAGTAGACTTATCGACTTTTGGACACTTGGCGTATGAGATATTATCGATTGAAGGGTCAAATTGTTTTGTTAGGAGCGAACCTTCTAAAATTCATATCTTTATGAATAGGGAAGTTAGAGGGATGAGAGTTTCAGATTAATGCAGAGTTTCAAGAGAGCTTCAATATGAGTATAGTTGCTTTTGTCTGGTTTTTCATTAAAGTACCCTGCCAGGGCCGTGAAGTGTACAATTTTTGGAGCGCACTTTGGGCCTTCGTTTCTTCTCGGTGGTTAAAGGTTTTGCCAAATATTATATACTATTCGGTAGGTCTCGAGATGGCGAACAACTTTCTCATACAAAATGTTTTCATATTTTGTCATTTTTGATCTACTTTTGGGGTCAGAAGGTTCAGGCCACTATTTCGGCCTTAGCTATCACTGACACTTTTTGGCGCATATTTTTTTCTTTGTAGAGCCAAAAATTAGCTATCGAATGATAGGTAGATCATGGGATTTGATAAAGGCATATTCGAGATATGAATTATTTTGTGGCTTTTTGGTACATTTTCAGTGCACGTCGAAAGTCATGAGTCGCAGGTTCGAATCCGCGCGCGCGCAAACCCTTTTGCGCGTTTTTGTATGACTCCTCATGAAATTATAAGAGTGCTAACATAGACTAAGGACTCCAAGCTTTCTAATGAGCGGAAATTCAAAGACCTAGGATGTCCATTAACGCCGCTAGAACAGACTTTTGTCCTTTTTAAGCCAACTAACAACCCTTAGAGCCAACTAACGACCCAACTTACTATCTTTTTATCGGGAAATGGCCTCCGGGGCGATAGCCCCGGTGGCCATTGACCGGGCCAAAGGCCCGTAGCGTGGCTGCGCCACGCTAGTCTAGAGTTATATAAAAGTCGACTGTTATTTATCCTCTGGTATAGCGCCGAGCGGTGTAGCGGGCGGGGGGATTGAGATACGGGGAAGCGGTTTTTTGCATTTTGTAGAGTATCTCCTGGGCTACAAGAGTATGTGGGTTTAAAAAAATTGGGTTCGATATTGGCGCCGGCGCGGGCGGCCAAACTTTGGTCCGAGGCGACTTCCATTTTGGCACTTTGGCGACTTTGAGGGGCTGTATCTTTTTTTTGGGTTGAGATATGGAGATGAAAAAAATACTGGGAGATAGCCCGTCCAAAAATGAATATGATTCCTGGAGTTGAGATCATTTCGATGTTTGGTAGATCAGTGGCAGCGTGGCGCGTTTTGACCCCATTTTTTGGCCGTTTTCGGCATGTAGTTTCAACTTTTCTCGAAATCTACAAATTCGCTTTTTGATCTAACTGACTCCGATTGTAGAGTTTTTCACGGCACATCTTTTAATAGTAGAATTATTAACTTTTGTGCACTAGAAGTTGTAGATATTATCGATTGAAGGGTCAAAATTTTTTGTTAGGAGCGAACCTTCTAAAATTCATATCTTTATGAATAGGCAAGTTAGAGGGAAGAGAGTTTCAGAATCATACAGAAGTTCACGAGAGCTTCAATATGAGCATACATAGGTTAGGCTGGCTTTTCATTAAAGTGCCCTGCCAGGGCCGTGAAGTGGCAAATTTTTGGAACGCACTTTGGACCTCCGTTTCTTCTCGGTAGTTAAAGCTTATGCCACATGTTATATACCATTCGGTAGCTCTCGAGAAGGAGAACAACTTTCTCATACAAAATGTTTTCATATTTTCACATTTTTGGTCTACTTTCGGGGTCAGAAGGTTCAGGCCACTATTTCGGCCTTAGCTATCACTGACACTTTTTGGCGCTTATTTTTTTTATTGTAGAGCCTACAATTAGCTATCGAATGATAGGTAGATCGTGTGATTTGATATAGGCATATTCGAGATATGAATTATTTTGTGGCTTTTTGGTGCATTTTCAGCGCACGTCGAAACTCGTGGGTCGCAGGTTCGGAGTCGCGCGCGCGCAAACTCTTTTGCGCGCTTTTGTATGACTCCTGATGAAATTATAAGAGTGCTAACATATACTAAAGACTGCAAGCTTTCCAATGAGCGGAAATTCAAAGGCCCAGGTAGTCAATTTGTGGCTCTATCTCATCAAAACCAAAGTTGGTGACCGTGCTAGAGCAGACTTTTGCGTTTTAGAGCCTACTAACAACCCTTAGAGCCAACAAACAACAACCCAAACAACAACACATAGTCAACCAACAACCCTTGGAGCCTACTGACAATGGCCAAAGGCCCGTAGCGTGACGAAGTCACGCTAGTCTAGAGTTATCTAAAAGTCGACTGTAATTTATTTACTGGTATAGCGCGGAGCGGTGTAGCGGGCGGGGGGATTGAGGTATCGGGAAGCGGTTTTTTTGCATTTTGTAGAGTATCTACTGGGCTACAAGAATATGTGGGTTTCAAAAAATTGAGTTCGATATTGGCGTCGGCGCCGGCGCCCAAACTTTGGTCGGAGGCGACTCTGATTTGGGCACTTTGGCGACTTTGAGGGGTTGCAACTTTTTTTGTAGGAAAGCTATGGCGATGAAAAAAATAGTGTCGGGTAGCCCGTTCAAAAATGAATATGATTCCTGGAGTTGAGATCGATTGGAGCTTTGGTAGATCTGTACGAGCCCGGCGCGTTTTGACCCCCTTTTTGGGGTACTTTTTTAGGCTCATTCATCTCCTTTTCTCGAAATCTACAAATTCCGCTTTTTGGTTGTCTGACTCAGATTGTAGAGTTTTTGACGGCGCATCTTTTAATACTATTCTTATCAACTTTTTGGCACTGCGCATTGTAGATATTATCGATTGAAGTTCCAAATTTTTTTGTTAGGAGCAAATTTCAAAAATTCACCTATTTAATTGTAGTGATCATAGAGCGATGGGACTTGCAAAATATGGAAGCGCTTGGAGTGGGCTTCAATATGAGTATACTTGGATTCCGATAGGTTATCAATAAAGTGCCCTGAGGGTGCTCTGAAGTGGAAAATTTTTGGAAGCCACTTTGAACCTCCGTTTTTTCTCGGTGGTGAAAGCTTTTGCTACATGTTATATACCATTCCGTAGCTCTCGTGAAGGCGAACAACTTTCTCATACAAAACGTTTTCATATTTTGACTTTTTTGATCTACTTTTGGTGTCAGAATGTTCAGGCCACTATTTCGGCCTTAGCTATCACTGACACTTTTTGGCGCATATTTTTTTTATTGTAAAGCCTAAAATTAGCTATCGAATGGTGTGTCAATGATCTAAATCGGTTGGCATATTCGAGAAAAAAATTATTTTGTGGCTTTTTGGTACATTTTCTCTGATCCGAGATATTCTACCGACCCAGGTTCGAATTTCTGCGCGTGCGCAAACTCTTTTGCGCGTTTTTATATGAGTTCCCATTAAATAAAAAGTATGTTAGCATAGACTAAAGACTCCAAGCTTTCTTATAGGCTGAATTTACAAGGCTCAGATCGTCCAGTAGCACCGCTAGAGCAGACTTTTGTCCTTTTAGAGCCAACTAACGACCCTTAGAGCGAAATAACAACAACCCGAACCAACCCCCAGGCCAAAGGCCCGTAGCGTGACGAAGTCACGCTAGTCTCTCTATTTGATAAACAACGTATGTAATTTATCCTCCGCTTACGGGAGATTGCTTCCTGTGGGCGGCAGGATTGGTGGTATTTTTATGGAACTTTCCAAAAAGGTACTTTGAAGTCTCGGTTATCGTCCTATGAGGGTTTGGAAATTTTTGGTTGGCGCCGGCGCCGGCGCCACAAAGGGGGTCACTGGGGAAACTTTGAGGCCGAATTTCTCTTTTTCTATGGCACCTACAAAAATAACAAAAATAGTAGTTTGTTCGTCAGGCGGGAATCTACCAATGGCCAGAAGTTCGATTTCGTAGCTCGATTGGTAGATCGGTGGGAAATGATTTTCTAAAATGGGCACTTTTTCGCCTGTAGATTGGAACTTTCTCAAAATCCTGACGTGCGCTTCGTTGATTATCGGGTTCTATCGATGCAGTTTTTCAAGGCGCATCTTTTGATCTATGACTTGTAAACTTTTGCGCATGGGGGATATCTGAAAAATCGATAAAAAAATCGATTAGGGACCAATTTTGAAATTTTATATCTCAAGAAGTAGGGCCCGTATGGTGATGGGACTAGGAGCATCTTGTTGAGAATTGAACAGGCTTCAATATGAGCCTATTTGGGTTCGGCTGGGTTTCCGGGAAAGTGCCCTGAGGGTGAGTTGAAATTTAGGTCACTTTCCTGACATTTTTTTCCTCGGTTTTAGAACATATGGCTACATGTCGCATACCATTCGGTAGCTTAGGAATAGGGGAACAACTCTCTCATACAAAACTTAAAATGAATGAATTTTTGATCTACATATGGGGTCGACCATGTTCTCGTGCAAATTTAGGCCTGATACTCGAGTTAACGTTCGGGGGGACTATTTTTCATGGGATAAGGATGAAAAAAGCAGTAGAATGAGCTATTTTATTTCATATGTTACAGCTGAAGTTTATATTTCGTAGGTCAGTATTTTTTTGAGGGGCAAGGAGTTGGAATTTTTGGCTCATAAGTTAGATCTAAAGAGAGTTGCGGATTACAAGCTCTCTGCCGTCAAGATTATGAAAATCCGATACTTCTGCGCGAAGATATGGGCACGAACGTGAATATGAGCCTCGTTTCTTTGCCATTCTGCATCTAACATCTCACCGCTGACTTGGGAAAGGCAGAGTGAAGTCAGCAATAAGCCTCTTTGGTCTAATGCCAAGGAGCTCACTGAGATGTCCAAAGAACCCGGGTTCGATGCCCGGCCGAATACAAACTTTTTGCACATTTTGGAAAACTTAATTTTTATTTATAAATCTTATTTAACTAAAGGAAATTAAATAAACGAGCCATTCTAAAGGTTTTAATACTACGTGCGTGGTCAAGTGCATGCATGATCAAGTGCTTTTCGATTGCGTTTGCAAATTCATTGTATATGCATCCAATCTACCGTGTCTAAGCGACTCACACGTATAATAATAATAATAATATTAGTAATAATGATAAGATATAAGAATAAAATATAAGAATGAAAAACAAAGAGATATTCGTCTTTGTATTACGTTCACTCCTTCCATTGAACTCGGGCCTGGGCCAGCAATCCTTCACAAAATGGCCTGTGGCAAAAACCGTCTAATATAGGTTGCGCCGCTGGACGGGGCTGGGCGAGCGTAAACGCAATCAAGCAATTCGGCTCGCTTAAGAAAGCATGCAGGGCGGCTGTTTTAACGGCTACCCGCCGGTGTCGGACGCAGGCATCCGATGCGTTCTGGCGTCCGACGCAGGCGTCGGATGCTCGGTGGCGTCGGACGGAGGCGTCCGATTGTCTTCTTTTTCTCCAAATTTTTTTATTCGTCGCAATAGCCCAAAGCTTTTGTTTGCTAGAAAAGCGAAAAGTGAATCAAACACAACAAAGTAACCCTCGCTAGACTAACGACCCCCGATAGCCCCGGTGGCCATTGACCGGGCCGAAGGCCCGTAGCGTGCCGAAGGCACGCTAGTTTAAATAATAAGCTTCTGTGATTGCAGGACGAGAAGGCTGGATCGTTCTCGAGGATGAGGGGCGGGTCGATGCGCTCTGGAAGTGGAGGATTCGCGAACACGGGATTTGGAGGAGGGCAGCAGGCTGGACAGGGCGGATTCGGAGGCTTTGGAGGGGGTGGCCGACCCCTTGGCCCGCAGCAGTCCACCCCTTTTGCTTCTCCCTTCCAGAGGGCCGCTGCCTCTCGCAAGACGCTGCCTCCCAACTTCCCCAAGCCGAAGGTTCTCGATACCCGCCCTCTCGACAATGAGGATTGGTGAAAAGGCCACGCCCACTTTTGAGCTTGTTTCTTTCCATCTCAGTGCTCCCAGTGGGATTGATCCCCTTTGGCTAGCTGCAGTTAAGTATCACTATATTCTTTATCTCATTTTACCTCCTTACGCCCTCCACATAACCTTGAAATTCGCGTTTTAACTTAATCTATTCACTTTTATCATGATCCGATCCAGGACGTTTTGTCAGTCACATGCCTTGCTTTATACATAACACCACGTAGCACTACGATACTCATTCCCTTATGCTCAGCTTTATTATATTATTTCTATTTGGTACTGTTTTGCCTGCAGTTTTCTATTTTCGTAGGACTACACTTAACCGCTTTTAATATCCTTCTGTAAATATGCATTCTTTTTTAATTCCTGAACTGATTTCATCTGACATTATAAAGCATCCCGGAAATCACTTGTCTTACTTATTACATATCGATTTTTAAACGGAAAAAAATTTGCATAGCGAGGGACTTAACCCAAGTTGTCTGGAAGATGTTTACTTTTGGTGACTATTTACAAGCAAGTACACATGAGTAATGACGAGATCAGAGTTGAGTTGGCGGCTGTCTGCTCTATTTGCCGTGGCTGAGGCTGCTGGAGTGGCGGCCCCATCCACCGAATCGTCGGAATCCGCGGTTTCCTCCCCAACCTCCCCAGCCACCGTAGTTGTAGGAGGGATAGGAAGGGTAGTAGCCTCCGTAGTAGCCTCCGTAGTACGCTTCCGTGAGGACGGAGAACAGGCAAACCACCACGAGAAGGCTGGCGAGGACGGACTTCATGGTTAGGGAGGAGAGTGAAATGAAGAGACGTCGAGTAATGAGAGGGAGAAGGAATGCTCTTGGTTGCTTTCTCAAATAGTAGATGCTTTTATATCCATGGCAGTTTCCGTGCTAAACCTTTTCTCGCCTAACAACCTTGCTCATTCCATAGGGGAGCGCTCGCCCAACTCCTCCTTGCTCTCCTCCCTCACCAATTTACGTTTTACTCTGCTAAATCGGTGCGCGGATGACTCAGCCGGTGTTTGACCTTGTTTCCGTCTCAGAGTACTCTGCCCTTCTTCGCTCATCCTTCAAACAAAAATATGCATATACAAATGTGCATAGTTAACTTAAAAGAGCTGACGTCTGTATTCTCTCCATGTTTTCTCTTCAAGAATTCTCCTCACTTCACCAGGCGTGATCTCAACTCTTTTCAGATGCACAGATCGGAACTGAGATCTCTGCATCTGAAAAGTCTCTTGAACTGAGAGGAATTGCTGGGTATTTCTCTGACATTGATAGCAAGCCAGTCATTTAATCTTTGACTCTTATTAAACTTCCTGTCAGTTCCCCTTCTAGTGATTTATCTCTGCCTCTTTCTCTCTCTCTCTCTCTCTCTCTCTCTCTCTCTCTCTATCGTGATAAGGTCTGATTTATCGATTTCCGTTATCAATGATACAATCTCTACTTTTATTATTTGGGAATGTGGGTAGAGACAAAATAATGGTGCAGGAGAAATTTCATTGAAAAATATATGAAATGAAATTTTTATAAGCAAAAACTGATAACTTCTTATCAAATGATTAGAAATTATCGATTTTTTTAATAGTAGCACCCGCTCTCTATAAGCAACCTAATGTACCATTTAAAATATCTTAGTTTTTCCTAGAACAATAGTTATGAACGAGGATGCATTTGGATGCGTCCGATGTTTCCGACGCATCCTTGGTACCAAGATCCTGGGCGGGACTGTATTTACATCTGCATTTAATCTTATACTACTGGGTTGATAGAATGCGTATTTATATGCATAGGAATTGATTGAATGAATTAACGTTTGCCAAATTCGTCTTCTCGAGAGTCCAACACCATCAAGCCCTCTCCCTCTCCACGAGAAATAAAATGGCTTGTTGCCTATTCCTCTCTTGAAAATCAATTGCAAAGAAACGGTGAAGCTCCGTTGACAGATCATTATGAGCCTTCATGAGTTTTAAAAGAGCCTTCAAATCATTGCTGGGGCAAATGTAACCAATTAAGTTTGAAGTATTTTATATCAGAATGAGATGCAGGCAATGAAAGAAAACAAATGTACAAGGATAATCAAGTGGGTAAAAACTCCGAATTTACAAGCAAGTACACATAAGGAATGAGGAGATCAGAGTTGAGTTGGCGGCTGTCTGCTCTATTTGCCGTGGCTGAAGCTGCTATAGTGGCGGCCCCATCCACCGAATCGTCGGAATCCGCGGTTTCCTCCCCAACCTCCCCAGCCACCGTAGTTGTAGGAGGGATAGGAAGGGTAATAGCCTCCGTAGTAGCCTCCGTAGTACGCTTCAGAGAGTACGGCGAACAGGCAAACCACCACGAGAAGGCTGGCGAGGACGGACTTCATGGTTAGGAAGACAGTGAAATGAGAAGTCGAGTAATGAGGAAGTCGAGTAATGAGAGGGAGAAGGAATGCTCTTGGTTTCTTTCTCAAATAGTAGATGCATATATATCCATGGCAGTTTCCGTGCTCGGCTAGTCCAATGTCCGCGTGGAGAATCCCTCGCTGAATACGATGACGTCAGCAAGACCTTTCTTCGTTGATCAACCTGACTGGCTGAGTGTGAATGCGTTCGCTAAATGTTCTGACGTCACGCGACGCGATCTCCAGCAAATGGCAAATCCAATCTAGCCAAATCATTCATTCTCTTTCTGATTTATCAAATGACGATCTAGCAATGACTCACTTTTAACAATATGATCTGCGCAGTCATTGTGGGAGCCTTGTTTGGACAACCCTGACTTCTCTTCAAATTGCAAACTTAATTGTACATGGGGTAAGGAAGTTGCGGAACGACAAAGAGAATGAGAGAACATAGCAAAACGCATTCAAAGAGCAACAAATGGGAGAAAGAGAACAAGAAAGGTACCCATATAGAGTAAAAGAAAACAGAACGAGAAGAAAGAAATCTTTTGAAGGGTTGATGGGAAGTTAAATGGGAGTCAGAGATTAAATGCTTGCTCTCAATGTCAGAGAATTCCCAGCAATTCATTCAGCTCAATTCAGTTCAAGAGATATGTATGTACATATGCATGGGGACATGGAAAGTATCCCTTATATTCTAGAGGAGTAAGCTTTTTGCAAATCAAATATGCGCACTTGTATATATGTATGTACATTTGTACGTATGTATGTACATACATTCTGTTACGTGGGTTTGAAGAGTGAGCGAAGAGATGAAGGGTGATTCATACGCGCATCGATTTAGCAGAGTAAACCGTAAATAGGTAAGGGAGGAGAGCAAGGAGGAGTTGGGCGAGCTCTCCCCTATGGAATGAGCAAGGTTGTTAGGCGAGAAAAGGTTTGGCTGACGTCACTCCATTCAGCGAGGGGTTCCCCACGCGGACATTGGTCTAGCCGAGCACGGAAACTGACATGGATATAAAAGCATCTACTATTTGAGAAAGAAACCAAGAGCATTCCTTCTCCTTCTCATTACTCGACTTCTCCTCATTTCACTCTCCACCCTAACCATGAAGTCCGTCCTCGCCAGCCTTCTCGTGGTGGTTTGCCTGTTCGCCGTCCTATCTGAAGCGTACTACGGAGGCTACTACGGAGGCTATTACCCTTCCTATCCCTCCTACAACTACGGTGGCTGGGGAGGTTGGGGAGGAAACCGCGGATTCCGACGATTCGGTGGATGGGGCGGCCACTCCAGCAGCTTCAGCCACGGCAAATAGAGCAGACAGCCGCCAACTCAACTCTGATCTCCTCATTCCTTATGTGTACTTGCTTGTAAATTCGGAGTTTTTACCCACTTGATTATCCTTGTACATTTGTTTTCTTTCATTGCCTGCATCTCATTCTGATATAAAATACTTCAAACTTAATTGGTTACATTTGCCCCAGCAATGATTTGAAGGCTCTTTTAAAACTCATGAAGGCTCATAATGATCTGTCAACGGAGCTTCACCGTTTCTTTGCAATTGATTTTCAAGAGAGGAATAGGCAACAAGCCATTTTATTTCTCGTGGAGAGGGAGAGGGCTTGATGGTGTTGGACTCTCGAGAAGACGAATTTGGCAAACGTTAATTCATTCAATCAATTCCTCTTGCATACCAATTTGCATTCTATCAACCCAGGATTGTAAGGTTGAATGAATATTAAAGATTTACATACATGCACATTTTCTATTAGTTACAAAGAAGTACAAGAAACGGCTGTCTTATTTTACATGAATTCGTTAGCCGTTCAGCAGGGATAGAAAGTTGCTGGAACAAGAAGGAGACAAAAAGCTAAGTAACAAAAAGTACAACGAATGAGAGAAAGAAGGGATTGAGAGAAACGAGAGAGAGAGAGGGAGAGAGAGGGAGAGAGTAGAAAGAAATCTCGAGAAGGGGAACTGGCTGGAAGCTAAATGAGAGTCAAAGATTAAATGGCTTTCTTTTTCAGAGAAGCAGCCCGCAATTCATTCAATTCAAGAGATTATATACATACATATGTACATCTGCATAGAGTTGAGATCTTACGTGGTGAACTGAGGAAATTCCAGAAGATTGAGGTTAGACTGCCGCAGCGTTTTTCGTTGACTCCGATTTGATAATTGAATGACGTGAATGAAGTGCAGAGTGTCCCTAAAAGTAAGATATGGGAGGCATTTCTTACTATTACTTTTATTTAGCTTTTTTATCTAATTAAAATTATGTCCATATTAACTTTGGCAGAATGAAAGTCTCCGAGACCGTTCTTCGATGGAGAACTTCGCGAATTCCTCGGCTGATTTGGCGGTGGTTCAAAGCATACACGAAGAGATTGAACGTTGGGTTCAGGGTGGCAAACTCAACAATTCACGTTTTTAAAGCATACAGAATGAAGACCAGGAAGCGTACATACGTATATGTATGTACATATGTATGTACATACATACATATGTATGTATATCTTCGACTATAAAATATAGACTGAAAATTTAAATGCAAATTTTTATGCTCATTTACTTACCTTGCAAATGATATTGTGCAACTGAGAGCCACCCTCGATTTTCCTCCCCAGAATAACTTCATTCCAGAAAATCACCGAAAACGGAACGACTATCAGGATGAAGGTGAATCCTAAGAGCAAATAGCAAATTAGTTATTTCAATCGATTTGGCTAATGAAATTGTATCTTCGATTCTGATAGGATCTGTTGAAGCAGAGACCTGCAAACAGCCCGAACGTCCGTTGGACAGTGAAGGCGTGGGGCCGAGAGACAACTAACTCACGGCTGTCACTGAAGAGGAGAGAGCATGAGGAGTGGGGAAAAAGGAGAATAAAGAAAGGAAGTGACTAGAGAAGAGAGGTGAGAGACGGTGAAAGAGAGATAGAGAAGAGAGAGTGAGAGAGGGCGCAAGGAAGACAGAGAAGAGAAAGATAAGAGAGAAGTAAAAGAGAAAGAAAGACAAGAGCGAAAAAGAGAAGATGAAGAAAGAAAAGAGAAGACTGACTGCTGGAGAGTCCTGGCTCTCATTTGTCTTCGGAAGCAGAAGATGACGAGGACGTAGATGACACAGGCCGCGAGGTGGCCGCCTCCCACGACGTGCAGCTGCACCATCTGAAGCCATTCAGAGACCATTTTTCTCATGCAATTCTTGGCACAGTATCTCAGTATGGAAGAGGTTGAATTACGAATGGAGAGAAGGCACAAGTGTTCTATCACTACACCCCTTCTCATGTTCTCATCCATGAAACTGGCTAATTGTGGAAGCCCAGTTGCCACTAAATGTACATATGTAACGAAGCACTTGATCGGAAGACTCATCGAACAAATTACATACAACTTTTTTTAACCACAAATAAATTTTTATAATGACTGGAAAATATTGGCATCAAAAACAGTACTTGAATGTTTGCTTAAATATGAATAAGAAAAGTGTGCCGACTCGGTAAGTGTAGCCGTACAAGTCCATGAAATGGCATTCTGGATCGATTAGCTCATCCGGCGTCGAGATGGATCCGTACATGGCAAGCGAGAAGAAAGCGGCATACAGCACGAGGAGGCCGCGGGCAAGACTTCTGAGAGGACACCTTTCTTGTTCATCAGTTCTTAGAACATTTGGAGATAAAGCGAGAGTGAGGAGAGAGAGAGAAAGATAGAATTCGTGAGCGAGAAAGACAAATAGAGATATGGAAAGAAAGAGAGAAACAAAACAAGAGAGGGAGAGAGGGAAAGAGAGAAAGAGAGCGAGGGAAAGAGAGAGAAATAGAGAGATGGTCATCAAACGCCACCGACCTGGCGCAGTGTCTGTCAACTGCGAAGTAGTAGAGAGGCCGAGTGACGGCGATGAGTCTGTCGATGGCAATGCAGAGGAGAATGACAGAAGAGATGCACAGTCCGCCAGCGAAGAGAATAGTACTCGGCAGCCGGGAAAAAGGGAGAATGCAAGCATTGACACTGTGCTATTACTATTCTATTGCATTCGTACAATAAATATGAGGCGCATTTCACCACATTCCACAGTTATACTTTTTATATTTCATTTATAATTTTGAGATTTTAGGAAAAATTTCTTCTGCTCCTGTTCTTTATATTTTGCGACGTAAAAAGTGTTTTTACCGAAGAGTTTACAATTGCTATTTCTCTGACTACCTGTTTCACTCACCATAAACAATGATATTTGGGGATAAGATGAGGCGGAATCTCCCCAAAGAGTTGATAGACTGCGAGAGAAACGACTGCGAGGCCGAGTAGACAGTTGAAGAAGACCTGCTCGGCCAGCAGGATGAACTCCTTCAAATATAACTATTTCATGTCTTCTTCCTTGATCACATCATTTCCAGAGCTTGTTGATAAAAATGTTTTCATTTAGAGCAGACTAATGTATTGAACGAAAGATTTTTCTAAAGAAGATATTTATCAAAACCTTTTCCTTTCTAAGTTCTCGGTTGCATCGAATAGTGAGGAGAATGGCCAGATTGCCTGAAGCCATGAGTGCTCCCAACACGAAATCGTACACTTTGCTCTCGTCCAGGGGCATTGTCAGCTAAAATAAAACTCACAATAAAACTTGTCAGTTCCAACTCTACTGAATCATTTCATGGCGAAAACGCGTACATTTCTGTTTAATTATGATCTCAGGCGGGAGCATGCAATACCGGCAGTGGTATCTGTGGTGACAACATCGTCCGCTATAGATATTAAATGGCATCTGTGACTCGGTCTTGTGCAAAACAACCGCGAACTGTTGGGAAAGAATGAAAGCACACTCTTTCATGGCGTGTGAAGGCGGGATATACAGAACGAGCGCGTGCCAGCCACGAGTATTGGGTACAACTGGATTAGCTCCGCTGGGGTCAACGATAACTTATGGATCTTTACTTCATCAACACAAGATTGCGCCATCAATCGAATCATGGGATTATTTTTTGAAAAAGTAACCATTCCTAGGAATATGTTCACGGTGAATGAATCCTGAAAAGTACAAGCGGGTTGAGTAGTTCATTGCATCACGAGTCTCTCATGTATTGAAAAGCGGGAAATGGTAGATAACAAATGTCACGAAAATTGAGGCTCGCCGATGTGTAAATGAACTGATTTTTGTTTACATAAATATCACCATTTTCCTATGCATATGCACACGACATACAGTACCGCCCAACATTTCTGGTACATATATTAATTATATTAATATAAATAATTTCAATTGATTTTTCAGCGCTCATGGCGCATTTCAACGAAGTTTTCTGTTCAAACTAGACTAATTCGATGAAGATAAACACGTTGGTAACATTAGTTTCCCAAATAAAGTTGACGCTGACGAGAAAATTCATGTTTTAGCCCGAAATTATTTGAAATATGCAGCGCAATTGCGCTGCATCGTTCAAATAATATCAGGCTAAAACATGAATTTTCTCGCCAGCGTCAACTTTATTTGGGAAACTAATGTTACCAACGTGTTTATCTTCATCGAATTAGTCTAGTTTGAACAGAAAACTTCGTTGAAATGCGCCATGAGCGCTGAAAAATCAATTGAAATTATTTATATTAATATAATTAATATAATTAATATATGTACCTGAAATGTTGGGCGGTACTGTATGTATTCGGTTCAAAAACAGGAAAAGATTTTAGATTCTCTGCTCTCCCGTAAGCATATTCGAATACTTATTTCCCACGAATTCCTTCGCTCGCCCAGGACACTGCGATTCATTTCCCGACTACTTCTCATCCATCGGATGGATGGGTGCAATGTTGTATCCAACGTATCCATAGAGAGAGACCTTGTGATTGTGGCTGAGATGGACTCTTTCTATCTCCCTTGACTCCTTTCTCCGGCCGTGCAGATTCCATTCCGATGTGATGTCGCCCAATATATATTTTTATATATATATATATATATATATATATATATATATATATCTTTATCGCTTTGCCCAGCATTAAGGTAATGTGTGTAACATATGTTTATTGCGTTGGTAGCGGTCGGGGTCAAGCAATGGGAAAAAAAGGGAAAATCAAAGTATGTAACGAAAATAATCATGATGTAACATTATAACAGTGACTACGAAAAGAAGACAGTGAATATGAGGAGACATGCTTCTCTAGCAATGAGTTCCATAACCGAATCACACGATAAGATAGACTTAGCACGCCTATAGCGAAGTGATCGAAAAGGAGGAAAAGAAAGCCTAAGAGAATGACCTCGGAGGTTGGAAGAGTATCGAGTAGGAAATTGGAAAAAGGAAGTGGGTTCAATAGGGGTAAGATTACGTACAATTTTGAAGGTTGTAACTAAATCAGTAACTAGCCTACGTTGTTCGAGAGAGGGCAAACCGAGGGTATGTAACCGTTGATCATATGAAATAGAACGACCTATTCTCTTAAAGATGGAGCGAGTGAAACTTCTTTGAACTTTCTCAACCAAATTAACATATGAGACGGCGGAAGGGTTCCAAACTTCGGACAGTGAGTCAAGTATTGGCAAAACATAAACTTTATATAGGCGGATTAATATAGCAAGGTTGTGGGATCGAAATGAACGAAGAATATAAGCGCATCTTGCGGACGCTTTTCTAACTATGGAATGGATATGTTCACTAAAAGAGAGATCGCTATCATATATAATGCCAAGGTCCTTAAAAGATGACACAGTTGGGAGAGGTATGCCACGCAAAGAGAACGACGGCAAGATAGGGTGTTTACCGATGGACATAACGACAGTCTTATCCAGAGAAATAATTAGGCCCCACTTATTGGCCCATGAATCTATGGCATTAAGTGCACATTGAAGGAGAGAAGGGTCATTATAAGTATATAGCTTTACATCATCTGCATAACTAGTGAAATAGCAGCCTGAAGGAATGCTTTCAACGATGTCATTAATGTAGATCAAAAAGAGCAGAGGTCCTAGACATGTTCCCTGATTGACGCCATTGTTAATAAAATACGGGACGGAAGTAGAGTCACTGATAATAACAGACTGAGTTCTGTTCGCTAGAAAAGAATCAAAGAATCGTAGAAGGCTACCGGATATACCTATTTTAGAAAGCTTATACAGGAGATGGGGTCGGGGCACTGAATCAAAGGCCTTGGTAAAATCAACATATGCAGTGGTGATGAACTGATTGGAGTCTAAGGCACGATGCCATGCATTGAGGGTGGATAAAATGGCAGTGGAGACTGAATGACGAGGGCGAAAGCCGTATTGGAATGAAGTAAGAATGGAATAACATCGGCACACGTCATGATTCAACCAGAGTCAAAAGGCAATAATACCTCTTCGCGCCGAGGAGAAATTAAGTTCCCTCTCCGGCAGTCAAAGGTATAACAAATCCGTATTGGTTTACTCTCTCGTGAGAAATAACATTCAATCAGTTCGAGTTTATAAGAGAACCAAAATCATGCTTTTTTTTAAATGACGCCGAAGTGAGGTTTCCAAATCAATCTCAAGAAGGAGAAGCGTCGGAAAATGATGGCGGAGAGAGAGAGAGAGAAAGAGTTAAAAGGAGAACCAGAGAGAGCAACAGCGTAAGGAATGGGAGAGAGAGAGATAGAGAGAGATAGAGATAGAGAGAGAGAAGAGGATACTGAGAATGGGTTCTGATGACACTGCTGCACAAGTTGCGAATACGTGCTTGACGCGCCTGACTCGCCCTCTAAATGAGCACTGGCAATTCCCATCAAAGAACGACCACGAAGCACATTCTCATTTCCAAGCCGTTCTTATTGTTAGAAATCGTGAAATGCTGGATTTCGCCAAACGTTTAGCTATAGAATAAATTGCAACTGGGGCTGAAATGGCAACGAGCGTCGCAAATCTAATAATTCATAACTCATACAGGCTACAAATAGACAGAAAAAGGGTGGCAATTTGAAGTTCTTCCATATGTGATTGATAAATACATATGAAAGCTGAAAATATTCATACCATTTGAGAGACAGTGGTCAGACTGCAGAATGAAAAGAGATGAGAGCTAAGACAAGACGAATACTGGACCTCCATCCTGGCTCATGCATCCAGCGGAAGTCCACTGAATACGAGAATGCCGGAGGGGTGTCGATGAATCTGCAAATATTTGCATAGCGGGACGGACAGAAGGAGAATGAGAAGGGACGAAGAGGATTGGCAGGACGCTTGACGACTTCAAAACACTTCTTCTAAAGCAGCGGAAAGCTGGGAATCAACCACTCAGGAGTTCTTCACCATATTTATTCACGCCTTATCCACTTTTCGGTCCACGATAGGAACTGAATATGACCTCCTCTTTATTCTTAGCTGGTCGGATAGAGAAGGATTCTGCATAATAAAGAACATACATATAGTGAGTGATTCAGGATGAGAAACGAGAAACTGGAGATGTAAGGATATTTTCCATTCCCGTGATGCAAAGATGCTAAAAGATGCAAGTTGCTCTCTTATGCGGTCTTCTGAATTACACCACGTACAACAATGATTCACGAGTTCGTCGGATGGCCGATTCGCTGTTTGTATTTGCTGCCGGAGCGGGAAAAAATTGTGCTCGAAAGTGCGGAAAGAGTGAAGGGGCAATTAAATGACATGTGAAAGGTGTTTGAAATCTAGTTCAGCACACCCAGCAACACTTTCCATCTGTTATTTCACATGCTAGGATGGATGAAGAGATGGGAGTAAGGCGGTTTTACAAATAGAGAGAGACATGTAGGGAGAGAGGGATGACACGAGACAGCGCATATCTTGTTCCAGAAGGAGGGAATGGACTTTATGAGTGCAAAGCAATTGATGACTTGTACGAATACTGGAGGCAAAGTGTATAGGAAACTCTTTTCCATGCACTCGCCTCAAACTTTTTCCGCCAATAAAATTCCAATAAGAAGTACATACATACATATGTATGAATATCATATAGAGTGGGAACGATGAACTGTAATTCAAAAAAAACAGACTCCTTTTGGAATGGATGTAAACATCATTTGGAAATAATCATTAAAAACAGAAATGATGCAACTATTTACTCGTAAACTGCACAGCGGAAGATTTATTTGGCCGCGACCAGCTCAAGCAGGACGTTGACATGAGCAGAGCTAATTCGCCAAGGGAACGGATTGAGAACACGTGACAGGAATAGAAATGGGCCAAGTCTGCAGAAGAAGTGGACGGGTGGGCGGAGCCTATTCGCGGAAGACGACAGCCATGGTAGCAGTAAAGATGGCGAGCAGACCGAAGAAGAGGAAGTAGCACATGCCGACCGAGATGAGGGCCAGACGCATCGTCGCGGCATTGGCTGAAAGAAGGAAATTCATCAATACGGAAGATGACCGTAACGATGCGCTTATCACTTTCACCCTGGATTTACATTTTTAGAGTTAGTTACTCTTTTTTCACTTTAAATAATGTTTTACTCTCCATTCCCAATGACATCACCAATTGCTCTGATCGCTCTCGCTCTCTCTAATTCTCCCATTTTCTCGCACTCTCTCTCCAATCCTCTAACCTTTCTTACGAGTTTCTTCCGGATTCACTCCGTCATCGAAGGTGGAGTGCTGATTGGCGACATTCAAGATGGTCGATTTGCTCATCGGGGACTGCAATCTTTTTCTTCTTTTTCCTTCTCCTATTTCATGCTTTTTGTGCATTTTGATTTAAAAAAGCCCGTGTGAAAAGCCCTTGGGCCTTCCGAACAACGATGGAAGAATGGAGCCACATCCTGAGAATGGAACTCCGTCTTTGTCCCCGGGTTGCCCGACCCCCAGAGAATGGAACTCCGACCTTGTCTTTGTTGTTGCCCGACACCCAGAGAATGGACTCCGACCTTGTCTTCGTTGTTGCCCGACCCCTGCACCGGATCGCCGAAGGTGTTGAGCTCTTGGGACATCTTGAGAATATCTTCTGCCGCTTGAACCGGAGTCTTAGCCGCCGTCCCCTTCGAAACCGATTCTCCCGGCAGTGACAGATCTCAAAGAGAGGACGACGTCATGACAGTGTAAGAGAAACCGAGTGATTGAAAAGTGATGGGAATAAGTTGGCAGAGAGTGAAGAGATGAGAAAGAGGGATCTAGCCATCGTCTGGCATTGAGTTCCTCTTATTCTTCTTCTTCGCAGCCCCAGGCATCGGCGCTGGAATCAAGAATTATTTTATAGATTCAGCATTAAAACGAAATGGCGAAATAAATAAAGTAGGAAAATAAGCTAACACTGAGGAGGATTTCCCTGCGGCGGCGGCAGCGTGTCGAAGGAGCCCGCATCCATTCTGCTCCCCTTTTCGATTCTGCAGTCATTATGCTTTTCTTCTTTAATGACACACGAATTCCATAAGAAATGAAAAGATTGCCGTTTCTCAACTGGTCAACTGGTAGATGTGGAGACAAACGATGGAAATAACTCTCAATTCGTGAATGCTTTTAATAAACCAAAAATAATTAACAATAAAAATTGAATATCGCCAGGACAAAGTGCACAGATGATTTCTTGCCAAATTTGAGCATATTACATTAATATTTCTATTTGTAAGTTATTTTTGATGTGGAGTTACAAACATACATATGAGAATATCAGTATAAGAGTCCTGGAGGACTTGTTAGTCCTCAATTATACCTTTAGTGGTGAGAACCAAGAATTACTACTATTTTAATCGCTCCAAATCTATCATTTTAGCAGCTGGTAAAGGGTCATCACGAAGCTAATGGAAAACATTTAATTTTACTCTTTGGTTGTGAAAAATTTGTAGATATGCTGGAAAGAAGTGATGGAGAGCAAGTTCAGCCATGAAAAGAGAGCAAGACAGGATTGCAGGGGGCGCCAGCTAAAATAACAAACAATTTGAAGTGCCTATTTCTGTCTGCCATTGTGGACAACTTTTCGGGAAGAAAAATCTTTTGATCGATTAAAATCTTTAAAGAAACGGAAAAAAAACAAGTTAATTTAATTGAATACTCAACAAACGCTTATCATTCATGATCATGTTACTACAAAGTCATATTTCCTTGTTCGCAAAGGCTTTGTTTGATATAAAAATTAGTAGTATAATTATAAAATTAGTATAATTATAAATATGTATGTATGTATATCAGAAATGACATGTATGTACATGGGTAATATGCTGGAAATGACTACTGATAAGAGCAAGCAAAACAAGAGAAGCGATAAAAAAAAAGGTGACACCTCGGCTGGATTAGAAAATGCATAAGTACACACATATTCGTAAGTTCTGTCTGGGAGACTCTCGGACTCTTCCATTGCTGCCAGGTTGATTACACTAAAATGGCATTAGCAGCGCTTGCACGTCTTGGCGCAGTTCTTGGCGATGAGTTCGAAGTAGAGCGGCGCGTCGCAGAGGGTCATGTCCGCAGTGCAAATCGACGCGTCCATTACATCCGCGCAGACTGCAAAGCGAATGACGTCAAAGATAGGGGACATTAAATATGCTATAATTATTTCATAGGACACAAGTCTGTATCCACTATGTCCTAAGTCATTATTTGTAAGTCATTATTCTAATTCGGAAGTTGAATTAAGTAATAGAAATGTTTAACCTGTGCCGACAGCGCATTTCCCACATGTTTTCGGGCAAAGCTTGGCCATGAATTCAATGTAGAATATATTCGTGCAGAGATCCTTGTTTTCCGCGCAGGCCGGGTGCATGTCAGGGCAAGATCCGGTTGTGCCTGAGAGACCGAGATTGAGAGAGAGAGAGAAAGAGAGAGAGAGAGAAAGAGCAAAAGAGCGAGAGAAGGCGATAGAGCGAGAGATAAAGGAAGCATGCGAGAAGCACAAAGATAGAGAGGCAGAGGGAAGGAAGACAGACGGACAGAGTACCTTTCAACAACGAGGGATGCAGGAGTTTTCCGAAGGTTCCAGAATTTTGTGCATTTTTTTACCGAGAAACCCACAATTTGATCGAACATTTAGGCACTTTCCGAAAGATCCTAAAGATCCTGCACCTGGTTGTTGAGCAGTACTTTAGAAATTAAGAAAATCAGGGAAAGAGAAGAGGGGAATGCATGGAGTGCGGAAAGAGCGAAGACACACTGGCTGGGTCCTTGCAGATGCCGCATGTCTTAGGGCAGATATCCTTGATCAGCTCACGGAAGGCCGGCGTCTGGCAGAGCACGGCATTCGTAGCACAACCCGCATTCTTGTCAGCGCACTCTGGACAGGCAGAGAAGCAGAGAAAGAGAGAGAGAGAGAGTGACAAGGACAGAGAAATTAAGAGATAGCGAGAGAGAGAGAGAGAGAAAGAGATAGAGAACAGAAAAATTAAGAGAATGAGAGAGAAGGGAAGCAAAGAAGGGCGACTGATTACAACAACTTAAGAGGAAAGTGCAGAAAACTAAAGCAGTTAGAGATAGTCAAGCTACATAAACCGAAAAGCATGTTCATTCCGATGTTCGGTCTGTTTCCGGTCTCAATTCCGTTCAGGGCAAAGAAGGGTGGTCCGAGGGTCCCTCAAGAGTGGGTGGATAAGACCTCCGAGGGGCTCAAAAATAGAGTGGGTAACCCACAAATGTAATTTTTTTGTTCTCAAAAAGTCCGTGGGTTGTACTGTTTGGCCTTTTTGCCTGCTCTGTTTTCATCGCCCTGTAATTGATGAAAGGCCATCCCCTTCTGTCGCTTGTATGCATATCCCAGAAAAGATCAAATGTACAAGCAAGCTATGCTCTGTCCAGTAGCTTCTACCGAAATGGCCACCAAAAAGCGGCTTGGTTTTTACCTGGGTCGACAGTCTCGACAATGTCGGTGTTGAGACAGCAGACGTTATCGACACAAGTTCGCAATGTCGGCGTGAAGCATAAGCCTCCCAGGCACCCTTCAAACATTATATTCCACAACAATCAGCATAGTCGAATATGACACAATTCTAAAAGATACTGACGAAGCAGAGGATCGGGATTCTTGCAAATCTTCACTGCTCCTCCATAGCCAAAAAGAAGGAAGAAAACTCCGCCGATAACTGCGACTGAAGCTGTCATTCCAGTTGAGTGCAAAAGTGATTCGAATTGACCTCTTCGCCCTTTTATACCTCGCCAGCTTGACATTGTTTTTCAGCGCCTGTTACTAGAATAGAAATCTGTGGCACCGAGAAGGAAGCTCGGCGAAGAGGCCTCCTAAACAAATACAAAAGTCAGCCCCGTCAAGCCAATTCTTGCGTAGTTGTGGATGAGGAATAAGGGGAAAGGATGTCGGGCGGATCAGACCAAACCAGGCTCTTTTCCCTTCAATCTCCACTCTCACTGTTTAGCCAGGCTGCGAAGAGTTGCGTATTCACTGTTATCCATAAGAGTAGCTGTGAGCCATCTGCAACAAAATTGAAATTCTTCGCTTTACTATTTCTGCAATTCAAACTCCCCAACACATTCCTTGGTCTCGATTGCGTGCATTTCTTGTGGCTTTTTTGTTACTAGCATCGAAGATCAGGGAACGCTCCATCCAATCTCTTTTATTATCTCTATTGAACTCTCAATATCTCCATGTATCGATGTAAAAATTATCTCAATTTGATCCCATCAATATCAATGAAAATGAGAGCAGGTCAAAAGCTCAGTGAGTGTTCAAATGCTAGCCTTCGATTAGGGCTGCTCTTTTGAATACTGTGCTTGTGTCCTACAGTTAAAACATTCATAATCACAATAGTTCAGATTAACGTTCGTTCATATTTTTATTTATTTATTCATGCATCAAATATTGATGTGACAACACACAGAGTAAATTTGGCAATTGTAGGCAACACGATGGAAAAGGGAAGCAGGGAAAGTCGATATGAATCTATCTATGGCGCTGCACTACAAGTTAAAATTATAGAAGAGGGATAAGAAAGGAATGAGAGTTACATATATGGAAAAAGTGACGGATGCAAATGATAACTTAAACAGATCAATAAACTTATGAGCAAATCACGTTTGATGATTTCTATCGGAAATTACATGTATGTATGTATGTATGTACATATAAGACAGTGTGAATTAAAAAGTTTGGTTTTTCTCTGCAATTTTCAGTTTTGCTGTTATTTTTGGCAAGCAAATTTGCCAGTTTTCAAGCCCATTTATTATGCCATGGCAATTTGTATGATTGTCAAGAATGTCATCAAGGTTTATTCTTCAATATTCATCATGCCAAAATCAACAGCTGTCTAAAATGGCAAAAACAACCTAATTAAAAAAAGATACGAGTCAAAAGTGTCGAGGCAAAATTACGCAAGTGTTAAACGAAGATGGCACAGAAAATGGTTGAAAAATATGTCACAGCTTCTCGAGGAGGAGTGGGCCTTTTTGCCAAAAAAAGCAGCGATATAAATCTGCCAAGATTACCTGCCAGAGTTGATCAACTGCTAAATTTGCCAAGCCAAAATAATAGAGTGAAAAATTTGCCAAACCAGCTTGCCAATTTTGGCGGCTAGCAGAAATGGCATGGCAGTTTAAACAGGTGTCAAAAAAGTCCAGCAAATTTGATGGCTATCAAAATTGGCAAGGCATTTTTTACGGCTGTCAAAAGTGGCACGTCATTTTAAACGACCATTAATTCTGGCTAAAGGTTGAAATTTCAACATCGGA
Organism: Allodiplogaster sudhausi; assembly: GCA_945643635.1. Classification (NCBI taxonomy): domain Eukaryota; kingdom Metazoa; phylum Nematoda; class Chromadorea; order Rhabditida; family Diplogasteridae; genus Allodiplogaster; species Allodiplogaster sudhausi. Next base: position 3,930,671 of record CALZFC010000252.1, read on the forward strand.
CAAATTAAAACATAGTGTAAGAAAAAATGAAGTAAGGAAAAGCAGAAAATTAATGGAATTATAATGTTAACTAAACAAAAATCGACGATAGGAATAAGTGGACTTACGAACTACAGAGAAAGCATGAATTCGAAAGAATCAATTCGCAATATGGAGACTAACTAGATTGAAGGCAAAAAATCAGGGAGGGTATGTAAAATAGACGATTCCTTTTTAGCCCCCACCGGTGATTATTCGGGAGATCGACTCGAAGTGCTGGCGGTAGGTCTCGGGTCGGCCGCCATGGTCTGCAAGAAAAGACATTGAGGAAGGTAAAACAAGAGAGGGTGAAGGGAGATTGAGATTAAAGAAAAGGATAAAGAAAAAGAACAGGAGTTACGGTATGAATGGTTGAAAACGTTTCCTTTGAAATTTTGTCAGAAAAAAAGAAAGAATATCCTACAACTTGTTTGTTCAGTTTCAGTTACGATTAAATAGGAACACTAACAACTCCACATTTTAAAGGAATTCTACTTTTAGATAGTTGAAAATAGGAAGGGAACTTAACTCACGACAACACTACAAGGAAATCACGGATGCTAACGATAGGGGGGGGGGTTAGCCCACCCTGATATAGCAGCATTAATTTCAGTGGATTCCTTGGTTCAATTCACTCGAAAAGACTAGATTAGATGATTCTTTTCTTCAAAGAAATTACGATACAAAGGCGCAAAATTATGGGCGCGATACCCAACAGGATAAACTTAGACTATTAGCCTTGTACCGGCCGAAAGTCAAGCTGTGAATCATCACCTAAAAGAAGGCTGCGCCGCTACAGTATGCATACCGTACAGGGAATAAAAGCCGCTGTCGAGGACCCAAAAGATTAGGGTGGGGAATGAATTATTAGGCCGGGAAACCAGGGTGGATTAGCTGTTTTTGTCTAAATGGCCTTCAATAACATGGTGGGGTAGAACATCGGGGAGGCCCAAAATAAGGTCTGTCGAAAGGGCAGTACCTTTTTACCCTGATACCGTACCATGTCACTGTTTCCAACTTACATTATTGCGATGCTAACTTAGATTTTTCTAATGAAACTAAGCACTAGATAAGCAAGAATAAATTAAAAGAAGCAGCCTGTTGTATACAATGTACTTTACCAAACCTTTAAAAGAAGAAAAATACTCACAAAAGCGGAGGGCGCGGCCAGGTCCGCCGCCACCAGGACCGACCGTCATCGAAGCCGCCACCAAAGAAGAAGAGGGCCGGGGCACATCCATCCACTCCTGAATTAGATCCCCCTCATTTAAATAATATCAATAATTTTTGATACCAAGAAACAACAAAAACCGTTGGTCAGCAAAAGTGCTTTAGTGAAAGGTTTTCCCCTTTAACAGTCAAGGAAAGTGCATTCCTTTCACACATCTAATCTATTCAATGTCGTGAAAAAAATAATACGGGTTGGCGAAAGAACGCCCAAAAAGCTGTATTTTAGACAATAAAAACACCAAAGGAAAATAAAATGTATATGTCGAACCTTTCTCAATTGGGAAGGAAGGCTGCAAGGGAGGAATACGAACTCCCTCAAGAGTTCGCCGTCCACTCGATGCCCCCGAGGACTCCCGTCCACTTTATCGAACAGGACACGTTGCTTGTGCTGAAATAAGAAAAGTTTATAAGAGATACCGACAAAAAAAGAAACTAATTGTGCGGGGGGGGGGGGTGAATTAAAATGAACCAGTTTAAGCATTATCGACTACCGTAATCTCAATGAGTACGGTACAAGAATTCTCTATGAAGTGGTTTCTTATGTCAATAAATTGATCTTTTTTAAATAAATAAAACTACGCTCCTACTACATTACGCTAATTTTAAAGCAAATTATGAAACGGATTAACGGAGAACCGAAAAATAAAAACAAAAGTTTCGCTCCGACATTAATCGGCTAAAAGGAAAATCATGTTAAAACTATTCCCAAAAAAATGCATTATCAAATGAATCTTTAAGAAAGATTACCTTGATTTTATCCTTTAAAAAAGTTGGATTTTAATATTATGTGAAGTTAAAAAAGATCAAAAGACCTACTCCGTTTTAAAACAAAACTAAACACCTGTAATGCTAGACAAATAAATATAAAGCCAAAAAGTGATGTCTAACCATTAGAAGTCGCATCCCTAGGCGCCGGCGGAAGAGTCCTCCCGTGGCTTCCGCATAGTCGCCACTACAAAAAAGTTTAAATTGAATCGAATATCTTTAAAAAAAGGATAAAAGAAAAGAACTTCATTCGATTTCCCACTATACAATACGCATACTCAAACATAGAAAAGGAAAACAAAAGTATCAGCTAATGGAAGTATAATCTGAAAGCTATTCCAAAAAGGATGCATTCTCGAATAAACCGTTAAGAAAGATTTCCTTTATTTTTATTCTAAAACAACTACCGGATTTCATTCCAGTGAAAAAACAAACTTAAGAACAAAATGCCTACAAAATTTTCGATTAAACAAAACACTTCGAATACCAAACAGTTAAATAAATAAAAAATAAACCTAAAACGTAATTTCTAACCGTTAGAGATGGCATCGACCCTGGCGCCCGTAGTCGTTGCCGCCCTGGTGCTTCATTTCGATGCCGTTGCGTGGATGGCGGGACTACAATCGCAAGAAAAACATAGAAGCAAATATTCGTCGTCAAACATTAAACAAATGAAAAGAATACTTGCAGAAAACCTAACAGCAATCCAAAAAGCTACAGCTTTACCGAGAATTTCGAAACGCGACAATTAATTTTTTGCACGGTGCACGCTGTAGTACGGCGCACCTAATGATATGGTGCTTAATTTCCATGCGACCATTCGTGATTATTTGCATGGTTCACGTAATTTTTAATCATGTCAACCGTGCAGAAATGTAAAATTACATATAACTATTCAAAAATGGTCCCATTCACCGTGCAATTAAGAACAATGACATTACGTGCATCGTACGAGGTGCATAGTGCAAAATGAGAACCTGTACGCGTTGCGGTCGCGTCGCAGCTCTCATAACTGCCGAATAAAACTTATTCAGTGCTAAACGAGATTACATGTTTATCTTGTTGTTTCTGCCTTTCCTTTTTGCTTGAATTGTTGTTCATGTGATTAATTTACACTTTAAGAGAAGATGTACGCTTGGCGCCCCTTCCAACATCGGCGCCGCGGAATCCTGGCGCGGCATCGGCGAGATATTGGCGGCCACCCCGAAGCACCACTTTGAGGTTTTGGCATCCTCTTTGATATTTGTTTATTTTCTGGTCATTTTGCTTTATAGGATTAGCGAACTGATTTTGTCGCGTTCAATTTTTTGATTTATGATTAGGTCATTTCGCAGGGCAGAAGTTTTGCTCGTTAGAATTATTCTTTTGAGCAAGTTGAATCTTCTGCAGTTTTCGTTTTTATTCTAGTTATCCTGTTCTTAATCTTCGAGCACGGTACTTTTTTTCAATTTCGCCTGCAAAAATTAGTCCAAAATTAACAATGCGAAGAGCTCAACAACCTATGCCATGTTTTAAATTTTTCATATATTTCCTTAAAATGAAATTGAGCATAGAGTTGTTAGTTGTTAATGTTATACGACGGTAGACATATCATTAAATAGAGAATCGCGAGCTCTTTGAACTGCATTCAAACACTTTTTCCAAAAAAAATTTTACACCCAAAAACCGACCACTAATATTTTGACGGCGCAAATATTTTTTTATGTCGATTTAAATTTTTTTCCCTGAAATTCAACAGTTCGGGGGCTTTTAGTTACAGAGATGACGAACATTCCATTCAATTCTTATCGTGATGTTTTATAATTTTCTCAGAATTACGGTGTGTATACGGTAGATGGCCATTTTCCTCTAAAATAAGTGTAAATCATTTCCTTTTTGTTATTTAGAATGGAGAACACGAATCTAGTGTTAATATTTCATGTTGTATTTCATTTCTAACAAAACAGCAATGATATCATATACACATTGTATGGAGCTACAAGGCCATATACCGTATACTTACCATAACTCGGGAAAATAGCATCATGATAATCGCAGACACATCTTTTAACATTATTTAGTGTTCTTGTTTCAGATTAGATGTCAAGCTGGCCCGTGCAAGGCAAGCATGTGCAGTGGGAGTGCCGCCGGAGATGGACGACCGCGTCCAGTTTAAACAGTTTTGTTTTATTATTGTTTTCAATTATCTATTATAATTTTAATTTTTTTAATGTTAAATAGAATTGATATTTTATAGGGATGGAAAATCTTTCATTAATATCCACTTGTTGGCCAACAGTTTTTTTTTTCAGTTTTGCCAACAATTATTGACATGTAAATGAAAGAGAATCTAATTCAGGAGGTGATGGTGGAGCCGCCGGTCGTCGCAGTGGTTTCTTTGGTGGCGAAGTCGATGATGGTTCTGGCAGCGGGCTACGGCCCTCCTCCTTCGTGAATCTTGCGTCCCCAGGGATTCTCAGTGATCAAGTCACACGAGGCCATGCATCTCGAAGCTGGAAGAGTTACCTATTCCAGTGATGATGGCCAGTCTAGTGGCTGGTATGTTAACCTTGCTAGCATTTATCAACTGAGTTCTAGAATGTTGTGATGACTGTTATACTGTAGAAACAGCCATGTTTCATGACTGATCTAAATATATTTTTTTATTGTTTCCTATTTGTTATATAAGGATGCATATGTGAATTTAGTGATGTGAGGAGGGCTAAATCCTATTTTAGTAGGAATGTTGTGCTATGAGCCTTTTTTGGGGTAAAAAAAAGGATTTGCCTTTTTTAACGGCCGTCAAAACGGCCAGCCATTATTTATAGCCGTTAAAATTGGCTTGCCACTTTTGAAGGGTCAAAAATTTGGCTTGCCACTTTTGAAGGGTCAAGAATTTGGCTTGCCACTTTTGAAGGGTCAAAAATTTGGCTTGCCATTTTTGATGCCCGCTGAATTTGCCAAGTTGCCATTTTTGACGGCTGTCAAAATTGCCAAGTTGCTCGGCCGACAGCCGCTTACTCGTGGCACGTTTAACAGCTGTTAAAAATGTCAAATCCTTTTGCCAATTCTGATAGCTGTTTATTTTGGCTGTGACATTTTTTATAAGTGAAGAATTTGCCAAAACCCTTGAAATTTTGAACATATGCAAATTGCGCCATGGAAAATTTGGAGGCCGTCAAATTTGGCATGTTATTAATCCACTTTTAAAGACCTCTATTTTTGCCACGCCAAATTGTTGTCCTGTTAAATATGCCGAAGCCGGGTTGTCAATAATTAGGGCACATTTCTGTGGCTCAGCCATTTTCTTCGCTTGTACATTGTGCCCGTCATTTTATTAACCGTCTTATTTGTCATGACAAGTTTGAATCAATGAATAAAATACTGCCACATTTGCTTGTGTGTTTCACCTGCCAAATTTGGCAAAAATAACAGCTTAATCGAAAAATGCAGAGAAAAACCAAACTTTTTAATTCACACTGTCTTATATGTACCATATGGAGGTTAGCATAGCGAAGCTGTGTCGACGGAACATGAGTTTCAATTCGGAGAAGTGAAAAATAAAAGCAGACACAAACAATTTGTGGCTTACTAGGACAAAAAAGAAATGGAACTTGGTTATCATGTTACTCGATATGATACATGTATTTAAAAAAAGAAACTTTATAAATACAAGGAATATAATGATCATTATCCACTGCCGTTAATGCTGCTTGGTCTTCGTAGAAGAATTGTATGCCGAATATCGACATGTCTGCAAGGAAAACCAGTTTCCAATATGCACATTTGTACGTACATATGTATGTATGAAGTTAAAAATGTAATTAAACGTAAGTTCCTTAGAGATGTTTAAACCTTATGAGAATAATAGCCGCGTTGACAAGTGGGTTGAGTCCAGTGGAAAGGCGGGTGTAGACGATGGATACTTCCAGAACTGCCTGACAGGGAAACATCCTTGGTCTGGTCTGATTCTGCAGTGCAAAAGCACCTTGTCTTGTACAAAGTTGAGGATTGCCAGCTGCGAAGCAATCGGAAGGACGAAGAGGGTGAGAGTGGAGACACACGACAGAAGCATAGTCAGAGTCAGCTTGCGGCCACGACGTGATGCGGGCTTAGGGGAGATGGAGATGATGAGAGGAAGTCAGAGAGACGAGAGGGAGAGAGAGAGAGAGAGAGAGAGAGAGGAAAGGAAGAGAGAAGAGCGGAAACCTCAGAGAAGTCAGCCATCTTCCTCTTATGAATGCGGAAGAGCATGAACACGACCACGTAGAGAACGACGGCGGCGACGGCTGCCGAGATGCGAACAATCAACCAGATATTCACGAAGAGCGGCAGCACCGAGGAGTCGAACCTAGGAATGGACCTAGGCAATGACCTTCAACTTTTCTTCTCACTCATCAAGCTTAATAAGAGCATTCTTCGTATCAACTTCGATTACCTAAGCCCTAAATTTTTTTTAACGGAAAAACAAGTTCATTTTTAAGTAAGTTGAAATTCTGTAAGCAACCAGCAGATTGGCTTGAAGATCTCGTGCGATGGCGCAAAGGAGAAGGTGCATGTCCAGGCGGCAGCCATTATTAAGAGCCATGCGACGTGCCATGCACCCGCTTGTCCAAACTGATTGGGAAGGCATGCTGGGGATAACCATCACAATTAAGAAAGGGGAGGAGATCACGTCCTACACGAGTTGCTGGTAGGGGAATTTGAAAGCTCCCAATGAGCTAACCTGATACGTCGAGGATAACTTGTAATAATGAATCGGAATGGTGAGGGAGAGAAGTCGATCGATACTCACAATTAACTGGACAACTGCCGCCATTGGATCAGTCCTGAAATGGGAAGATAATCGAATAATCTTCACATTTATATTGGGACATTGATCGTTGTATACTCTTAAAAATTCATATTTATATCTTTTTATCTTCTTGAAAAATCTTTAAGAAATTAATTTGTGTCTATCTTCAAAGAATACGTCTGTCCAAGGTAAACTACTTACCAACCGATATACATTAAATGACAAACAGACTAGACTACACATTCTGATATGTTCGTAACCTCTCTGGAAGTCTATTCATAGAGAAGCTAAAGCTATGTACAGAGAAAGCGAGAGAACGTGAGAGAGAGAGAGAGAGAGAGAGAGAGAGAGAGAGAGAAAGCAGCAATGATAAGAGGGGAGCCTAGAGAGTGGAGAGAGATGTTTCGATTATTGAATCCTTAGTAGTTCAATTTGGGAAAGGTGTTTTATATGTGTTAGATCGATATGTAGCATTTACGCCATTTATCTGGTGTGTCAGAAAGCTAGTGAGAAAGAGGATAAGAGAGTGCGATACTAAGAGAATGGTGGGAACAAACCACATAAAGAGAATGTTCCACGGCATGAGTGCGCAGTACTGCATGGAGCGTGGCTGCATGTCGCCCGAGAGGATGACGGAGAGTCTGCCCGCACCCGCTGCCACGGCTGCCACCCCGCTTAGGCAGTCCGTTACCGACTCAAGATTCATCTTCTTTATTTCCATCATTTCATCTCCATCACCCATACATTGTACACATTTTGAAACAACTAAAATATGTTTTCTAGACTCACTTAAAGACGATGATGAAAAAAGAGCAATAGCAAGGACAATCTCGAAAACATTGCTCACCACCGGAATGAGAATCGTGTACTTGCTTCGAAGAGCAGGATTCAGAAGCAGAGTTGCTGCGAGAAGTCCATGGACAACAGCCATGACCAGTCCCTCGACAATGTAAGCGATGAACTTCCAGTGGCTGGAGGGGGAGTAGAGGGAGGGGTCGTCGTCGTCCATGTCGTGATAGATGGAGAATGGCCACATTGTTCCAGAGGGGAGGGGTTGAGGACTCAGGAAGATGAAACTACGTACAAATCACAGACTTCGCGAGTCCTTTCACACGCTTTGTTTTATTCTTCGTTTCACAAAAGATGAAGACAATAACATGTAGTCTGTGGCAGGAGACGGCCGAGAAGTAAAGAGGCAGCCGAGACAAGAGTTCATAAATGGGGCTGCCATTCAGGGGTGTGCCCCGGGCAAGTCAGGAATGGACACTTGGAAACTAAGTTAAGGCCGCGCGCGAGCCTATCCAACTGCTCACTGACTACGAGTAAAAAAGGTGCGTCACAAGGCAGCACCCCATCGCGGATTCTGGATAATTGCTTTCTTCTTTTTCAAACCACACAGACTCAGGAGGCAATCACTTTTACCCGCTAAATAATATTATTTTGTACTCTTGCTCATCTGCGTGTCATGTGGTTCTGTGCTCTTTTCATTTTATACATAATATTTGTCTGCTCAGAAAAACAAAACTCTCTAACGAGAACAATCTCCTCAACAACCATGCACATATTATTCCTAGCATTTAGTGCCTTGCACATTGCATCTTGCCTAATCTCAAAAAAAATGTGCTATTACAATAGAAGCTATAAAATGAATAAATTTTTAGTTATTCCTACTTCTGAATGCTATTATACGTAAGCGTTGAAAGGAGTAAGTAGCACCATCAGTTGGTTAACAAAATCTGTTATAAACTACAGGAAAGACCTGAGCATAGTTGAAAATAAAACGGATTTTAGCTGCTACAAATTCATTTAAACAGTGCAAGCAAGAAGGGATAAAAGAAAGGCCTAGTTGATATACACATATTGTGAGCAAACCGGATAGCTGAGCAGCTAATAAACATGAGATGCAATGATTACTGACAGATTAAATTTAACATTTGTAGACAAACCTAATAATAATGTTTCTTAGAGTGCTCGAATCCTATAATCATTCTTTGGTAAGCGAAGCAGTAATAGCAGAGAGGAGCTGAAAAGCTATAGCTTACATGTACTTGTTCATCTCGTTATAGAGGGCGAGCACCAGAGCCGCGCCAGTGCCTCGCATCGCATTCACGAGGGCGCCGTTGAAGAAGGCGCGCCCACCTTCCGCTCGCATTATCTTCTGCAAAACATTCACCAACTGCTCATAGAATTTAAAGAAGACCAGTCTTTAAAAAAACCAGTAGAAGTAATAATCGGAATTATATCTGTATCTAGAGAATACATTTACGTGGAATAATCAAACAATATCCCTTATGACGTCTAATATCAACAATTACAGTCAAGCAAAAATAATAATGTGACTAGTCTTGCACAGCAGACCCTACAGACAACCTTATCTCTAACGTACCTTGGCACAGTCGACAGTACCGGTGTAGAGGATATCCTTGCGCCCCGCTTGCATCATCAATCTCCGTCTTACGGTATCGAGAGGATAGGAGATCATGCCTGCCACCAGTGTTGACACCTGATCGTCAAATGTTCATTTATACTGTTATTCTCTGCATTGCCTTCTAAATCAATTTACAAATAGCTTGTACTGCCATCAACGGATTCTTGCTTTTCGATTTTTAGCTTGTTCTTCTTGTTCTTAGCTGTTATTTCGCCAGCAAATGACTACTCGTAAGAACCGCGGATAAGATATGATTCATTTCAAAATTACATTTACAAAACATTAGTGATAATTCACACTTAAAAAATAAGAAAAAATTCAGCTAAGGTCGTTTTTTCCCATGAGTCCTGATAAATTCAGACTGACATTAAAGCACAAGTAAGATAAATAACTGAAAAAATAGAAAAGCACAGGGGAAAGGCATGTAAACAGACGAATTCTCTAACCTGGCCCACCCAGAAGGCACGGACGAAGCCTAATTCGCGCCCATCCTTGGCGGCAAAGGGTTTCGCAAAGTCGAAGAGACCGTAGTAGGCGCCGCGATATATCATGATGTACTGGAGGGAGGGCAGCAAGCCACTGTAAGTATGGACAATCACTCCATCATGGCATTTTCTGCCAGAGGAACAATAAAAACATATCACCATAAATATGGAGGAAAAAGAAAAGAATGAGCGACCTTTCAAAATAATAAATGCAACATAGATATGTCCAATGTGAATAAAAGAAGGAAATGAAAACTGACATGTACAAGCCTCGAATGCCATCATGTCGAGCAATTTTTAGGATGCAGTCCACCAAGCCTCTGCAACAGTTACACCATTGCTCACTCAAATACATTATCCCCTCCTTTAAATACGTACATATTCTTACATTATAAGCTTGCTAAGGTCTAAAACATATGAGATATCATTGACATTCTGTCTTGATTGGAACAAAAGAAAGCTCATGCGGAAACAACGAAAAAACAGTAATCTAAGCATATGGTAGCCATAACAGTAACAGGCTGACTTGAACTCGCGTGTTTCCTTGCTTCTGCCCATGTCGATAGCCAGCCTTGTCCTGGTGAAGTCGAGTGGGTAGATGATCAAGAAGGTCGCCACTCCCGCCCCGCCGCCCGCTGCTAGATTCCCTGCAACAACAACGGACAATTATCATCACTCAAGGAGAAATAAAGTTCTAAAAAAAATTCAGCAAAAACTCAAGAATGCAATAATAATATAATATATTATCATCGATTTGCATGCAACACTTAAATGAAAGTAAAGAGTGCTTTCGAGTGCATTTCAGAAGAGTAATTCTAACCCATGAGAAAGCGCAACTTGTTCTGCTCGGTGACCCCGTCGAGGGAGTACTTCTTGAAAAGCTCCTTGAAGGCGAGTCCGAGCGACTCCTTAAAAGAGTGATTGAAGGCTAACAAAATGCAACGCAAACGGTGATGATAAAGTGCATAATATTGAGGAAATAACCTGTGCACACGATCTGATAATGTTGGCGCCGTTTCCTCTCCAGAAAGAGAGGAAGCCTTGCTCGCGTGGAAGTCGCACGAAGCAGTCGACCATTCCACGGTAGCGAGCATCCACCGATATCGTCTGCTGAGAGTTCTGCAGCTGCAAGAGGAGAAGGGATTCAGAAAGGAAGGGTAGGAAGGGTGGAAGCCGGGGGATTACTGTACCCTTTAAAAAGAAGAAGAAGAACAAAAAAGATATATAAACCTGTAGAATGAGCTTGACTCTCTCGACCGGTGCAATGACAGTCTTGGCGATGGTCGCAGCCACGGCGCCCGCAGAAAAGTCCTCAACAAGTTGCTCCCATTATCACATTTAGAACATTCTGGGAATAACTGGACGTAAAAAGCATTTAGATGTCTCGATATCAACGCGAAGTATGCAGTAGAAGAAAACTAAATATAAAAAAAACAGGTGTTCTACCTTGGCGAACTTGAGCGCATCGTTGATGGTGAATCCTGGAAGAGAAGTGAGTCTGGCGGCGGGGGAAGCGGAAGGGGAGTTCGCGCCTTCATAGCTGCTGCTTCCTTGTCCGCTCTACATGGAAAACATTTCTCTTCTAAGATGCTTTGGGCGAAAAAAAAACTTTTTTTTAGTTAATAAAAAATTAAAGATGAATGTGCGTTGTACATTAAAAACTAGTGCTAGCGTTTAATATTCATGCAGCCAAGCAGTTTTATAGTATGATACGCGAGCAAGGAGGAACTGACAGAAGCGAGAAATGTGACTGAACATTCTTATCTACGTGCAAGAGCACAAACAACATTCCGAACCTGTGATGAAGAAGGCAGCGGAACGAGATGGGAAGGGCTTCCCATCGACCATGGAAGCGGCGCAGAGTGCGGCGCGAACTGAAAGCAAACAAAATGAATGAACATAAGCAACGACTACGAGCATTTAGCAGAATAAAATAATTATTTACTGTTTTAGACATCGAAAGAAACATGAAAGTCTAACTGAAAGAATTACATCTGTGCATATGGCCATCGCCATTCAGCCAATGCTAGCAGAAGAATGAGAAAGAGTGAGTTGGCAGTGAGAAGAATGGATTCCACGGAGCAACTTTAGCAAAGAAGGAACGACGAGATGGGAAGCAACATAATGGGGAAGGGAGAATGATTTCAGCCAGAGCGAAGCAGCGAAAGTACAGGGCAGATTGCGTTGTCTAGTCTATTTAAAGAAAGACTCTATAATGGGAAGAAAACGGAGAGAAACTACAAAGAACGAGCAGTTCAGCGTATGATAAGAATTGCGATGAGCAGAGACACATTCCGCACGGGCATTGGCCAGAAGCAGAGCAAAGCAACAAGCAAAATAACGTAATGAAGAACTATTCCTGATGAAACAAGGATACCTTCCAACAACAAACAAAAATGTTTACGTGTGAAACTGACTTTTTTAAAATTTGGCAGTGCAAAGCCAAGTATTCGATATTTACACTGCCTACATACATAGAAAATTATGAACACAATGAGTGGATATTTATAACGCATCTAGATTCGTTTTGTATCAGCTCTTTTCGTTAGTCGTTTTCGAATATGGTTTTGTCCCGAAATTTCCAGCAGGCTTTCCCATTCATCTCTTTGGGAGTCTGAACTCATGAAAGCAGGTCCCAGATTGTAATTTGCTGAAAGTCTCATTCTACCCTGTGCACAGATTGAAACGCTGGCCTTCCTGACCCCGACGTGCCCTTTTATGCAAGTGTGCCTCGTTCTGCATTATGTTGAGTCGCTTTCCGTGGGTATCAATTTCTCTTTCTCCCTTTCGCTCTCTCCATCATTTTCTCTCTCCCTCTCTCTCTCTCTCTCTCTCCCTCTTTTTTTCAACGTCGTCACTTGGTCCTGTTGACGACTCCTTTGGGTGCTCCTCTTTCCAGCTGCTTCCCCCTCGTTCGTGTGTTTCATTCTTTTTGCCCGCGATGTCTGAAAAGGGTGGCCGCCTCACTCTTCATTTCACTGTCTCCATAGCCTTCACGGTCTTTCATTAAAGCTTCATCTTCGTATTTTCCTTATCTCTTTCATTCTTTTTCTCTCGTTATTTTGTGCCCTCCCTCTGTCTCCGCTTCTGCCAACAATTTTCTGATCTTTCCTGATCTCATTCGCTACTACATTCATACATAACCACATGGCAACTGTGAAATCTTCTAATTAGCTTATGGAACTTCCAAATCGAAAATTAAAACTTCTCTCTCGTACTCTCGCTCTCTCCCTCTCTTCCTTTCTGTCTCTCCTCATTCTCTCTCTATCTTCCTGTTCAGTGTTGACAGCCCTCTCTCTTGTTCTCTCTCTCTCTCTCTCTCTCTCTCTCTCTCTCTCTCTCTTTCTCTTTCGTTCCTTTCTCACTCTTCAAATACAGCTTCACATTGTTGCGGGCATTCTTTTCCTTGTTATCTTCCCGTCACAAAATTGTATGTGCAATTTTCAATAAGAAAATGTGAAAAGTGTCTACAAATGCTTTGATAGCGGAGGCGTGTAAATTACTCCCTGAAAGGCAGGAATGGCTGTTGAAGTTAAAAGAGTGACACTTCGCGTTCGATTAGCCACTACGTGTAGGCTCATGGATATTTCTGTGCATTTCTAATTATCTCCTAATCCTTTCCCGACATATCTTCCAAACGGTGTTAGCTGCTCCTTTCATCTCTCGTTCTATTTCTGTTTTCCTCTTTAATACTCTCTCTCTATCTCTCTCTCTCTCTTTCTCTTGCTCCTTCTCTCTCTCCATCTTTCTTTTTCGCAGTTCCCCTATCTCTCTCTATCATCTTCTTCGCTCGCCGGTTGCGTTTGTCTCTCTTTCCTCTGTTTTGGCTTCTCTCTCTCTCTCTCTCTCTCTCTCTCTCTCTCTCTCCCTCTCTCCCTCTCTCTGTGACCGACTGTTCAGCAGCTCCTACACACAATTGCCAATTTCATTTTCTGGCCATTCAAATTTGTATTAGGTCTCCTTATTTTGTCGAGACGGTTTATTACCCACCTCCCGTCTACTCAACAACAGAAATTGTTGCCTACAGTTTGTATGCCTTCTAAAAAGAGTTTCCAAATTCTCGCTTCCCTTCACTTTCCTTCTTTGCAAAGAGCCTTTCATTCCAAATTGGAATGAGTGCAGGAAATAAAAATGACGCCAGTCCTTTGCCCGCGGCAGAATCCGGGGATACACGGTCTGAGAAAGATACTGGCGAACACCGTCGCTTTTTATTTAGTCTGGGGAACCTCCTCGCCTTTATTGACCTATTCAATCCCAGAATACCTTTCTCAAGGCATTTTTATCCTTATTAGTTGCTTTCTAGCTCTCTTTCTGTCACTCTTTTTCTCTACCTTTCTCTCATCTCGTTCCTCTCAAGGTCTCGCTCTATCGCTCCCGAACTCTGATGTTCTCCACCAGAGTCCAACATTTTTCCCACGTCATGAATGACATCCTTCTTTCATCTTCCTTTCACTTCCATTCACTTTCCCCTTTTTCTACTGGAACGGACATATTGCTCAGATGGCAAATGAATACGGGGAGAACTAAATTAAGCACTCTCTGGCAGGCATCTGCGTGTCTGCGTGTCTGTTTCTTTCTTTGCCAAGATCGCGTTTTTGAGATGGGAACAAGAAACATCTCGTGTACAGGGGCAGTTGCGAATAAGATCTTTCTTTCCTTTATTCTCCTTTTTTCTATTTCTTCCACTGTTCGTCTGTCTCTATTCCGAAACGACATGTTCCTTTTATTTTCATACAATTCGGATAACATATGCTTTTTCAATGTTTAGGAAAATGTCGGTTATTTTCCTGACGGCAATTTTTCATGAATATTTTGTGAATTTTTGGTTCTGTCCGTTCCGCTCTTTGAATAGGGTAATTACGTGTTGTCTACTGATACCTGATTCTTATAATTAGACCTCTTTCTTGGTTATCTTCATTAAGTTGAGAGGATTTACATAAGGTGACGGGTGTAGACCAAAAAAGTCTGCTTTCACTCGCTTCTTGCAGGAGTCGTGGCATTTCCACTCTAAAAAATAAAAAAGGTATGTAAATACGAACCGCGCATGTTCGAAGAAGGCTTTAGGGCTCCAACCGTTCCAGGTTTGGCTGGCTGGAAGACAGAGAAATGAAAATTGCAGAATATAGAGAGGGAGGAGAAGAAGAGAAAAGAAAGAAGGGGGAGAGATAGAGAAAGAAGGAGAGAGTGCGAGAGAGAGAAAGCAAAAATGACATCTTACACTCAGTGTGATTAGAACTCTCCGTGACTACTCCACTCTCCTTTCTTACGATACTATCGTGAACCCCCCCCCCCTTCCTTCCTCATCTGAATGAGACTCCATTCACATTCGTACTTTTCCACCAATCGTAATACTGCCCCGTTACATTCAATCCTACTTTTCATCTTATTCTTTTAGTGGCAGCCTCTTTACTATTCCATGTTCATGTTTCTTTCTATATGGCTACTTTTTACCACATTATTAACTGCCATTTCTCGACGGGACTCGAGTAGCTGCATCTGACAATGACAGTCAGAAAGATAGCCTGTGAGAGATAGAGAAAGAGAGAAAGCGAAGAAGAGAGAGAGAGAGAGAAAGAGAAAGAAAGAAAGAGAGAGATACGGTGGCGGAGAGGTACAAAAAGCATCACGTGCTCTAAACTATTACATTAAATGAGAAAGGCCATGAGCAGAACGAAAAGTATAATCATCTAAAAAAAATGAAAGCCTCTGTGAGTTTTCATTAAAGACAATTCCCCTTTTTTTCTTCATCTCGTCCCCGGGGATATTCATGAGATTCTCTGCTCTTGCCCCGCTCCATCTCATAACTCATTCTGTGATCGCGCTCTCTTTGTTGCCGGTCTCGCTGCATTGAGGGCGGCAGCGTCAGATCCAAGCTCCGCGCCAAGGTTCTCTGTTCTCTTCTGATGTCGCCGTATAATCATTCATAGAGAGGGAGAAAGAGAGAGAGAGAGAGAAAGAGAGAGAGAGATAGAGAGAGATAGAGTGAGAGAGAGAGAGAAGGATGAGGTGGGGGAATGAAGAACGAGAGACATATGTATGTATGTACATACATATGTATTTATTCGTGCTTGCACATATGTATATGTACATAAGGTGTATTCCCTCCAGATACCTCTTATTCTATGTATTTTGACATCACTTCATGTTAAAGTACCATATCATCAAAAGCCGAAAACTAATATTGTAGCAGGTAGTTGTACATTTGTATGCACTTGCAGATCATGTTAGTGGTTTCGGAAATGGCTCATTACATTTTATATGACATGCGGAGAAAGTTGGAGCCCAAGAGCATGCGAGTGGATTCTCAGGGTAAAGGCTAGGCAAATGCGTCAGAACGAGAACAAAGAAGTAGAATTGCAGGCGCTTTAACTTCGATTCGTCTCAACCTTTACAAAATAATTCCTAAAAAGTAAGGCTGTTCGCAGCGTTCGCTCTTTGAGGATAAAATCGGGAAAATAAGGGCGCTTTGTATTCATGAATACAAGATTGTAAATGTCAATGGATATTCTGACCAAATGCTGCTTTGATATTACTTGTATCTGCGAAGTATGCGCTCGTATTTCTAACTATCAGCTGCTTGGTTGATGAGTTGCTTGCCAGAAAAACATCTTCTCACGCTCTTCTTTCCCTTTCTGCAACGCTTGAATTCTGCGAGCGTTTCAAGCTGCTGAAAAATTAAGAATGTAAATGCCATAACATTTCTCTCTCCGGAAAGTGGCCACATTCTCACATACATACATTTCGCCTTTATCTAAATATATTAATGCAGAGCCAGCACCTGCAGTCCCTATCCTACATAGATTCATTTCCGGATGTATAGTTAATTCGATCGGCCCCTCTATTTCCTTCATATTCTTTAGACATCTGCACGGCTTGTTAATTTCAAACAACATTTGAAAGTCCTGCCTAATTTTATGTAATTTATTGCTATCTTTTTGAATTCCCCCTCTAAAATAATTGAGTAATGTACGTATGTATGTAATTGGATAGAAGATGTTAAGAAAGCTTATGGTTGCTTATGTTTGACACTCATCTGTGTTGAAGTGGGCAAATTTTTGATCTCTTGTCCATTCTTATTTTATATTTCAAAACCGACCAGTCATTTCAGTTACATGTATGTACTTGGTCCATTTGTCTTAAAACTTGCTTGCGTGAAGGCGAAGGACAATGAATAACTGAGTTGGTGGGATGAGAAGGAACACGCAGCGCACGCGTGGCTTCGCTCTTTAATATTCCTAATTCTTTTCTCTCTCTCTCTCTGTCTCTCTCTCTATCTCTCTCTCCCTCTCCCAAACGAATTTGACCACTTTGTGGAAGGAAGTGTATTCACAACACGCCAATATATAAAATTCCTTGTCTCCAGTAGCCCTCCATTTCCTTGTCTAGCAAATCAAATAATTCACATTAAAGAAGGGCGATCACCGAAAATACAGTATTGTGCGTTCAAACGTACAAAGACTTCGAACGGAAGTCCGTTTAATTACTCAAAAATGTACGGTAGACTAGGAATGTGCGTGTGTTTTTTGGAGCGGGTTGTTATTGCTGTTATACCTATTTGATAATGTTTTGCGTAACAAGAATTTATTAAAACATTTTCTAAAACAAATGAACCAAAAGGTGATAAAGCATTCACCATAACAATTTCTTCAAATCCTTGTAATTTTATTTTCCCGCGATGGGTACGTGGCAGTGAAGTTGGGATTCTACCGATGGGTTCTGCTTTTTCCATGGCACACCAATCACAAATTCATTCAAAATTTGCACTTTAAAGTTCATTATACTTGAATATGGAACTTTCTTGTACATTTTCATATACATATTCTTTTTCTGCCTGCCCCAGACTATTCGAAAATAACTAAGATGGTCCATTTATCGTCTATGACTTTTCGGTGATCGCCCTCTTTTAAGAATGTATTAGTCGAGAGTGGTCATGTGGAATCGTTGGACAAAAAGCATCACGCCACAAAACATTGGGTCATAACGGAGAATTGGCCTCATTTCAGCCACCACTTCTCTTTTCGTGATTACTATGTATTTACTTGATTACAGTAATTGATAGTCCGCCTCAAGGCATATCGAAATAGTTTTTTTTATAACTATTTTTATAAATAGTTTTTTGTATAACTAATTCATTTGAGAATGACTGAATTTTCACTTTGTTATTATAATTTCACCATATATATCGCGCGCGTGAGAGAGAGAGAGTGAGTGAGAGAGAGAGAGAGAGAGAGAGTGAGTGAGAGAGAGAGAGAGAGAGAGAGAGTGAGTGAGAGAGAGAGAGAGAGAGCGAAGCAGCTGGAGAGGAAAGGGAAAAAAGAGGAAGAGAGCCAAACAGAAATGAGTGGGAGGCGATAAGCGAAGAAGGAGTATTTTTCAATAAGAGTGCATACAGCCTGACATAATTAGAGCAGCCAAGAGAGCAGGCAAAAGTCGCGTGTGGACTGCACGTCAACAGAGGAAACCCACCGCATTCTCCTTTCTATGTCTCTCTCTCTCTCACCACTCTCTCTCTCTCTCTCTCTCGCTCGCTCCCTCTCCGGTCTCTCTCTTTCTCTCTCGCTCTCTTATCTCTACACTGAAAACTCTCTCTCACATTAATTCTCACCATAGCATTACTCTTTCTAACTTCGCATTCCCTAATATTTATATATTATTTCTCACAATGCCAGCTTCTTCCTTCGCCTCTTGTTTTCTTCTTTTAAATGACCCAACTCTTCAACTTCTCTCATTCTGTCAACTCATTCTCTCCGTGATTCAGGCAACTTCTACGCTATAAATCTGCATCTCCTTAATTGATGCAAGCGTCAACATAAAATTGTTTGACTATGTTATTTCTAGAAGTCATATTAAATGCAATCTGTTTTCTTCTTCCATTTCCAGATTCCGGTTCGCAGAAGACAATATCCGCTGGGAGTCAAAAGCCACTTCGCTTTCTTCTTGACTTTTAAATTCCATTCTTTGATGACTTGCTTAACTTATCGCATAGAATTGAAGTCGACTCGCGTTGGCGCCAACGAAGAAGAGTCGACATAAATGCATATCCATTGCCGTTCCCTTTAATTAGCGATATTGTTTTTGCACGAGCTCTGCTTGCTTTTCTGTCTTCTGCTAATGCTGGCCAGCTAAATCTAGTCTATGCTATCTTTCTGCTGTTCTTGTACGACGTCATTCTTCGTACCGCGCCTTACCTTAATATGTACTACGTCTTTTGAAAAAAAGAGTATTTATGCAATTCACGCAGAGACAAGAGAGAGAGAGAGAGAGAGAGAGAGAGAGAGAGCCGTTGGGCAGCTCACTGGCCAGCCTTTCAGAATGCCTCCGGTTCTGCCCTCCTTCCTCTCCACGATCGGCAGTCTTCTCGAGGATGATAATAGGCACATGGTAATAGGGTATTTTGAGCTATTTTTTCGGGAGGGTTTATGTAATAAACTTTAAAAAAAAAACAACTGCCTGCATAGGTAAAGTATTTAAAAGTAAATATTGTTTTGCCTTATTCACTTATGTAGCTTTGTATGACATTTATATTTTTTCTGTAAAGTATGTCATATTCTAGGTATTGATGTACGTGTTGACAGCGACAGTCGTCATCGTCATAGTCGTTGCTCTTCTACTTTTCGCTACGACAAGGCCTCGACTCAATTGGTGAGAGAATTCAGGGGGTCGGGCGGGGGTGGGGATCTTCGACCAACCTCCATTACAAATATCTTAATCACAACTCGCAGAATGAACATTCTGTCCAGTTCCACTCAGAGAATTTAATGAGCTTTTAATCAGCCGCATAAGGAATTATGAAGAACTATCGTGGACGCTACACTGCGTTATAAGAACACATTTAAGGAGATACATACATACAAGAGATGAGTAAACTCTAAAAGAGCATTTTTAATATAACTTACTGCCTAGAGGGCAGGGAACATTCTGATTGGCTTCAGAAATCCATTATCGTTTTCTTGTCCCTGCAAATGTATGTAGATATAGTATCTTGTCTGTCATGCAATATCGTTTCTTTGCCAGTTCGTTTCCTTCTTGGTCCTACAAACTTATGTACATACATATGTACATACATTTGTATGCATGTGTCTCTTTGGCCCAAGCCTTTGAACATTATGCATCACATGCCGAACTTGGGGAGGAATATGTAGCGGCTATTTGAAGCGAGCATGTAGGCCATATCCACGCAGCGCTACGTCATATCATTCGTTCTCTCTCTCTCTTCCCCTCTCTCTCTCGCTCTCTCTCTCTCTTTCTCTCTCTCTTCCTTTCTCTCTCCCTCTGACATTCTTCTTGTTCACCTTGCACTTCTGTTTTCCTTCTTTGTTCTCCTTTCTCATCTCTTTACAATGGATGGTCTAATTGCTTTCCGACTTCTCCATTTCTTCTTTCTTTCCATCCAAGCACAAAAGCCCTTTCTCCATGGCATGCGAATCTGCGGGCGAATGGAATTGGCAAATGCTTCAATAGTCAGATGATCTTGATGATAAATATCAACCAGTGAAACTGAGAACAGGAATGAAGGATGAATTGTTCAGGTACGAAAAGAACGTCCTCGACCTCTCGAGAGTTCAGCCAACGAAGTACGTGCAGAGAAAGACATTCACGAGATGCGACACGGAGGAAGAGAGAGAGAGCGTCTCGGGGTGAGGGAGGGAGAGGAATGAACACAAGGAACGAGTCTCTTTGCAGCATCGAACTGGCTCGCCGCACGCAGTCGCGCATTCTTCGCGTTCGCAGCCACGACATTCCTCCGACCTTTCTACCGAGTTTGCTTCTTATTCATTTACTATGTATGTAAATAGAGTAGACATCAAAACTGAAAAGAAAACTTCTGAATACCCAAGTACTGAAATGACGCTTTAGGCGACTTCTCTGACCGCTTCACCATTCCACGCCCGCCCAAATCGAAGCAATCCATGTTCACCAATCCCCACCACAGCCAATTCGACCGTGGCCTCTACCAGTGCAGCAGCACGGTCAGGAGATCAAAGAGTTTAGAACAGTTGGGAGAGCCAGCCGCTTCAAGTTGGAGTTGCACGAGAAAATGGTCGAAAATATGTACATTGATGGACTATTAAGATGCCAGATTCTGAGTCGAACTACGACGAGACTTCTATTGGAACGTCAGGTTCAATTCAGCTCTCCATTTGGATGGACACTCAACTCGCTCTGCTTACCGTTGCACTCAAGCAAGCCATCGATGTTCCTTCAAAGAGACAGGTTACAGTATACGCTTTTTCCCTGAGCACTATAAATAAGAGTTGTTATTGGAGGATGGTAATCCAAATCCATACTTTCGCGTTGCGCTTGACGTGCCCGAAGCGACAACAGCAAAGGTTTGCCAAAATTAGGCAAATTATGCCTTCACTTTTCGGAATGAAGCTATTTTTTAGGTGGAACAGCAAACCACTGTCTACAAGAACACTCTGTCACCAACAATCAACGAAGAGTTCTACTTTCAGGTTCAGAGTGGGAAATATTTCAATAGGGGCAATGAATTATTGAATATGATTGTAAGCAATATTCTGTACTTTTTGCCAATTCTGAATTCTAACGAGAAAAGGTTTTAGACGCCGGCAGTGGCAGCGGTGGCAGCGAATTGCCGCCTCGAGGTGATGGTCTACGATTATGACCAGTTCTCTGTGGACGAATGCGTCGGTTACTGCTGGATCACTCTCGGAAGGGTCCATAATTTATACACTCTCTCTCTCTCCCGCTTTCTTTCTCGTACGTTCTAATCAAGGAAATGAATGGCATCTTCATCAGGTCACAATCTCAAATGATCGTGAGAATCCAACCGTCTTCTGGGCGGAAGTCTTGCCATTTGACGAGAATGGAGGGGTAAGGATTCTTTGATAAATTTCGATTTCATAAAAGGCCTCAAATATACTTCGTCTACCATTTCCTGTCTCCATTCAGAAAGGCTTCGGGGAGGTGCTGATCTCGCTGACTTACTTGGCGAAGGCGCAGCGGCTAATGATGAACGTCTTCAAGGCGCGCAACCTTCTCGTCCGCAACCCAGACGCTGGCGGATGTATTCTTTTGCATTTATACATATTTTTACTTGCGCTATATTCATTATTACTTCATCGTTTTCTTATTTCGCAGAGAGATCTCTTCACTTCCTCTCTCTTTTCTCTCTCTCTCTCTTCCTTTCCCTCTCTCTCTCTCTCTCTCTCTCTCTCTCTCTCTCGCTCTCTCTCTCCCCTGTCCTTCTCTTCCAGTCTGTGATGTCTCCTCTGCAGACTTCAGCATCCGTGTCTCTCTGCTCGACAACGCAGAACGGCGTCTGAAGCGGAAGAAGACGTCGTCGAGGAAGAACGCGAAGAACGCGCAGTTCAACGAGTCGCTCAACTTCCAGCTGCCCAAGAACCAACTCTGCGATAGCATCCTCGAGATCGAGGTGGGCTGAATCCATCGGGCAAATCAAAATCATAAGGCTTATACTATTGTCTACTGTAACAATACAAGACAAGTGACATTTTATGAAGAGATGAAATGTTGAAGGCAATTCACGAGTACGGAACTTTCGGCATGGGCTGCGAGGTGCTCGGGAAGATGGAGCTGCCGCTGCACAAGTGCAAGGTGGGCAAGAAGGGAGTTGCCGAGGAAAGGGGAAGTCAGGCAGAGAAAGAAATCAAGACTATCGATCGACTCTTCTGGCATGGGAAAAAAAGGAGAGCTTGTGTATTACTTAATGCCTTGTGCATTTTGCAGGAGCTCTGGCGGGCGATAATTCGTGAAGAACGCAGCCAGGCACGCTGGTATCCACTAGAAGAGCCGTAAAGTCTTGTATTTCTATCAAGAAAGAAAAGAACATTTAGTTTTTGTATGTATGTATGTACGTATGTGAAAACAACAACATGAACTATAGTTACATTCCTATGTTTATTTAAACTTTGGATTTATTTTATTTTTAATGTTTGACGAGATACATGCACGCTTACATAACATTCATGTAGAAGTTATTTTGAAGGATTTCGTCAAGCTTAAAATCGTCAATATTTATTTCTGCTTAACTAGATGCCAGTAGTAATCACTTTGAAAGTTCCGGACATTACATCATCAATTTGAACCGGGTTTCCGCTCTTGCATATTTATTCTTATTACTTTGTACTTGGTTTTGAAGACGTGTATCGGTCATGCGTACCATGCTAGATTTATTTATGTGAAGCGAAATACATATTGTTAGTCATATGACTTCTCTTTAGAACGAAGCAAAAACGTTTACTTACGTAATAGTGATGTTTTTCGACGAATTTTTGTTTTCACACGGTTTTGTCGTTGAGATTATGTTATTTGTGAGTATTCGTCTGAAATGCTTAAAATAATTCCTTTGTCTGCGCATGATGTTGAATAGTGAAGAGTAAATCCTTCGTTGTTTATTTCATTGTCGAGTATTCACAGTCAAATCAGGTGCAATCCAACTGTCGATAATCTTTTTTTAATTCGTAAGCAAAAGGGATTCGGAGAAGATTAGTCATATGCCAGTAATCGGGATAAATAGATAGAAGAGCATCGAAGTTTCCGTCAAATCCCCACAATGCGGACGAGTGGGCAGAATTGTGTAAATTTCACGTGAGTGTTTGCGCGATTATAATGGACGCCTTTTAGTTTTAATAAAATTTTAAGGGTATAAGCTACTTATAAAGAGACAGTGTAGATACAGACGAATGTACATACACAAATATTGCGAGCTGATTACCTAGATAATTGCGTTTATTAGAATATTTTTTATAAGATCTTGAGGTAAAGGAGAAGCAAGGGGAAGCAATTTTCTCTTGTTATACAGAGCAGAGTATCCAAGCAAGTTTTTATGTTTATCGTCGCACAGCCGGCCGACTAGTGGAGGGAGGAGGAGAGGGGAGAGGGCCTCCGGATGGAGCGCCGGAGGAAGCTGGAAGGGGCGAGTTTCCTGCAGGAGCTCCTGAGGGGGCTGGAGGGGGTGAGCCAGGGGGAGAATAGGCCGGAGAGGCGAGTGCACGGGAAATGGAGAGAGATGCCTCCAGCTCGTTCTTCACTGACGCCGTCTGCTCGTTGACAATGTTCATTATCTGAGCACATTCAGACATTTTAAATTTTGTCTAAAAGCAAGATTAAACCAACTCTTTTGATTGTTATAGTCTTGTTAATAGAAGAAGAGTGTGTCTAACAGCTTCCTTTGGATCTCCGGCTGGCTTGGTTTTTCTGATGATAATGCTCTTAATGTCAGTGGCGGCCGCTTGAGCGGGCTTCGTCAGTGAATTGAACTGAAATTATAGATATCATGGTCTTTTTCAACAGAAACTTGCAATGCGAGTAAGCGTTGTCCTTTTTCCACTCCCGTATCCTTCCCAATGAAGAACCTTTCCGTCGATGTCAGCACAGAGACCGCGCAGTTCAGGGATCGCCAACTCCTCTTCCGTGCTATTTCCTTCCGTGCCGTTCAGGGCGGAGTCGTCAAAATGGTCGTCGTCGTGTTCTTCTTCGTGTTCATGCCCATCTTCGGGGTCTTTCTCTGACTTCTTCTCAACGATGAACGTTTCCTGAAAACAAAACATTTTAAGCAACCAAAAACTCAACATTGAATTCGCGCTTTTGTTGCCTGACACAGGGATGAGAGATAATGTAATTTAGACTAACAACCTCTCCACTGTCGTCCGTTTCGTTCATCTTCTTGTGTTCCTTCCCTCCTTCATGGTCTCTCTCCTCCTTCTCTTCAAGCTTATTGTCCTTCTCCCCGCAGAAGCCCATCGCGAGAAGAGCCAGAAGGATAACACTCGTTGCGAAGATCTTCATTTCTAGACAAAGATTCATATAGTATAATGCTACCAGAGAGAATACAAAAGTGATGACGGAAAAGGTAATAAAAGTAAAAAATAATAGAAGCGGCCTTAGCTTCACGTTCTTGCACCGACGGCCGCTTTTATCCACGCCCGTACTCAATCACCCCTAATCCTGGTATCATCTGCTACATCACACTCGTTCTCTCTCTCTCACATTCTCTATCTCTCTCACTCTCTTTCTCAAGCTATCTCTCTCTTTCTCTCTATTGGCTTCTTTATATATCTCTCCCACTCTCTATCCCTCCCTCCCTCTCTCTCTCTCTCTCTCTCTCTCTCGCACTCGCTCTCTCGTTCTCACTTTCTCTTCATGTCCCTCTACTTCGTATTTTGTTTCATGCCGTCCTGTTTTCGAGACCATTTCACTCTCTACTGACAGCTTCAATGTTTTGCCTGAAATCCTCTTACCGATCGCCCCGAATCTGCTGCGGCTAAATCCGCTATTGTCTAGCAGTTTCTGTCCACATCACTGGTCATGCTTACTGCATTTCGCACCTCGCTCGAAACCTCTGAAAATCCCTGAAAAAAAGAGAGCAACGCTGCCTACATTGCTTCAATGCTTACATAAATAAAGTTTTGATTGATGTTTTGTTGAACTTGCAAGAGGCTGACAAGTATGAGTATGTCGCTGCCAATGAAGGCATCACAGATGAATGAAATGTTTGTGATGTTTTGGCATGACCGACCTGCGACGCCATCTAAATGTGAATCGTAGAAGTTACGCATGACAACGCCAGCTTGTGACGCTGTTCTGCCGAAGACATCCGAAACACCACGGAGGATACTTTTAGAATTTCAGAAGCATTCGTGGAATCTCCACGTCCAAGAAATCGGTCATCACCATGGAAGCGTGAGTTGGAGTTGTTCTTGCAAGACAAAGAAGTTTTAACCTCTCTCGTTTCTTCTCTCTCTCTCTCTCTCTCTCTCTCTCTCTCTCCTCACTCCGACTGGCTCGTCCCTGTTTACGATGTGTCTTCTCTTCTCTTCTCTAGTTGGCAGTCTTCAGTCTTTGCTTTGGTATTATCTACTTAAAAGGGTACGATGAGGTTAAAGGTCTCTGCAGCCAATTCTATTACAAATTAAGAGTTTTGTTTCATTATACTGATTTTTGCTTTCATTTCTACGCGATTTTTATCAGCATGTGTAAGATAAGTCCATTGATTTCCTAACTTAGCAGTTTATTTCAGAGCAAGAATTTGCAGCTGTTTCCTTTAAGAAATGTGCTCTCCTCTATCAGTCGTCATCTTCCTAATCGTTGCATTCGCAGTCGCTGATGCGGTTTCTTTCACTGCATTATTTCACATCCAAGGAAAACATCCTAATTTGTTTTATTATGATTTTCTACTTTGCCACAAATCTTTTCAATTCGTTGCAGTCACTCTACAGAAGAGAGACGTCTGCTGAAGAATTCCGTAGGCGTGCGCAGGCAGAATGGGAAGCAAAGGTTCAGAAGTGTTGGGTTAACTTTCTTTGTAAAAGGAAAGTCTAACAAACTAACAAAGGGAAAATGATAGTTTATAGGTGTCTGTGCTGTCTCCAGAAGCGCAATCAGCAGCGCAAGCCATTCACGACACCATCGAAGACCCCGAAGTCAACACAACGGAACTACGGAGATCCAAGGTCAAACTCCCGTTTCCTTAACTACAGTTTTAGCACTGTAGTTGGCGGCCTCTTACTAAATCCGTCGGTTTTATTTACTATCGCAAACATATCCATCATATTTTCTGTGTCTCTCTAAAAACAAACTAGGCCTCCTCGAACACTTGAAGGAAAAGTAAATTGCAGATTGCCTCACTTGTGGCAGAGCTTCCAGCGAAGGTTCGAACTGAACTGGCATCTCTCAAGCCGGCTCGTCTACCTATAAGCTAGAATTATTCTACAACGAAATCTAAATAAACTTTGCTCTCGTTTGATCTGACAGTCCATCCCTGGAGAAATATGCAGTAATTGTCATAAGTGTCATTTTATTTTCCTTTTAAGCGCATGTGCACCAAGGGAAGTACGAAGACTGGCACCTACTGTATCTTAAAGATTCATAATAAATGAATTGAACAATTTCGTGAATACAACAAAAAAGGCGCATACATAAAGGTGCCCATGTATGGTCATATATATGAACTAAATCCAGGCATCTTTGTAGTATGTTAAAGCAATTCATCAAGGCTGATTTTTTATTATCGTAAACAAAACTTCTTTACGCGGAGAATTAACCGTTGAAAGCTACTTATATGCGTAGGTTGATAACTCTTTCGCACTTTATTCCATTTCCGTAAGTCAGGTGTGGAAATTATTTCTGTTCCCTTTTAATGTTTTACCTAATGATAATTAATAAAATATTTTAAGCGTTAAACATACAGCTATGTATGTACATACATACATACATACATACATAACTATACGTATGTACGTATATTTTGAAGATTTGAATTTCTATATGTCTTAACCTAAACTGAAGAAATTCGCGAGAATCATAAATATCAGGGCCTTTTCATTTTGACGCTTCCTGTCTGCAAGGTAGGCGAAATTACTTACTGCAAATGCGTTCATTAAACATTCATAGACTGTCGCAAACTTACGTCGTAATAACATCCTCAAAAGAAAAAAAAATGTTTTAATTTACACGATAGAAAGTTGCGACGAAAACACGAAAGCAGACCTAAAATGAGATTGCCACGAGCGATGTTGTGCTACGGGTCAGCCATTTGAAAACAGACGCAAATTCGTTTATGGCCCAAGGTGTGTACGATTTGCTCGCCTTGGTTATCACGCGCTGTCTTTGCTTTGTTCACCTGCCATCGATAGCATTGGGATCTTTGTTTTTTTTCTTCCCGAGGATGAATAATGCTCTGTTATTGGAATCCCTTCTGTTGTTCACTTGAAAGAAACCTTCAATTCTTGTAAACAAACGAGAGAAAATGCCAAGTTTTTTTTAAATAAAAGTATTCTAACGTTGATGTTCAACTCAAAGACTTTTAAAAAGATTTCTGAATATCGTCGTAACAAACTTGGATCTTAAAGGAGGTATCGGGGGAATAATTAACCCAAGTTTTTTTTCTATATGAACATGTTCTTCATTGCGTAAAACATGAATCCATAAAGTTTGAGCGATTTTCTTTCATTACATTCTGAGCAATAGTAACGTGAAAACTGGCGGGTAGAGAATTAGCTACGGTAGGACAGAGCCGCCCTCCTATTTCACACGCTCTCTCGACCGAGCGACAGACAACTTTATGAGCGCGCGCATTCAAACTCGTTTTCTGGCGCTACTGTAGAATTATTCGCCGGATACTTCCTTTAATTGTACAAAGCCATAATTGTCTCGTTCTACTAATTTCTGCGTGCTTTTACTCAAATTCTCTCAGCACAATCTTAAACGGCCCCAATATCGTAAATTTGCTTAAGGTCATACTATAGTTGTCATGCAGTTGATTACTGTGTTTGATGCGCTCTGCACGTTGTCTTTAATAACAGCTTATTTATTCTACGTCACAATTCTCTCAGTAAAGCAGGTATGATATTATTTTAATTTTCACACTTTATTAATTCTCATAATTTCGCTTTTCCATTATCTCAAAGCAACAAAAAAGTATTATTCGTCTTTTCTTCAAAACTTTCCTCGATGTCTTCGTTACTGAGAGGCGAACCTTCAATTCCCAGGTGTTCCATACAAACCTGCGCCTTCTCTTGCTCTACATCACTTTGGTGGACATCGCCTTGCCCATCACTCGCTTTCTTTCTTCGAATATTTTGCCGCCTTCCTTTATAATGCAAATCACAACTTCTATTTGTGCGTATTCATTACTTTGACAGTTTACCTGGCACATTCAATAGTATTAATGGGGGAAAACCATCTGATTTAGTGGACCTGCTTAGAGATAAACGGACAAAGTACTTTGTCATTTACATATCTGTATCTTTACTTTTAAAAACTGCAATACCTTATCCTTTAATATTTTACAACCTTCTTGGAGTATGAATTCGAATGGTCTTGCGGCAAAGACGGGATAAACGAAATCAAACTATTTCCAACCTAAAAGGACCCGCTATTTAAATTTCTATTTGGTACATTAAAGTGGACTATCAGCAACTCGCGGTAATTTGAGCTTAAGCTCATGTAAATACATACATATTTTGTAGGTAACAAACAACATATTTTCTCCATGCATGTAGACTAACATATAGCCTTTGTATATATGTATGTATTTATGCAGTTAGCCTATGAAATGTGGCTATTTGTACAGGCTACAATCTGATTTATCTCTCTCCATTCGCACTTTCAATCGAGAGGCTGATGGCCATGAGATGGCCAGAGGTTTATGAGAGAAATGCATTCCCAATCATCGCTCTCTCTGCTATTTCAATCCAGGTTGGCATTGCTTAAAAGCACAAATTCGAAATAATGCATGTATATATCCATAAATTCATGCGTCCATAACTAAGAATGCGAATATTGATTTTCATTAAGGTTTCCGTTGGCTTCAGTCTGGAACTAACAGATGACTTCGTTATAGGTAAAGCAAACAATATCTTCTAGTTATAATATAAAGCATTAATGTCTCAACTTTCAGAGATTCCATTTGTAGTTGAAGGCATCCTAAAAATTGGCTTCCTCGTATTCTCGATTGCGGTACGCGCCTGACATTTTGTTTGTGCTTTTAGAGCAAAGATCCGGCAATTTGTAGATTCAAAAGGTAAATATTGTTTAATTCTTTCCATAGTCATAAGCTTTCAGATTCTGATAATCCTGCCACACGTTTCTAATCGAATGCATGGGCGAACAATTGAGAAACGCTTCAGCGGATTCGACTACTCTCGCACCATGCACTCGAGGTGGCCTGACATTTTGTTTGTTTGTTTGTTTACCTTAATCCGCAAAAAAAGAATTGATAAAAGCATACGGAAACAATTCTATTTGGTTTAAGCGAATATATAAGTAACTAAGGATATTTAGACATTTCGTCCTTTAAGGTATCACAGCAATGAGGTTTACCGATCGCTGAGCGTATTAAAAGTCTTTCTTCCGTTTTACGTCGCTCTTGTTTCGCTACAGGTAGTCAATGAATCGCATGATGGAGCGTACATACATATGTACGGATATATCAAAGAATAAAATTAACTTAAAACACGCAATATGCATTTAAATTTGAAAACGTCTTCGACTAATATCCTTTAGAGAAAACGAAGAATATAAGGAAAACTAGAATGAGCTATGCGAGAAAAGTTTCCATTTCAGTTTTCGGCATATTTGGCTGTTTCTATCAGTGGAAGCAGCGAAGCCAATCAAATCTTCAAGAAGTGCGGCACTATCATAGTTACTGTGAGAGTAAGCAACACTCTGATTCCCATTCATTTTTGTAGTTTTGCTTACTTCTGCAGATGATTGTTATAAACAGTCGAGAAAATACATTCCAAATGTCTAGAAATTCATACGATTAAGCAACTTGGATCGATGTTCATCGTTAGCTGGCGTCATCCTGCCTTGCGGAAATTCCTCCGCATAATCGTATGCTGCTGCTGTTGCTGCAAACTTCACTCTGACCAGACACTTGTACACCCGGTGCAGGATACTGTAGCAGCGAAAGAGTCGAGCACAGGCGGACGCACTACAAAGCCGATCTACAATGTGCAAGGAGAGCAACTCGCATTCTCGGCCATGCAAGAAGTTGATTTGCATTTCGCAAAGCTGAAGACTGCGTGGGGCTAATGCTGTAATGGATTAATAATTATTCGTAACAGCGAGATGGTTTGAATGTGCATAAACATGTCTGCATTTGTACCTAAAAGTTGATATATGTATGCCACAATATAAATTTGTATTGTCTGGCAACCAGAGGTGAAGAATCAATATCTGCATAAGTGACATAAGATAAATGTCTATGAAATTTTAGACTTTTATTGACGAATTTCTGTTTAGTAATTTCTGTAGTTTCGACGCGTCTTTTATAAAGAAACTTCATATGCAGGAGGGAATTATCATTCTTTAAATGCCTCAATGATTTTTAATGCGATTACCTTGCACAAGGAATGTTGGGAAGCAACTGCAGAAGGCAGATTCCGACATCATCAAAGCGTGGCTATTTTGCTCATCCTTAGAGCATTGACTGTTTCATCTGATCAATTTGTGATTCGAATTATGAACTGCACGTGTACACACTGTGCATACTTTGCATCATTTCCTCTTTTCTTTCCGGCTAGAAACATTCCTATCCAACTTTTTACTTTAAAGCATTCTTTCCATATAAAGTCACAATTTTTGACATGATGAGGCAGTGGGAGATTGAATCACTGTCTTTTCTTAAGTTTCCGTATTATATTAATAGAGGATTTCTTCCGGTCCAAAGTTCAAAGGTTAAGCTTAATTTCGGATCGTCCCTGATCCTTATTTGAAGAACGCAAACAATTCTTTTTTTAACCTAATGGTGCGTTTTTACGCATAAAATGTCGTGAACCAATATTTGAAGGCCATCTTCATGTATATTAGTACTGTATCCATAATACATCCGTTTGCCAGGAAATTGGGTTTCAGCCGTGCAACTACCGTATTTTCTCTATTAGTGCCCCGGGGCACTATTTTTCAATCCCCTTGCGAGAGGGGGGCACTATTAGAGGGGGGGGGGTTCTATTAGAGGGAGGGGTACTATTTTTCAATGTGATTGGCTAAAAGTTTGTAAACAACAATTTATTCCTAACAAAAGAGATTTGTAGCTCTTCTTCAATTGAATCATCACCGGAAGATCCATTTTACTGTAAATTTTGAATGAATTTGTAATTAATTCATTGGGAAGAGCCTCCAGAATCCATTCGAGGTACATCTCGAGATGAGGTATTAGACTAATAGGGGGGGGCACTATTGGAGGGGGGGGGGGGGGTTCTATTAGAGGGAGGGGTACTATTTTTCAATACCCTCGCGAGATTGGGGCACTATTAGAGGGGGGGGGGGGTTCTAATAGAGGGAAGGGCACTAACAGAGAAAATACGCTAATCTAGGAAGAATGGGGTATGCAATATTCAGTAAAATATATTCGAGTTAAAATAGTAATTTTGAGCAGGTTTTTGCCGTTTTACTATGAAAGATGGTTCTAATGGCCCAACTGGCTCCTGTTTCGCTTAGTATATAAATGTGTGCCATGTTTGGCTCAAAGCTGGACGTATTTTCAAATGAAACAGTCGGCACCTTTCTGCGAAATTGGTGCCAGTTTTGTCAAGATTAATTGCACGGCAGAAGACCTATGTACATATGTACATATGTATATACATATCTACATGTTACTTTCTTACTTCGTATTTGCTCTTCGATTGAGAATGGAATGCATCATCAGACTTCGGCCAGAGGGTTCACTCCGAATTCGAACTCCGTCTTCTTCCACTTCCGTTGTGGCAGCCGATGAATCATGCCACGTGAGAAATTTCAGCGAAAGTCTCACCATTCGCCTACGCGCGTTTTCCTCGTCGCTTTTACATGAACAACGCATTCTTACGCATTCAACTGGCCCCTCTGACCCGAAATCTCATTTATTCGCCCCCTTTCTTTGATGGAGCTTTTTAATCGAAGGTGAACATTAATAATTAAAAATGGCGAACAAACCGCCCTCTGCATAGTTTTGCACAGAAGTTCGACTGAGACAGTAAAGCCAGACGATTCATGACTCCATCAAATTATAATCCCCCATCTTGGCTGGTGGACTGGAATTGGCCCAGTTGGGCTTGGCTACCACGACGTCAGCAAAGGTTCTCACCTGTCGGGAAGAATTGGCAACTTCTAGGGCAACATTTCAAAATAAAACGCATACAAATATTGCCTTAATTCTCACGCTAAAATCGGTTGGCCTTGTCAGGTTAATAATACGTAGAATGTACATGCATTTACTGATGCATTCATATATACGTACATACATACGTATATTAAACACAACGTTTTCCCCAACAAGTAACCTTATTGTTTGTAAGTCCGTGGGCGCTGACTGAATAGATGTGGAATAAACAAAAGTTCTGTCTGGTGCGCGGTGGATATTTTTACCACACTTCTTCCCTTCTGTATTCCACTTCCCATTTTAAGGCGCAGAAAAATTAAAGTCAATCCGTTTAGCCGACTGTAGACTAGTCAGAGAATGAGCAGAAAATGCTAGAAAAAGTGCGTGGGGTAGAATTCATGCTAATTTGAAGATCCTGTTTGTTTGTGCTTGCATCTCTGTAATCTGCTGAACGTTGAACCGACGGATAGAAAAAAAAGAGATGAGAGAATGGAGAAAGAGGTGGGGGTGGAGAGAAAAAGAGAAGAGAAAGAGAGGAAGAAGAGAGGAAGAAGAAGCAGAGTGGAAAGGGGAGAGGAGTCACACCTTGCGTGGTTCATCAAGATTTCCATTCCTGCAGAAGCAGAGGAACGGACAAATCTCATAAAGTATGCGGGATTAATTCTGCCGGAATCTGATTAGTCCACGACATAAAAAGCGCATGTGATAGGATGAGCTGCTCGATGAAGCTGATTTGAGCTTACTTATCAGTCCCGTACTTTCCCTTAAAAAGACGGCTGCAGAAGTTGACTGGATGAATGCAGATTATCGTGAGAATTCTCTTGAATATAATTAAAAAGCAGAAAGGGGAAATACATATATGCACATAAATAAATGTGTACATTGAGTTGCATACAAAGTGACGAGCAGTTCCCATCAAGAATGGGCCAGAAATAGAATCTTCTGTTGGGAGCCTCTTACGCATCCATACTTTTATTGCTTCCAATTACTTCTATCTCCTCCATAAGAATGACTAAGATCTTCCCATTTACAGGACAAGTAGGGCTATCTCTTCTCTTTCTATTTAGAAATTGTTGTCTAGAGCACCTGCCACTTAAGAATGGATACTCTATTTTAAGTGTGCCATGCTTGTCCGAGAACTTTACGTTTCGCCAACACTTGAACTATTTTATGTGTGTGCATAAATATGTATGTCTGGTTGCCTATACATATTTACATTATATATAATTGATTAAGCCTTGAACGCGTTTTGATGTCCAATCTTTTGATTGTGGTTTTCTCGAACAAAGCTCAAAAAAGGTTATCTTGATATCAGTCAAAAGGCTGTCAGCACTGGGCGTGTAGTGGTCGGCTTAAAAGGATGAGGGTCCACCCGGAATGCCAAGTAAGCAGCTCCCTTCTTTCTCTCTTCTTTCTCATGGTCTCTCTTGCCTTCTCTCTCTCTCTCTCTCTCTCTGGGTCCTTCCTATCTCTCCATATGGAACGGTATCCACTATCGCCCATAA
Organism: Allodiplogaster sudhausi; assembly: GCA_945643635.1. Classification (NCBI taxonomy): domain Eukaryota; kingdom Metazoa; phylum Nematoda; class Chromadorea; order Rhabditida; family Diplogasteridae; genus Allodiplogaster; species Allodiplogaster sudhausi. The sequence goes on from CALZFC010000252.1 coordinate 3,964,443, forward strand.
TAAGAGCGAGGAGTGTGGGAGGACCCGGGGTTAATGTGCGCATTTTTTTCGCTCGCCTCCTGTCAGTTCCTCCACAACGCACTTAGATGCTCTTTGGTATTCTATCGACGAACCCTTTAGATGCGACGTCACGCACTCATCAGTTCTTCGCTTGTTGTCAAGTTCTCTCTCCTCTCTCCTCATCTCTGCTTCTCTCATTCTCTCTCTCGCGTTCTTTTCCTGCTTCCGTTCATCTTCCGCCATATGCAGTAAGATTCCGTTCTGCAAATGCAGCAGTTGCAGCCATCCTTCTCCTCCTTTGTTCGCTTGATATCAAATCCCGCTGGCGCCTTCTTCTTCTTCTTCTTCAATGTCAGTTGCAGCAAGACACCCACTTAGTCATCTGAGTCTACATACCTCTCTACAATTTAGTCAACGAAATGTGCCGGATGCAAGTGAATGGAAGTTCCGTGTGGCGGAGTGCTTCTGGCGTGGCATTTCACTCACAACTCATTTCCACTCCATTTGTGCGATCTCTGGCTCTCAGTCTTCCTGGCATTCGCACTCTTACAAAGGGGAGTGTGAGAGGCGAACAAATATTATTCCTTAGGCGCTTATTACCAAATAAATCGAAAATACCTTAACTAAAGAAAAATTAATTTAGCTACTAAGTAGCCAATACAATTTTAGAAATAGCAAAAAATTTCATCAGATGGTCTCCGTAGTTCTTTAACGGATCATTTGATTGGTTTGATAAGAAGCCGAGAGGTTTTGCTGTGAATCTATCAGACCATATTCGGACAGACTAAACTACCAAACAGCGAATTGGGTGAACGATTGCTTCATCGTAATGCCTTCCAAATGGCAAATATCACGTGATGAAAATCCCTCTTCTTCTCTGGTTGCTCTCTCTTTCTCTCACGTTCCCTCTTTTCTCTCCCTTCCGCTTCTCTCTGAATCAGTAACATTCCTTATCAAAACATGCCACTATCATTGCTACGTCACGGTGAGTGTAGACATGCCTAGATGTATCGTGATATGGCAGAGTGATTGAAGTGTGGAGAGAGAGTCATGAGATGGAAGAGTCGAATGCGTGTGCTGCTGGGGGACAGAAAGAGGAGTTTATGGCTGGGGCCATACTCCAAATGGCCTTCTCTTAGCATCTCCATCAGAGAGTGTCACGTGGTAGATGAAGCAGTCAACACATCCAGATTAAGTATTCCATTGCTTGTGCTGTTCTACTACATCTTGTCTGCATTCTCAAGGTGATGTTTTGAATTGACTGGACTCGAGTCCGCGGGACGCCGTGGCATCACTGTTTCGTGCGTTTTTTTGTCTCTGTTGGCAGACACGATGACGCAATCCATGACATGCAGCTAACACAGTTGTTGCACTTCCAGATGAATTGCTGGAACTACATTTCTCACTGACTTTTCGGTCTTTCTTCAAACTTTTCTACCGTATATAGTATCCTTGCCAACGGGGATATTACGCCAGGAAAATATGTATGAACTATGTATGTATGTATGTATGTATGTATATAGAACCAAAATAATAGCTGGGTTGTTAATATGTAAAGAAAACATACGATTGTCGATCCTGACGAAGGGAGAAATCTAGAAAAGCAACGTGTAGCGGATAAAAGTTGTTCAAGTGGCAAAAGTGGAATATTAGCTTAGTTAGATAAAGGCTTAATTTGGTCACACGAAGTAAAGCATACATATCTCGTTCTTAATGCCTCTCCATTTATTACATATTCCTAGCTCTTTCGGTCTCCATCAATCTCCGTCTGGATACTCTCATATATTATTTCCCTCCTTCTACATAAATTTTTCTGTGAAATAAATATGTATACCCTCTCGTCGGCAGACTACATATTCGTAAATATTGTCGAGCGGTAACCAAGTAAATATTTGTGGCGCGAAGATGCGAGTGTTATCTTGATGATTTCCGACACTTTCTTCCATTTTTTTCTGCCTTGTAAAAAATCATCTTGCCATTTGTTTACATGACGACTGTATGAAAGATGAGCCAAAGGTTCCTTCCGACTTGGCCGCGGAGCTCGCTTCTATAAGCAGCGTGCTCTACTATGCCTTCTAATTCCCCGTTCACCTACTGATTTACCTCGTATACTTAATCGCATTGATGTATCTCATCTTCCGCAGGACGACATTTTGATAGGCATTTGTACATATTTAGCATCGCGCGGAAATATTTCACTCTAACTCTTCAAATCCTTGGGCAACGCTCGCAACTTTTTCGACTACTCTCTGAATTACGAACGTATCCTCGCCTTGAACTGCTATATAGGGGGAACATATATACCGTAAACAATGTATGACTAAGACTGTGTCCGAAATTGAACATAGTTTTCCATTAAAGTTTTTTAATGGTAATGTTTGTCGCTGTTTCGCGGAGTCGTACAACTCCACATACAATTGTTTTCAATGATCGTCAAAAATATCCGCAATATGTTTTCAGCAACTGATTGTGGGTGACATTTTGCTTGTCAAACCCGGTTCCATGATGAGTAACGTCCGATTATAATTAGTTGAGACGTTTTGGAAGGGTCTTATAATTGAAGAGGGAAATACACTTCTTTCAGCGATCTACTCTCACAAACTTTCGCTTCGACCCGCTTTCATTCACAAAAAGGCAACATTTTGAATATCGTCATTGTAAATTGCGGAGGTGAAATGGAGATTAATCATAGACAGTCGTTTCGGTGCTTCCTGAGTAGACTTCCCCATTCCGGGAAACAAGGTTAGCCTGCGCCGTTCCCATTATCGGCGTTGGCCGCTATGTAATCTAATAATCTTCTGGCACTCGCCATTGCAAAAATGACAACCTTAATTTATAATTCGTGAACAAAAAGGTCGCAGTCATTCCAATGCAATTTTGAAACAGCCGAATAAGAAACTTCAAAATCATGCACCTGCTAGTAACGGACATCCCATCTCACATTGGAATGGCTCTCCTGTCCATGTATACGTAGCGCTTCCTATGAATATGCTCTTGCATTGTTTCAAACGTCCTAGTTTTGGAAAAAAAGAATTATATAAATAGTGTGCCTTGCACAGCCTGGTACAGGCCCTTTCTATTCACAAGTGCTATTATTCTTTTTTTCTCTATTGAAGCGTCACTAAAGTCCATCGTCGGAGCAGTATAAGGTAATAGCAAAAAAGGTTGCACAATTGGATTTTTATAAGTGATGCTTGCGTTTTGAATTGCAATATCGCTGACAAAGAAAGACTAAAAAAAAACAGAAACTTTGAATCCACAAACATTGCACTGATCAAGGGATGTTTTCAAGTCTAGTCCGAAAAGCATTGGCTTGCAGAGCACATGTCCACCCAAAAGGGATCAGGAAAGCATGGGGTAAAAACCATCAAGTCCTAGTCTCACTCAGTCATCATATTGTTAGGACACTTTTAACTCTTTTCTTTTATGTTCATGGATTGTGTATGCAAGTATAACAATGCTACTCTTATGGCGAATTAATGAGCATCAAACACAATGCAAAATAGTAAAAGGGCTGTGCCATTTATAATGAGTAATAATTTGGTTGTGGGAGAAAGGGATGATGGCCATTAGCAAGAACAGGGGTTCTATAAAATATTCGAGCTCATAGTCGTCGATTCAAGGCTTCCAAAGTCAACGCATAAGAAAAAACAATAAAAAAGAGTTACATTTCTAGATAGGATCTATTAAATCCCAATTTACCAAATTCCTGTGTTCTTCAACGACGTTTATTACCGAACTACGCGTAAACATCAATATTGTAATTCTTACTCGCTTTTAAAAGAGGCTCTTATTCCTTAATTATCCCCTATAATTAATTCACTTTTTAATGTTTACCACAAATTGAAACAATTTGCGGTAAACATTAAGAAATGAATGATAGAGGGACGCATAGGCGAGCGGGTGATATGCATGAGTTTTACACAGTAATAGCAATCTCCCCGTCAAGGGGATACTGAGAAACAGTTGAAACATTTTTGCTCATACGACTCCCAAAAGAACGTTCGTAATGTGGTAGATAACACCTGAGATAATCATAAGGAGTTCCAGAGTTCGGATGATAACTGGATTACGGTATAATGCTATAAATGTGCACAACATATCGTTCAAAGAACACTACAATCTGAATAATGTTTGTCAGTTTCCATTCTAGGTGAGTATTCCTTGTACGTTTATGTTTAGATGTTTAGAATAAAAACGACTGTCACCAAGCACGACTTCATGAAATGTAGTCCGCTATGGCTCTTTTTGAACGGGGAACTAATTCGCAGACCCTGGTCAACATATTTTTTGGAACACTATGATTGATCTTTCACAATTCTGGCTGTATTCGGCATACTTCAAGCCAAACATAAAAGTAATATTGTCTACGGCTCAGTTGCTATTAACAACTTTACCTCAGCTTTTCAGTGAATGTTTTACCTAATAGAAGAACTTACTGACATACAAAAAACCACTCCGATCTTCACATCAAAATTAGTGCTGTCTTTTGATGCAGACTCGTCACCTTCCCCTGAAGACTTGTAGCTTCCACGATTAATCCGTTCCCGTCATCCAATCTTTTTACTGTAATCCGCACTGGCATTCTCCGTGACATCTGCTACAACTTTTTGTGCTCCCCTGTCTAATCATATCTCAGGTTTATTATGAGATTGCATATCCTGCGCAAAAGAGAAACTCTTTTCGTCGTTAAATCAAATCTGATTGTGAGAATGCCTTACTTTTTACTCCCACTATGGTCATGGATGCGAGTGAGGCCCCGCCCACTACAGCAACCCTCCCTCCCCGCCTCCTCGAAGGAATGACGACAATGACCTGGCATCGCTCGCTTAGCTTCCCTGCCACGCCTCCTCAACCTCTTTTTCTCTCAACTTCTCGGTCGCCTCTCACTTTCTACATGCCTATGCTCTCTGCTCTCCTCCCCTTTCTCCTCCTGAACACTCTGCCAATCTCCACGCCCAGTCTTTGCCCGCCCTCAGGGTTCTTATTAAGCCATCTGAGAAAGCTATTTGAGCAGGATCCCGCCCTACTTCTCTCATTGAGCTCCCGTTCAGAGAGAGCGAGTGATTGCTCATCTCAGTGGCTCTTAACTCATGTAAATCCCCCTCCCCCGATCCGAACACGTATCATGCGTACAAAGAAAACCAGTTTTAGGAATGAATAAGTAGTTTAAAAATGCTTGTTTATTTCAAACAATATTGTCGTCCGGCTTCCGTGCCTTTAATCTTCCGTCGAGGAGAAGAATTCGCATTATTATTTCAATCTGAATTTGAGTCTTAATTGTTTCGTTTTAGAACCTTCCACCTAACTGCTTCTTCGAAGAAGAATGTTCTCACGTTTCCCCGAACAGTCTCTCTTCTCTGCTCTCTTCGCCGTGGCCTGCTTCGCCTCGTTGGCAGAAAGCGCCCCCATCGCCAGTGATACGGTAACCCATCTGTCCTTTCTGCCTCCACTCCCCCCCCCCATCTCTATCACCACAACCTAGCCTTGTCTCTCTAATCCAAATGTCTGACACCTAAAATAACAGACTTCCGACAACTAAATATAGTTTATTTCTCATTGAGAGATAAGTATTTCTTGTAAAGTGGCCACGAGCAGTTTCTGAATTGGATTTGAATGTCCCAATGTCCCCTTTGCTGACGTTGTAGAGTGATTGAAGAAGCTGCAATTACTGCTAATGAGTGATCTTTCCAGCCAAAGTTATTCCCCATAACGGATTTTTGTGGACGATTGTTCTCTGAAAAATATCATTCACTTTAACGAGAATGTATGGATGATATTTTAAACGAACAATGTACAAAAATTGAGAAGATTTCGTTCAGAATTAAATTTTGGTCAATTAAGATATCGCCTCGGATATCTGTAAAACGCCTCGCAGATCGCCTTGATGAGCTCTACCGCATACTTGAAGGAGAGAAAGAGGTATAGTATTTTTAAGGCAAATATGTTGTTTGATATTTTTAAAAAGAAATAGTTGTTTTTATTCTTTCAAAAGGAACGGAGAAAATCTGCTGACATTTGTATAAATGATTTCCGACTTTGTAGTTCACGAACGAAGCCCGTGAACAATTCGAAGCCCTCGAGGATTTCTTTCTCATCATCTTCCAGAACATGAAGACTGAGAAAAAGGTTTGAGCTCTTTCCTTGCGTTTCAAAAGAAGACAAAAATAGTGCGGGCGGATGGCTAGAAAAGGCTACAGCTTGTTTTCAGTTTTTCATTCTTCATATGGTGTCTATAGGCTGAGACGCTCATTTGTGTCTAGACAACGGGGAAACAATCTTTCTTTTGCAGCCCGTTCCCCGCAATCACTTCAACTTCATTGTCAAGATGTCCTTTTATCACCATCAAAATCAGCTCCGTTCCGAGGACAAGGTGAGCTTAGTGAATATTCATAAGTACATGGTACGCTACAAGAATTAAAAGAGACGAAGTGCTTGGATCTTGCAAAAAGAGTGGGCGCGTTGTGTGGGTGGATGACCTAGAACGAAGAGATACATAAAAACGCTTCGTTAGCTGCGTTCTCTTACAATTAGCAAGGTTCATTGAAATTTTCGAAGCGCGTGCATTTTATCAGCCGGCGCTAATTGACTGAAGCAGACCTTCCGAAACGATGAAATTGAAGAAATATAGGTAAAGAAGAGAGAGGAAGCAAGAGTAAGACGACTATTGCCACTAATTTAAATGGGCGACAATCCCCAACATGTGTTAATTTCATGAAAAAAGAACTCAACAATTGTATTTGGAATCACTTGAGAGCACCCTTTTTGAGTAGAATGCTTAGGCAGATAGAATCGTAGAGCTACCGTATACATGTAACGCAAAGATGGCTGGAAGGTTGAGTAAAAAACAATAAATCCTCCAGCTAATACAAATAGATTTATGAGACTGATCGTCTACATTTCAGCTAACGCCAGAAGTGTTGAATACGTTGCGGAAGATGGAGAATTTCATTCTCGGCCTCTACGATGACGTTGTCACCTTCCACCACCACCACCACGGACATCGCAAAGCTTACTAATCAAACTTTCTGGGCATATAGCCATTGAGAAGATCGTAGACATAGGCCGCTCCGATTGCCCTCTCACTGTTTCATCACCTCTCTTGACCACATTGCTTGTCATATAAATATTCTTTGTTAAAAGTGCGTGCGTCCATGCTTGTCCTAGTTGATTAGGCTGTGGTCAATTTGATGCAGTTGCTAGTATCCCCGTGGTTGTCCATATCTCATGGTTGTATGTACTTCGCACGAGGTCTCTGCCAAACTCTCTCTCTCGCTCTACCAACGGGTATCGCACGTTGTTTTTGCTGTCCTTACCGCAGATCTTGTAAAGGCATAATTTGCGCTCTTGCTAAATGTATACTCTATATAATATTGCATACAATTGCTGTGTGCTTCACTTGACGTTTGCAATGCGTGAACTTATTTCGTTGCTAATTTTTCCTCCTTTTTCTACATCTATTTTATTTGACATATTGTAGTTGTTGAAGAGAGAGAGAGAGTATATCTATTCTGGTCTCGTTCATTATTCATCCTATTCATTGTCTCTCCTTCTTTGGTTAAACGTCACAGCGGCTCTGCTGTGCTTTCCCCTTCTCATTCTTCCTACGTTTCCTTCTTCAGATTAATAAGAGACACATCGTTGCACAGAATAAATAAATGCAGAATCCTCACCATGCTATTATCCATTGTAGTGAGTGACATCCATTGTCCAGGCTATGAATACCTTTGCGTATGACCAGAGTCGCCCCCTCCTTTCAGATGTTTCTCCTCTGTACAGCGTTTCAGACGCGCGCATGCTTAGTGATATGCTTTTGTATGATAAATAAGCTCTAAACACGCTTCTGTACTTCACATGCAAACAACGGGGACATGCAAAACCAAACACATGTGAACAAATGAACAGCCCCGTACAAAACAGCAATGTGGGTGTTCTACCGTGAGCCGGAATAACAAGATGTGATGCAGTGGGAACGAGCAGAAAAAGCTGTGCATGATAGCCGCCCGTTTTTCTTACAATTATTTAGCTGGAAGTTCACTCAACAGGGTATGTTGTCTCTTCTCTTTTATGCAAGCAAGAGATTTGATATTATGCAGATGGATGTACGATGAATAGACATAAATTGTAGCTGCGCTTAATGATCATAAAAGCGAAGTAGTCCAACACTGGAACGAAATACATGCTTTGCATTGAACACTTTCATATAGTATGTACATACTTCTTTTCTCTTGATGTGATTATTCCTTTAAAGGTCACTGTCTTGTTCGCCGATTGATGTGTTATCTGATTGGGCTCTCAAACGGCCTAGAGAATGCTGATAAATTGGCAGCCGTCTGAGTCTGCCAGAAATGCGACCTTTTCTTTTCTGATTGTTGGCCTGAAGGAGTTGGTGCGAAAAGCGGAAAGGCTAAGCAAATGATCTCATCTGGGAGGGAAGGTATATTTCTGACGAATGACTAAACATACAATGTCTAATTAGGAGGCATTAAAGGGATTCCTCACCTCCTCGGAATGATTCTCTGAACAGCACGAATTCCCTCGCCTTTGCTCATCTTCTCCTCCGCAATGGAAATCCCGCGACTTCCTGATGTGTGTTGAAGCCTTTTTAGCACTGAAGCCACAAGTTCACTGCAATATTTCGATACAACTTGGGCTGAGAGTCCATAGAAACATTATTGCTGGATGGTAAAGCTAATTTAATCCTCTTAGATGCGGGGATATTCAAGGTTTACATCCTTTCTGACGAAGGAGCAGCCAGGACAGATTATCAATGATCATAACATTTTTTAACCTTTGAGAATGATTCTGGATTAGGCCAATGGCGCAAGAATGATTGAAGAGCTACATACATAATTGTTGCAGTCGTGCAAAAATAAACATTACACTTCCTACCTACCGATTTCGCAGTACCGTAACTACATGGTATTTCGTCGTGATTTGGCAATTACAAGATGACATAAGCAATACTACTATACTATATATAATACGCTGGGCTATTTTGACCGGATTCCGGCATCAGCATTAAGCAATTGTTCATTTCGATGCCTTGCCATCAACAATTAAGCTGTTTTTCATCTATCAAAAAAGATATTTATAATTTGGAATCTTTGTTAATTGCCATCTCACTATATCTACTATGAATAGCTGACGCATATGCCAGACTGCCTTAGACTGCCTTTCAAAATCCTCATGCGGCGAAATAATAATTGTTATTCCTATCTTTCTTTTCTCAAAGGAAGTTTATAGTTGAAGATTAATATTTTGTTAATTTTGTGTGTGTATTGTAAACATACAGCGTCCTCACCCATGCCCACGCACCCATGTACGCAAAACGATTGTTTGCTGATTAAACAAATGTTTTCACTTTGACGGCTAGACAGCGTGACCAATTCAAAGTAGTATCTCTTGAAAATGTCATCAGCGTCATCAAAAACTTCAATACTGGAAGATGCTAATGATAGAATGTGCTCTCCTCTCTCTTCTCTCTCTCTCTCTCTCTCTCTCTCTCTCTCTCTGACAGCCGAAGGCTAAGTTTCTGATGAATGCTACGAGGAAAAATGTGTTTCTTCCGAATGTCGACATTCCCTTCCAGGGCCAATTTGTGTCTTTAATATTAGAATGCACAAGACAATTAGGAGCGAGGCAGAACTTAATCAGGAAAGGTTTCGATCAGATGAGGGCAGAGAGGGTTCAAATGACCACTGACGTCTTTAATGTCAGGTAATCTTCGATGTCCCGATCTTCGTTCCGTCCTATTAAAAGCATGATCGAAAGCACTTCGGGGAAGCCTTAAGCCATCGTCTCACGAATGCTTATGAATATGAAGTGGTGGTGTTCGTTCTGTAACTGTAGCGCTTCTATTTTATTAGATGCTAATGACTAAGGCTGCGAAATGTAGTTGACGACTAAAAAGTGGCTAAGCAGATGGAATGCGACAGCAACATGGCATTCCTGTCTGACTAAGAAAGCCAAATGGATAAAAGGAAAAAAGAGGAATTGCTGAGCCTCAAAATAAGCGCGTCTTACGCGATTGCTCAGAGGAGCAGACGGAAAAAAGGAGTACACGTAACCAGTAACAGGATCAGCGGCTAATCTTTCACTGCTTTCCTGTCCTAGAAAGGAGATTTACACAGTCGAAGCTTCTTTAGAAAAAAAGAGGACAAATGTCAAATGCATTTGACATATCGCATTTTTAAATGTTTTTTTATTGACCTTTGTGTCATTTACAAGGGGGTCTGTAAAACCTTTTTTCAAAATTGCTATCAAATTGTATTTGAGACAATTGTCCCAAATACAATACATTGTCCGGACAATTAATCAACATGTTTCTTCGAAACACTCAAGCAGCTTTAGATCCAAAGTCTATTTTTGCATATAAATTAAAAAATTTCTTTACTTCTTTTATTCTATTAAACTATAGATCACGAGGGTACACCAGAACAGACTTTGTATTATTACGTAGAACAATTTTTTCCTCATTGTCCTATTGTTTCTATTATAAAAGGATGAACCCTCGCTGAATATTTCATATTAGACTTTATTCTGGAGTTTCCATTACGGCAAATGGTAACATTGTACATCACTTTTTAACATTCAAGGCATCCTTCAGGAAAAAGGAACTCCTTCGATGCCACTCGCAACATCATCAGTTCCGTAAGCTTCATTATTTATCATAAGCTTACGAGATGGAAATAGAAAGGATAAACAAGTTACAACCGTGCAGATTAAGAGCGTAAAAATGCTCAGTCTTCAATCCTTTAAATATCATTTGATTACCTAAAATGCTTCAGCAGAAGATTAACCTTGCCTGCTCTGACCCGATTAATGACTACAAAATATGCTAAGGCTTGAGAACATCATAAGTCAAACAAGGTTATTTCGTTTCCCTTTATGGAGATTCGGCGGACTCAAAACATGCAGAACCACTCTAACATGCATGAAGAAGAGAATTTGATAATTGTTTAGTTTTACAAAAAATTCAAATTTTTTTAAGAAAGCAAATTTGAATTGCCAAATAGAAGGAACTGATGCTGTCGCCTTTCCTTGTCTAAAGAAAGAAGAAGTGTATGTTCGTGACGCGGTGAAAAGGACATCGGGTATCCTTAATAGCAATCTATTTATCCAACTGTTGTAGAAGAAGAAAAAAAATTAGCTCACAAATACAGCTTATTTGCGCACAACTTATACATACAATATTTGTGCTGCGCAAAATTGCGTATGTCGACACAACTTTTTCCTCTCGTCTGCAAAAAAATGTCTGTAGCCAGTAGGCGCGACTTATTACTGGATTTATTAATACTGAGAAATGCGAATTTGGAATCTGTGAATGTCACCTGCTTGTAATTCATCTTGTCTTCTGTCCATTTCCACGTCTCACCGTCCTCTTTCCTCTGAAATATTCCACGAGTCTCTCTTCCACCGCTGAGTGCCTGTGGTTTACCACTGAGCTCAGCATTATACATTTCATTTGCGTCATCAAAGAGAAAAGCCACATCTACATAAAACTTCCGAGTAAATTTCTTTGATGCATCGCCGCGTGCGTTCTGGGGAATTGTTGACAATGTGAATACAATCGTCTATGTATTCAAATCCAATAAGGGATTAGTAGTTACGAAGTGGTCTAGCGCGACACCTCTGCCACATTCATATACTATCTATGTACATATGTACATATGTAAAGACATACCGACATACTACATATGTAGGTTGTGCTTTCTTCTGGCTATTCACACAGTTTCCACGAAAGGGAAAAAGAACAAAAACTTCTTACAAACGGAAACAAAAGAAAGAATTCCTTGTGATACGAGTAATGAACTCATCGTCAGCGTCCTAAGCCTCGGGGATGGCGTAGTTCTGCCATAATTCGGCAAGAAGCACGAGATGAATCACAAGAAAAAGAAAAGGTTTAAAATGTCACAGAATAACATAGCGGCATATTTAATTCGTAGAGAGGAAAAGGCTTTAAAATGAAAGTATGATGTGTGATTCATCTGAATGAAGAGAAACAAAGGGTCGCTCGAAGCAAAAGTGCATTACAAATGCGTAGATTACAAAAAGGGAGTTGTCCATGTCTTAACGTGCCGGTCCGTTCCAGATCCGGCATGGAGAATTGACTGCAAAAAGCAAAAGAGCAGTCAATCCACTCACGGAAAAAAAGCACCACGAGCATAACAAGGCAATGAATGCTACACTTTTTTCTTTTTCTTAACGAAGAAAAGGAACGCGCGGCAAAAAGTTATTTTGTCCGTTCACACTATACAATGCTTGAGAATGCCGAGAAATGTAGTGAGTCAGAGAAGATCGGGCCGTGCAAACATAATGTTATGTTCTTTTTTTAATAGTATCAGGGCGGCGCGGATTAAAGAAGCAAGACGCCAAATTCAAAGAAATGAAAGGGCTTCGAGTGTGTCCGAGCAATTGGGATAAAAGTCAGCAAAAAGAGAGAGAGAACAAGAACGTTAGATTGCGAGGGTGGCCTATTGCATTCCTGAAAATACAAGAATGGAAGTTGCAAAACAGGGGAATTGAGTAGAAATACAAATGTCTTATTTTAACATTACAGATTCACAAATCTAATTGTAGATACATACACTGGTCAAGCAGCACATCTTGCAGCTATTCATGAGTTCAAGAAAATCAGAAGATAAAAACATGATATGATTCTTCGAGCCGCTCGGATGGAATTTTCATAAGCAACTCAACACCGGATCAAGCCATTTCAAGTAGGTTTCAGCGTAGTTACGATAAGAATCATCTAGTGTTTCACTCGTTATGACAGATTAATGTCATATGCCCGTAATAAACAGACCAATGTTGATACTAGTCAAATTTCATAATTTTTAATGATAAATTATTGATATAACGAAATGCAACATAAATTCACTTATAGCAGAAGGAAGTCCATACACTGCTTTCCCCATTCAAATAAACATTAAATCTGTGAAGAGACGTGATTCCATAAGCATACTTCTGATTCCATCCGAGTTTTCTTAATCGCCTTCACAGTCTCTTAAGCACAGTGCGAGCAGCACTTTCTGATTCAAAGAAGACCAACTCCGATGTTTTCCTTTGGCATGACTCAGCTCGTTCCACGGCTGTCATGTCGTGATCTATGGATTCTTCGGATTTATTCTTGGGCTTCCTTAACTCGAAAATGATTGCTTGAATTTCACCAGACAAGAGATTAGACATTTTATTTATGCAGAAGCGAGATAACAATGCATTTCCGTCTGAGTCTTCTCATGTGACAAATCGTATTATTCATGCCTCGCCTCTAATAATAACAATCTTTAAACATAAATGAATAGTCTCTTCCTTCTTACGCGAAACCTACGAGTTGGTGACGCCAAGAGATGCCTTGTGACATCTTCTCTTTCCTCACTTCCGCTGGACGTGTCATCAAGTGTTTCTCTTCACTTGTTCTTGGAGCACTGCTGTCATCAATGGTGAGGGCCCTCAACGAGTGGTGGCATTCACGATTTACGCGAATGGCAGCCGCTGCTTCTTCAAGGATGCACAAGAACGGATGTGACTCAGGCAGAAGAAGACCATAATAGAAGCGAGTTGTGATGCATCTGACTTGTTTGTGTGCGTTTCAGGGAGATAGCTTTTTCTGCTAGAAAGTATACATCTACATTTTGGATTCCATTAATCCTCCTAAAACAGGAACTTGAAGGGTACATACGTGCTGCTGAAGCCACTTGGCACGGCCATGTCACATCTCTTAGCTAATGACCACATCAAACACTCCTACGCGCTGATCCCTTTCGAAAGGGCAACACTCTCATTTTAATGCTACTGAAGCACAGTTGAACGCAGTATTAGGTCATTGCACAAACATTACTTTTTGCCGTTTTTATCACTTCGCGAGCCCACACGTTCTGAGTGGTAATGACAAGTCAATTTCTTGAGTTTGGCACAAAAGCTCACTAATAAATGTTAAAATATAAATAAATCAAGTTTAAGACTGCTGTCCTTAATCTGCGACAATCGCATTGTCAGCAAAAAAAAGGAGTTTGAACATGGTACTGCTGGTTTCAAATTCAATCATTTCAATACTGTTAAAAATAGTGAGTCTGAAAATATCAATGCACAAAGTTTGAACAATATTTGCACGACCATTTCCGCTCTGTGTCCTTGGTTTCAAAGGGAATGAGATGATTTAAAGTGCTGGGAGAGTTATATTGGAAATGAGGCGTCCGATGATTTGTCGCGCTTAAATTTCGACGTCACTTCCCAACTCTTCTTATCGTATTTTTTTCAATTTCAGAGCACTCTCTTCAGGACAATTATTCATGAGGCTGTGCAATCGTTGATTCAAATAAGGCATGATGGAATGATCTTATTAACTGTTTCATTGGATAGCCATGCCGCTTTCCCCATTCCAGTGACTGGTCAAATGGCAAATAGTCTTGTATGCACGCACTCAGTGCAATTGCACTATGATGGCAGGCCGCCATTTATGGCGGCTGTTTTGCATTTTCTTCCCTTTTTCTATTCTTCCTCGTTGAGCTCATAATGTAAATAAATGGATGATGAACAGACGTAAACACACTCCGCATGACGTGGTTGTTGGTTGATAAGAAGCATGAAAAGGAAGAAAAACTAATTTGCTGAATATGAACAACGTGTTGAGTTAAGACTTTAGTTATTTGAACAAAAGTTATAATGAATCCTTATGCAGCTTAAACTTCAATCTCTTCATTATTATCTTTCTAATACTTTCAGCAAAAGGCTTCACCAAATAAATAAGTCAGTAGGATGTTTGCACTACATGAAGCCCCATTATGGAACTTTCTCATTTTACTTTACCCCATCATTATCTCGATTTGATTAATATCACAACAAGCAAACTGCGATTTCAAATTGGAAGCGACTCCTGGATTTTATTTAACATAATTAAATTTTTAACTTCGTTTATTATTTCAATTGAGCTAAGTTTTTTTTAAAGTTTTTATTCAATAATAAAATTCCAGTAACTCAACTTATAATAGTTATGTAGGAGTTGTGTTGTTGATTATTTCAGAAAAAAAAGGCTTTCCGTCTCCATTAATTTTAAAAGCCAAATTTTTTCGCACTTCCCGTTGAATGTTATGTGGCCATTTATCATTAAGAGCAGGACTTCCCAAGGGAGAAGGATTTATAATATGCGAAAGGCATTGTGGTGTTGGACAGTGCACATTATAATTGGCATGATATAAAATGATTAATAAAAGGAGGGAATGAAGAGAGTGACAAGGAAATGGTGACTCCAACGATGGAATGGATCAAGCGACGGCACGGCTCACATGGCTCTTCGTGGACAGCGTCGCGCTGCTCCTCATTCTCTTCCTGCTCGCAGTACTCTTCTTGAATCCGGCCAGCCATCTCGGTTGTGACCGACGCAGTCTGCTGCTGCTCGCCTTGGTTGACGTCATCTTCTGCATCACGAGCATCGTTCCGGTGAATTAGAGTGAGTGAGAGGGAGAGGGAGAGGCAGAGAGAGAGAGAGAGAGGCAGAGAGAGCAAGAGGTCACACTTTATCACCTTTCAAATCCGAATATGCCACCATTCGTTTGCCGGAGGTTCGTCTTCTCTTTTCACAAAGCTATTTTGTATTTTTAATAAAAAAAATTAAAATGTCTGCTGATATTCATGCTGATCTGAATAGTGCAACACGCTCTAATGCCATTAAAGAATGAATGGAGTTCTCTAAATCCACGATGATCTTTGTTGGATTAAGTTTAAACCGATGCAGATGTCTCCTTTTGCCGTGGTGTTTAGATTGGGAGTCTGGCTAAATTGAAACATGCCTCACAATCAGCAACTCAACGAACAAGTGCAGGCATAAGCCATAATACTATCAGGGTTCAAAAGCTCATTTTTTTTGCTAACTTTAAACAATTGCAAAGCAGATAAATATCTGAAATATTACTCGACCAAGAATGCAGCAAGCATCAATGAGAGGAAAGTGTTTCAGGTCAGATGATAGCTACGCACTTACATACATACTATATTCATACATACAGATGTGCAAAAATATATACATATATTCAGTACAACAACAATATGTAAAGACATCAAGGAAACTTGCCGAATTTTTAAATAGTAGCTTGTTTTCCAGTGCTACGGCATAACGTCTTCTGGAGTGGAGTACGCCCAGCTGGTTGGCCCGTTGGCGGCGCCTCCCTTTGGAGCGATTGTCGCTCCAAATCTCCGCGGCCGCCAATTCCGTCTCGCGCACTGCTGCCACTTATGGCTTCGTCTTCCGGCTGCTTGTCATTCGAACGTCGGATTTTTAGTGTACTTTTACATATATGTATGTATGTACAGTCAACTCTTACCCTTTTCGAAAATGGCCTTGTTTTGTTCTCCGCAAGTCAGGCTTGCTCAATCTCCTCAAACAATCTTATTCTCGCTCTTCTCTGCGCGGTCGAAAGTGGAGCATCGATTTGAGTGCGTTTTGCCAGAAAATATAGAGTGGCATTGTGATGGTCACGTTCTTCAATACGCAGGTTTCCTTGCGGGATCTCCGAGCTGACGAGTTGGATCTTGAGTTTCTCACCAGCAACTACCATAAACAGTATTATTACGCTCTTCGTGTATGCGAGTTCATCCTCTCTACATTCATGATTATTTTATTTAAAATATAAATATCACTTGAAGCCGTTTCTCTACATTTCTCTTTTTGTGCTCTGTAAGCACATATGTACGTAGTGAGTGTACATAATTGACAGTGACGGTTAAGCAGACATTCGTAAGAGAATGCAGTGCAAAAAGAAATTCAGTTGTGATTCGCTCATACTTTTTGTTCCAAGAAGCCGTCTGAACGCTTTATTTTTAGAATACACCACAAATTATTTCGATTCTCACGACTCTCACAGCACTGCTTGCGACGAAATGCACAATTATTTTTGCATCAGGTTATGATTTATATTTTATTTTAAAAAAAGGTTTTTAGTTTAAACACTTCTTTTTGATCGCTAATCGTCATCAGAGAAAATGAAAATGTCGAGTTGCCTGATTGACGTAATGCATTCGTTCGATGAACTCTGCAGTAAAGAAAGCATGAGTAATCGGTCGGGAGGATTATCTATGCAAGAAACTGCATCTCCACTCATCGTCATCTCGCACGTACTGTCTGCTCGAGATCCACACGAACCATGCATTGGAGGGCGCTTTTCTCGCTGTCCATTCAGGTTGCTTATTCTATTATCGAACGCAGTACATGGAATGAAAATGAATGCCATCGTTACATCATAAAAATGAATGATGAGAAGCGAAGGAAATGAGACTCATTTCGCTATTTTAGTTCCGCATAAATAATTCTGCTAATTGTATGAATTCAGGCGATAAATCCACTCCTCTGGGGCTGCCTCCCACGCGTTTCCGTTTACGTTTCTCTTGTTGGAAAGTTAGACGTTTCTTGTGTTTGTTCATGCTTGTGAAGATTAGAAATATGATGTGTTTGAAGGGAGATATATTCCAGAATTTCTGAAATTCATGGACTAGATTGGAAGTAATAAATTTGTAAGAGCACAGCCGATGGCCTCCCGTATAATTGGCTATGTCTCTCCTCTGCTCGCGAATTTGCATCCTCTTATGGACGCCCTCACCGTCCTTCTCCTTACTGCCGAATTCCGGCGACTTATGAAGTGCAGGTTTGCATCCATATTTCATCTATTTTTAGATGTGCCCTCTCTAGATATAATACAATGAAGGCCATCGTCGAATGTGAGTGACACCTTCTTCAGTCTCAAGTAGTTCAGCGATCGTGAAGCTCTTCACAGTAATAGATAGATTTAGTGTTTTGTCGATTGGTTCAAGAAATTTACAAAAATTTATACCTCGAGATTATATGTACTTTCTCTCTATTTTACAAATGAGATTACGACTTTTCGTTACCTTAATACCATTAGCGCTCCACGAATTTGTTATTTCAACGCATGGATATTATAAGCCGTTTTAAAGACGAAAGAAAATCCTTTCGCTTTTCAGCTTACCAGACCAGAAAACAAAAGAATGAAAGACATCTTTTCGGATTGTCTACGATTTGTACTTTGACAATGAGAATCGACTTGGGAAAATACAAAGAATGGCTTGTTGTCCCAGGTAATGTCTGTCTACAAAAATTCACATCAATGTCTTTCGGAATACTTCCATCTCAGACCACTGTCAGAATCTCTGTTTTTATGTATATGTACATATAACTTTTTTTAAAGGTAACCTATGTATATAAACTAGGCGATTGCTACATCTTAACACCAAGTTCTAATTGTAAGATACCACGAGCCGTATTAAATTGTTTCATTCTATGCTACTTGTATCCCTTATGGATAGCGCATGCTCAATATTAAGAAAACATAGAAATATAACTACCTCTCTGAGTAATAATAAGCAATATGCCTTTGATTTGTCGATTGGAACAAGGTCGAAGATTGGGTTTCGAATTTATCACGCAACAGGGCAATATTATCGTTATGGTTTATTCGCACATGGAAAATGCAACTGATACAATTCATGAAACAAATGAAAAAAAATCGTATTCAAGGAATTGTCTGAATTTCAACTTCCTATGAATATTGGCGTGTGTAGATCGCTTGCGAACATTCTCACATGACATGTGGGAACAATTGTATGTACATATGTGTATGGATGAAGCACAAATGTAGTATGGCAATCCACACAGATCCGTAGTTCTTTGGACTGTTTCACTACCGGTTTATTGTTCATATCACGTTTAAAATTAATAGAGATTTGTATAAATTAATATATTTCTTTATTCTTCACTTTAGAACATGAGAATGCTTCTTGAAAAAACTTCTTGATTGTGGCCATGTCATGCTCTCTGTCGATAGCTGGCAATTCACTGTTGATCGTGCTGACTCGCCACGGCTCAGCTCGCCCCCTCGGCCACTATCGACATCTCCTTGCACTCTTTGGAGTCGTCGACATGGCAATCTCCATCAGCCATCTTATCGCTCTTCCGGTAGTTGTTTATATTTTGTGACACGAACTAATTTAAGAATTGTACTTCTTACTGTCAATGATCCGTTCGAACTTCTTTTTTTTCTATTTTTTAAGTTTTTCCTATATGTGCAATCATACATATGTACATATGTATGTATGTACATATATCTTATTACGTTGTTCATAATTTTTATGTGCGACTGGCTCGTGGGGCGCAGCAGGGAACGAGATTATAATGGCGGCAAAGCTATTTCCTGCCATTGATCCAATTCTAATCATCCTTCTCGTCAGAAATCTCAGGGACCCTTTAGTGCGAGCAATTTGGGCAAATTTAAAACGAATATCACCGGCCGGCCAATTGCAAAGTACCTCTGGAGGATAATAATGATTGATTTGTATATTTTTGCGTCGCAATTGCTAATTTCTTACCATAATTTAATAATGTGTTTCCTTAGCGAATATGATTTCCATGTAATTATTCATACGAGAACTTCCTGTGGTCTCGATATTTCCGATTTGTGCTACATCTGCCAGTTACTCTGATCGTGGGACAATAAGAAACAAATTATGAGGATTGAATTTATTTCAAGTGCTTTTGCAAGTACTTGCATATTCATGTAACCTATGGAATATTTCAAGTGCTTTTGCAAGTACTTGCATATTCATGTAACCTATGGAATATTTCAAGTGCTTTTGCAAGTACTTGCATATTCATGTAACCTATGGAATATTTCAAGTGCTTTTGCAAGTACTTGCATATTCATGTAACCTATGGAATATTTCAAGTGCTTTTGCAAGTACTTGCATATTCATGTAACCTATGGAAAAGAATCGATGAAAAAAATTAATTTTGTCATCAACTTATTTTTAAATCACTTTCTATATAACGCTGAAATATTTTTTTTATAGGGAAACTTCAACTTTTTCTTTCCTCCGGAGTACTCAGCAGACACATTCATAGATAGTTATTGTTCGCAGTACGAAGCACTTTGTGACGAGTCGCGATGTTTGCCTTCCCTCAGCCTGCGTCTCTCGTTTTGCAGTGCTCTCTCAGCCACTTCATCCTCGACGGTC
The DNA here is from genome assembly GCA_945643635.1 of Allodiplogaster sudhausi. Classification (NCBI taxonomy): domain Eukaryota; kingdom Metazoa; phylum Nematoda; class Chromadorea; order Rhabditida; family Diplogasteridae; genus Allodiplogaster; species Allodiplogaster sudhausi. The sequence goes on from CALZFC010000252.1 coordinate 3,984,465, forward strand.
TCCTTTGAGTGAAGGTACACGTGAGCGAACTCTTCGATTCACGTGTTCCGCAAACTTTTCCTGTCCAGAACTGTGACTGCAGACACAACAACACTTACCTCAGTCCCCTATTCCCTATTTACTGTTTCAAGCCTCAGGGAATGTGAATAATTGAATTGGGCATGATGAAACAAAACACGTAAAATGAGAACTTCGGGTGGAAAATCTGAGCACTAGGACATCACTAAAATTGAGTACTAAATTGATAAGAAGGAACTTCTCCTTGAAGATGTGACTTCAGTGCTCGAGTACTTTGTCCTGTTACAAATTTTGCTAATCTGACCTACGCGGCACAGTAAAATTCGGTGACGAGAGGCCAATATTTGCACAAAACCGGGAACATATGACGTAGCGAGTTCACAAGAAAGTCAAAATACGCGACAGCACGACGATCTCACAAACCCTCCATCTCCTTTCATCTCGTGCTATGTTGCCTCCCTAAATCCTTTTCTCATACTTTCTCATCCTCTCTTCCTCTCTTCGTTTCCATTTCTTTCTCTCCTGTACTCTCCATCTATATATTCTCTATCACCACCTGACTGCAATCTGCGTTCTCTCGCTGGTTTTCTGTACAACTTCGTACCTTTGCATCGTTCGCCCACTTCTACAGTTTAGTTCGTTGAGAGTCCATTTCAATTCTGCGGCGTTATTTCTTAGATGTGATTGCAACAATCGCTGTGGACATCCAGAAAGTGTTCGTTTTGATATTTTATAGAGTTCACAACGCAATCCCGCCTCCACACTATGGTCTCCTGTCAAAATATTAATGGTAGGTGCTGCATTACCAAATACTCATTTATTTCTATTGCTTAGTAGTCAACTGATCTACAAAAAATATAATATGTCTTCTTCACTGTCATGCTCACAAAAAGATGATTGTAGGAACAGAAGTTCGCTGCCCGTCGTCGGGAGATCCCGTGGATGCAGTTCACTGCTGCCCGGTAATGGATGAACACGGCGTGGCATACACGGCGTGCTGCTCTGAGTCCCCTCACTCCGTCGCTCACTTCATCCTCCCCATCGGCATCCTCATCGCCGTGCTATGTCAGCTGCATCTTTGGATTTTTCTTCTTAAACGGTTTCTTTGTTGTTTTTTTCGTTCTGCTGACAATCAGTAGAAGCATAAAAGAAGTGGCCATGTTATCTCAAAACCAATAAACTGAATCCCGATCTAATGCAGCTCCCCACTCTGTTTTACAAAACAACTGTAAAAGTAAACAGATTCACGAAATAACTTTTTTAGAGCAGATGTTCAGTTTCTGAAACAATTTGGTAGATTTTACGGGGAACTTTTGTTTTTGCTCACCAAGCTCATTGATGAAGAGAGCCCGGTATTATTATTCAAGTTTGTTTTTAATATGTTAGATGGTCTTATTTTTAGCTTCTACATAAATCTATTCAGTAATTATCTTCATTGCGTGTTCGTGCTGGGCGAACAGCCCAATCAACCGTCTCTGTTGCAAACGGCAGATTCCACCGCGGACGGATAAGCAAGCCATTCCATAAACTATTCATATTTCCTCTTTCCCTTAGAGTGATTTAAGCCTTTGATTAACATGAAGCGTAATCTGGTTGACGAGGCCACCATTTTTTCTAAAGTAATTGCGATGCTCGACTACATTTTTCGCTTTTTATGGCAAATGTACATATCATTTGATTCGTCAAGAGCATCGTCAATTTGTTCTCTGGATACAATTCAAATGAACTTTTGTTTGTATCCTTAAAATAGGAATGTTTGATGAACAACGGGAAATAGGAACGAAATGGACGCAACTTCTTCTTCTTTCCTGGTTCATTTTTTATATTTACCTTCATCTCATGTGTGTGTGCCTTTGTTTCCATTGGAATGGTACAATGAACACATTTTGATCATTGCAATTTATTTCTGAATTGCTGACGCTCGAGGATTCTGATAGTCAGTAATCACGATTCCTAAATTTATATACATACTATATCAACAACTTATTAGAAAGAAGACATGAAATGGGCTGATGTATCAATCTTCCCTTATATGCTTATGCTCTATTGTAGAGCACGATAAAAATTTCATATTCCATCTAATGAGGACCAACAAAAAGTACAATACGAGAACAACGAATCGATCATTGCGAGAACATGGAATCTTCCAGAAATATCAATTAATATTCTTATTGTGAAATAATTAACTTCGCTAATATAAAACCTCAAAAAGCTTCACTGACTCAAACAACTTTGCTTGCAATCGGTTGCTGCTTTCTTACTACTTCGACCCAGCAAGAAATGCCTTCGGAGGTCAAGGATATCAAGGAGTTGGTCGCATCTTCTGGGACATCTTCAGCGTCAGTCCATTTCCGATAAGGAAATCTTAATTCGATTAATCTTTATTCCTTTTTATAGTCCTGCAAATGAATTACAGGAACGACATTCAAGAGCTCGGAGAGACGAATGAGGAAGTGGGCGATCTCGCCAAGTTTCTTATCGAAGAGGTCATATTTTTTCAATTTAAACACACTCTTTCCTCACTATTTTCCCCATTCATATGCTTTAGGAATTAACAATAAATTTTTCTTTTCATTTCACAGGTTCGAGTCGTCAACGACTGGCAGGTCGACAAAGTCATTGGAAATGGTCGACTTCATTCTTATTCAAAATTGCACCTTGAAATTTAAATTATTCGATTTAAATTGAATAGTTCAATTGTAGGCGCCAACGGAGTCGTTCTCATCGTCCGGGGAACGAAGGGGAAGAAGGAGAAGAAAGCTGTCATGAAGGTGAGAAGATCATCCAGAGACTGAAAAAAAACTTGGAAAACCACTGAAAATCATACTTTCATTCGATGGCGTGAAATTCGGAATTTTTTAGTCACATAAGCTATTTTCAATTTTAGGTGGCGCTCAACAACGTATCGAGCAAGACCATGTTTTTGGAGAAGGCGGCTGTCAGCCATTACATGCAGGTCGGCATTGGTCATCTACTTGAGTTGAATAGAACCTTCTTCAGGAGTCGTGGGAAGAGTCGAAGACGGCTCATCTCGTCCGCCTTGTCGATTTTGGCTTCACGTTCAACCAGGAGAAGGAGAGGGTCAGAAAAGACGATAACTCATTGCGGTGAATGGAATGACGTGGCATTGAAGGTGAGCTACATGGTGATGGAGATGCTGCCAGGCAATCCAGTCACTGAGATCGCCTCCCTCACCACCATCGATGGCATCATCAATCGTTCCTGCGAATTCGGCCTCCAGATGCTCAAGGCCAGTGCTGCCTTCCCCTTTTCCATTAGTAAACAGTTCCTTGAAGGCTCTCTACGACCTCCACAGCACGGGGCTCATCCATCGGGACATCAAACCAGAGAACGTCGGGCTTTATGATGTCGGTTGATTGTTCATAAAGAATTAACGATAATTCATAAACATTGAGAGAAGGGATAACTATTCCAATTGGTTGTTTTCTTCAGAAGCGTTTGCTCGTGATGTACGACATGGGAATGGCACGCATCATGACGGACCGGGAGGGAAGGTGAGGGACTGGAAGGGGGAAGGGGAATGGGGAACGTGAATTACATTTCTTAGAGATTCTACATGTGATTGTATCAAAATTGGGTGACATAAAAGAGTGAGTTAGATATCATTAAAATGACATTGGGAGTGGTTGATCGTGTGCAGGTCCCGCACTCCGCGCAGCTTCGTTGGCCTCCGTGGCACGGACGAGTGGGCGAGTCTCGAGGCAGAACTCGGCCGGGAACAGGCAAGAAGCTTCTTCCTACCACTATTCATTATCAGTGCTGATTAGTGAGTGTGCCTTTCCAGAGTCGCCTCGACGACCTGTGGGGCTGGTTCTACACGATGGTCGAGTGGGTCAACTGCAAGTCCGGCGCGCCCCTCCCATGGGCCAACTACGATTCCATCCCCCTTGTTCGGTTCGAACTTATTCTTCCTCTCCCTCATCACACCTCTATGACACAGTTTTCTAACCATTCGCTATGTAATTAGAAAAAGATGTAAAATTATTGAATCGAGGGAGTGCCTTTTAGCCAGTTCATGAAGTCGATCCACTTCCCAGCTCACTCCATCTACGCCAACTGCCCGTCGCATTTCGCAGCCATAATGGTTTGATTGGGCACAATTTATATATACGATTTGATAAATCAGCTCTCCATTTGAACTTTCTTTCTTGATTTTATCGTACCCCTTTGCAGCTCTACCTCCACATGCTGGACCGGAACTCGTCTCCCGACTACGCCTTCCTTGCCGAGTACGTCCGCCGCTCTCGTCGTGACACGAAGAATCGCCGCCCTCCCCAGCCGACCTCCAAGGAGATCAACGCGATCCTCTCGCGGGAGCTCTGGCTCGACTGGTGAGAAAGCTGAGCTGCCAGCTAATCCTCTCCACGAAAGGACACTTTCTCTCACTTCAATTTTGTCCCTTCTGGATAAAGAATATCCATTTGTATTCTAAACGCATTGTGAAGTTGATTTACATCGTTTATTGGTGAATATTTGATTTGAAAAGAAAACTCTGGAAGTGAGAACAAGCGAAAAGAAAGCCAGTCCCTCCTATTACAAATTCTCTTTGCTTGGCGCCAATTTTCGAGACATGACGGCGATGCTTCCGTTGCCACAGGCAATGAAGAAAGAAGAAGTCATATCATATGAAGTGAAAGATTTCCTTGAGAGCATGAAAGAATAAGAGAATCAGAGAAGTCAGAGAAGTCTGTTTGGAATCTGAGCAGGGTTGCATGAGTAATGAAGCGCTTTCTTTCTCTTCGCACTCTTCTCTTTCTGGGAATCATTCTCTACGATAAAATAAAGAAGAACTGTTGCTCCTAAAATCGATACCCGATCTTGAAAGACAGCTGTAACCACCAGGTATCAACTACAGCTGAATAGAAATGGGTCCGTTCATGAAAGGTCTCGGCTTTCTACTAAAGGTTTGATTTTTTTTTTAAGTATTATGTATTATCAAATATAAATGCCTTTAATTGATATGTTCGAGGACTTTTCATGCTGGACCTCCACTCATGGAATTCCTCACATTGGAATGGCAAATGCGATCTGGCTCCGTCTCTTCTGGGTTTGCTCATTCATCTCACAGAATGTGTTCACCCACAAATCAAGGCAACTAATTAGCCTTGTCTTAGGCTCTTATTGTTTGTGCCTGCGTAGTCGGTTTCATTGTCCAGCTCTCCAGCCTCATCCAGAAGTACCTCTCTTATCCTGTCAACACTGAGACCAAGGTACGAATATACATTTAGGTTAAATTGTTTAACAGAATTATACTTTCTATCATTCACAGCTTGAATTCTCCGAGTTGAAGTTTCCGGCCGTGACAATTTGCCATCTGAATCCTTGGAAAGCGGACCAAGTGCAGATCGTGAGTCCGTACATGGCTTCAATGGTTGGCGAAGATCTATTTTTTATATTCCATCAAGCACTACTTTATGATGGCCTGTGAGCTACATATGAGGGAAATAGAGAAGTGTCCTCTTCTAGGTGGCAGCCTACGACAACCCTGCAGCCGACGCTAACTTTGACTTTCCAGAAGGCCGAAATACTGCCAGACAAGCCCAGGTAGCTTAACATTTTCGCTCATAAAAAAAAGAGAATAATTCTTGCTTGGTTGAGGCAGTGAAGATGACGACGATGGCAAGCGAGTATCTCGCGCATCTCTCTCCTATTATGGGAGGCACTGGCGAAGTCGCTCTCTTCTTTCACTTTCTTGCTTCCATTTCTTCCTGCGTATTCTGGAAGCTTTCAGGATCCGAGCTATACCTACGATGACATTATGATCTCGTGCACTTTCAATGCTGTTCCGTGCAATGATACAGAGTCGGTTACTGTTCATTTCAAAAATAGAGACAGAATGGGGGAACCCTTGGTAGATCACAGAACATTACTTTTTTCAGAGATTTCATTGCAATATTCGACCCTGACTACGGCCAGTGCCAGGTCGACTAATCTTAATTCATATAAAAATTTAACAAATTGATAAGAAGACAAAATTATGGCTTTAGCAATTCAACATTTTGGGGAAGCAGTCCAGTTCTCGAGCCGGGCCGCTCTACGGACTGAGACTCGTTCTACGCACTGATCAGAAGAAGTCGGTCCACACGGCATCATGGACAGTGATTGAAGAAATATAATGAGAGAGGGAGCAGTGTGGAGAAGAAAGAGAAGATATAAAGAGATGCTAGAGAGTGAGAGAGAGAAAGCGAGAGAGAGAGAAAGAGAGAGAGAGAGAGAGAGAGAGAGTACTGCTGTTTGAGATACCTCCCATGGACGGAGGAATCGGGCGTCGTGGTTTCAATTCACAACCAGGTTACGGCTATCCACGATACTCCATCCTTGAAATTTCTTTCTTCAGGATAGTCAGCCGTTCCCGTCGATCCTCGGCTTCCACGCACCGCCCGGAACGGCGTCTTCCATGGGAGTGGCGTACACTGACACGTGCAGACTCTCGGCTCCATACGGCACCTGCACTGATCAGGACCAAGTCCACTTCACCTACTTCAAAGGCAAATACGATGTCAGCTTCTTTCATTCTCACGATATCTCTCTCCCTCTCCCTCTCTCTCTCTCTCTCTCTGTCTTTTTCTCTCTCTTAACTCTCTAGATGCAAACCTGCTACGAGAACTGCATGCAAGAGAAGATCGTGGTGGAGTGCGGCTGCTACAACCCTTCGATGGTGCACGATGGAGCCATTGCTCCTTCGTGCTTTGATGCCAGCACCATGTCTAAATCCGCAGGCAATTGTGGGTGCATGTAAACATACGAACATATATGTGTATGTACATACATGGATACATACCTACATACATGCAGTACCTCTCAGCGGCCAGGGGTTAATGTTATATAGCGGCCGCGTGCCAAAGAGGCCAAGCGAAAATAAGCCCTATAACTGCTTTCTTTTCAATATTCACGCACTACTAAGTGAGGTGCTCCTGCTCCAGTATTCTTACAAGACTTTCTATTTTGACGAATATGCATTATTTTGAATAGTTTTTGAGCATTTTCGATGCAGAAATTATATTGAACACGAAAATAATAAGGAATTCTGAAAAGAGAGCGTTTATAGGGCTTATTTTCTCTCGGCCTCTTTGGCACGCGGCCGCTATTGCCTCTATAGTATTGACCCCTGGCCGCTGGGCGGTACTGTATGTACCTCCACCATCGTCGCTTCAAGTGTTGTAGCCTTGACTGTTCAAGAATTTCTCCTAATTGACTAGTCTAATATAATAACCAGATGCTTCAGTCAAATGCATCGATGATCTCACGAATCCGAATTCGCCGAACAATGTCATCAACAGCTGCACTTCTGTGTGCAAGCAGCCATGCAAGCGAGTCATCTTCGACTTTCTTTTTTAAATTATTAAAAAAATACTACTGTAAAAAGTATTTTGCATTCTATAACTTTTACTTAAAAAAAACTTTTAACAACATCAGGAATACCCTTTCAGAGGCAGAACATACCGAGTCACCGTGTCGACCTCTCTGTTCCCAGCACAAAGCTATACGGCACGCTTGTCATTTTTGATCTGCTTAATCTCCACAATTAGTAATTAGTAAAAGAAGAAGCTGATGCAGTCGCTTTTCAGCTGACCATGAGAGTAGCCTTTTTCTCCCTTTCAGCCGACAGATTGCTCGAGGAAGAATCAAAGTAGCCAGCCATGGTTCGATCCAATGATGACGAATGACACGCAAATCAGCGATGCCTGCAAGGTTAACTGGATGTTTGCTTTCCACAGAAAATCTCGATGCGAAAATGTATTTAGACTTGGTACGGATTGAACACTGTTCTGATAGAAGTGTACTACGAACGGATGAACTTCCAAGTCATGACGGAGAGCCCGGCTTACACTGTTGGAGGAGTCAACCCATTCAACCAGCCACGCAGCAAGAGTATTCTTCACAGACAGTATCTTCCTTCAGATCGTGAACCTGGTCTCCGACATTGGCGGCCAAGTCGGCCTCTTCCTCGGGATGTCAATTATCTCAGTCATCGAGTTGCTCACTCTCTTCCTTCTCTTCGCATTCTATTGCATGACTCATAAATCGCGAAAGATCGAACTGGATGAAATTGAAAAGTCAAAGGAAGAAGCTAAGGTCTGAGTGGAAGTAGCTTTATTTATAGAAGGGTACTTTCTCTTTTCAGCGCCGAACGGAGGAGATCGAAGCGTACAATTGTGCCAAGAGGGCGGGCGCGACTCATGCCGAGGCAGCTGCCGCGGCTGCCGCTGCCACGGCCGCGCCCCCTGCCCCGGCGCCGGCGCCTGCACCTGCTCCTGAGCCGGCTAAGGAGCCCGAGAAGAAGAAAAAGCTCGACAAGAAGGATTCACTGAGCGAAGATGACGACGACTCGATCTACGATGACGACAGCAAGGAGATCACGCCTCCCAAGCCACATTGAATGGAGACTGAATGGCCTGCTTTGGCCTTCTCAAACTATTCGATTTTGACATATTTATATCAATATATGTATTATTTACATATTTTTTTTAGATATCGCTACTTTGATTAAAAAAACATATAAACAATTCAGTAGCTGACATTCGAATGCGATAAAATGTTCGTGCCTAGGCAGTTTGATGCGTGACCCAGTGATGACTTGTATTTTCAATGGAATAAACGTTAGTTTTGTGTTAATTACATACATATGTTCATAATTACATATCAGACATATAGACAGACATACATTATATGAAATTATTCTCTAAAATATAGACTTTTAAGAGTAAAAATTTAATCGGATGGTTAGATGGTAACTGAAGTCCTTATTCCCGATTTGAAAGGGAGGAGACATTGTTGCGGATTTTGGTAATCAGTATTGCCGCTTGTTTACTGTAAAGCCGTAAATAGACTCCGCAACATTCTACAAATTTTAGGGAGTAAATTTTCTTTTACATACCATTTTTCGGGCAATAACAACTTTTCCACATCTGCAACAGGGTCACTGTGCATATTTCAACTTTGCATTGTTGTGCTGTTTAATTGAAATGCGTGGGGCCTCTAGTGCATCTTCTTTCACGGAATAGCAAATAAGAAGAAGCCAGAAGCGGGCGTTAGGCAGGGAGACAATAGGCAGAGGCTTATCTCCAAGGCAATGAGTTAGAAACGACAGCGGATAGTTCCACGAGGTAGGAAGAAGGGAAAGCGACAAGGTTCCCAGTGCCCATCTTATTTTGTTGTTGTTCTTAGACATTACAGTCACGTTTTACACTTCATCTTTAGATTATTAACGTTTTCTGAAGAGGATGGGAGCGTTCTCGAAAGGTCTCGGTTACTTATTCAGGGCAAGTTATCGACTTTAATTCAAATGACAGTCACTGCTTTAATTTTTTTGTCACTTTGCACAAGGATTGTTCTCAATCAGCTAGTATCCTTTATAAAAGAGAATATAGGATTTCTCCTGCTGGACATCCACTCATGGCATTCCTCACATCGGAATGGCGAACGCGATCTGGCTGCGTCTCTTCTGGGTCATCGTGGTCATCGCATGCTTCGTCGGATTCCTCATCCAACTCAATCTCCTCATCAAGAAATACATGGCTTACCCCGTCAACACAGAGACCAAGGCTAGTTATTTACAAATATTCATATTGACATCAATTGAAAAGAGTTATCTATTTGATTCCCCCCCCCTCTTCAGCTCGAGTTCTCCGATCTGACATTTCCTACCGTTACGATTTGCCATCTGAATCCATGGAAAGCCGACTCTCTCGATGGAAGTCCGTACATGACGGCCATGGTTAGCTAGCTCTCTCTTGCTCTCTCTCTCTCTCTCTCTCTCTCTCTATCTCTCTATCTCTCTCTCTCTTTCTCTCTCTGTACTTCTCTATATCCTCTCTCTCGCTCTCTCCCATCTTTTCTATCCACTTTAAAAAAAGAATAAATACTATCTTAGCTGCAAGCCTATAACGAATCGACGCCAAGCGCTGACTTCGGATTCCAGCAAGGTTGAGCAACTTTCCGTATGAGTCCACATTTGCCCGTGATTGCCTATAACAATGCAAAATAAATGGCAGGAATGACGGGCGTTCGTCAACAGCGAGCAGTTCAGCTGACCGCTCTCGCCAATAAACATCTCTTCGAAATGCAGAACAGCAGCAATGCAAGCCATACAATTTCATCCAAATAACTGTTTAAAAAGGCTATTTGATGAAATTTTAAAGTGCGTGAGATGCTCGCGATGATGCCTTTGTGACGAAGAATAGGAATGTTGAACTGTTTGCAGTACGCGGGCTACAGCTACGGCGACATGGTCATCTCCTGCACGTACAACGCGCAGACTTGCAATCAGACGTCAGCTATTTCTTTCGTCTACTAGTCAGAGTTGATTCATCTAAAACTGTTCTCTCTCATTGTTGCAGGGACTTCCAGCCGTTCCCAGATCCAAACTTCGGCATGTGTCAGGTCTGCTTAGTGTGCACTCAACTTTTCATCAATTTATGCTCCGACCGAATTTAATTCGATATACGAAGTGGTATTTATAGCAATTCAACCTGGACGGCTCGAAGGTCAGCTCACGGGCCGGGCCACTCTACGGACTGCGATTGGTCATGCGCACGGATCAGAACAACTATCTGCCGTGGACGGAGGCTTCCGGGGTTGTCGTTGCCATCCATAATCAGGTGAGAAAGAGAGTCAGGAAGTAAGAGAGAAACGGAGAGGGATAAATGAAGAACCACTCTCGCTCACCTGGCAGGCGGACCACCCATTCCCTGACGTTCTCGGCTTCTACGCCCCTCCTGGCACGGCCTCCTCAATGGGAGTCTCTTATACGGAGACAACTCGACTCGGCCCTCCTTATGGCACGTGCACTTCGGCCGATAAAGTCGCCCTCGCCAACTACGAGGGCAAGTATGAGGTTAGCAGAGAAATCTGGCTAGTTTGCATGTTTGTTCTTTTTGTTTAGGGGAATACAAACAAGCATAAGCTTATAGGAAGAAAATGTAATACATCGAACAGAAGGGAACATGAATAAGCTCGTCCTCCTTGAGGTGGAAGCGTGCTTCGAGTCCTGTCTACAGTCTGAGATTCTCAAGAAGTGCAACTGCTTCGACCCGACGTACCCATACATCCAGGCGGCCGGCACGGGTGCCACCTCCTGCTTCGTCTCTCCCAACAACCAGCCGGACTACAAAAAATCCAGCGACAACTGTACTCTTCCACTCTTTTTAGTATTTATAAAACGAAATAAACAAGTAAATTATGCAGTGGACTGCATCGACAGCATCACGAACTCGGCCAACTCGACGTTCAATCCGATCAGCGATTGCACGGGCTGCCAGCAGCCATGCCAGTAAGAACAAGAGAGAGAGAGAGAGAGAGCGAGAGAAAGAGAGAGAGAGAGAGAGCGAGAGAAAGATAAACACACTCTATTCCAGGGTAGAAACGTATGCCGTGACAGTGTCGACTGCCCAGTGGCCTTCGAATGGATACACGGTTAGGCTTGGTAAGAGAAGTAGAAGAGGCCATGATGATGTGTTGAGCCCGCGGAATGCTCGGCAGCGAACCAGACCGGCCAGCCGTGGATGGTCGGCCAGCCAGCCAACATTGCAGCAGACGAACAGTCTTGTCTGGCTTGGTACAAGGTGAGAGAGAGACAGAGACTGAAAGGAAGATTGAAATGGATACATATAAAGCGAAATTATCATAATTACTATCTCATCATTTAGATCAACACGCTTCTCGTTGAAGTGTACTACGAGCGAATGAACTATCAAGTCCTGACCGAAAGTGCGGCATATACGGTCTAAAAAAATTGAAGCATATTTTCGATTTAATGCTATATGCCTTTTGCACGACGAAAATGTCTTCAAAATCTTTGAATGTGAGTATTTGAGATCGTGAACCTGGTCTCTGACATTGGCGGCCAAGTCGGCCTCTTTCTCGGGATGTCAATCATCTCAGTCATCGAGATATTCACTCTCGTCTTCCTGCTCTTCTTCTATTGCGCCTCGCATCGTTCACGCCGAGTTGACGACCCCAGTCAACTCGACGAGGTTAGGGGTCACGGGGTCAGGGAAGGGCAAGATCAAGATGAGAGAGAGGAGAATGAGAGATAGAGAGTTAGAGAGAGAGAGAGTATTTGATATATAAAATGTGCCAGAGAATAGAAAAAGGAAGCCAATGCTATAAGCTATAAAGAAGGGCATAAAATGAAAGCCCAGCTCCCTTGCTCGTCACATGATGGCCCTTCTCCATTCCAGAACAGCCGCGGAAAACAGAGGCTGCACAACGAGCAGTCGCCGCCAACGCAGAAGCAACAGGGAAAGGTGAAGATCATAGAGAAAAGTAGACCGAATATCACCAACAAAAACATCTGCAATCATACGTACTTATTAACAACTCACCATTATTTGTATAAGACGAGTAACTAAATCGTCTTGAATTAACAAGAAAGTATTTAGGGTCAGTCGGATCCTCATGCCTTCTACGACAACGGAAACGCACGCGATCTCAATCCACCTCCCGTCCACTATTAGACGAAGCGTCACTTTTACAATTTCCCCACTACTCCTCTCCCACCTTTTCCTTTCTCCCTTTCCTTTGTGCTCTTGAAGCTGTCGATTTATTTATTTCGTTCTCTCTCCTTCTTTTTCATGATTCATTCAAGTAGCTCTTAGCTTTTAGTTGTTGTGAAAACACAACACCGGTCTTATTTATAATAGTAAACAATTTTCACGTGAAATGTACTAATTTAAAAGGCTCCACTGAAATAAATATGACATAGTAATTGGCGCAGAAGAAGACCAAGACATCAAACTCCATGCTATTTGTAGAACAGCGGTTTTTATTCTTTAGTTGAATGGGCGGCCAGGTGAGCAACCCGTGTTTCCTCACGGCCAAGGATTGCAGACAGTGTAATGTTTCGCCAAGTTCTGGAAGAATAATGGATGTCTCACAACGCAAATGAGTCATCATGGTTGAGATATCAAACAAGTAAATCTGTCGTCGTTTCTCTTCAAATGCTCTCGGACTGAGAAAAAAAGCGAATTCACTGTAACCGCCTCTGCCTACTCTTTTTTCAAACACTGAAAAGAAAAGATTCGTGTTCTGTCATGTTCAACTCCTTCGCCCATTCAGCAAGAATAAAATGAGAGAACCTGAACGCAAAGAGAAACTCTGCATTAATAAAAAAAACTACTGTAAATAGATATCAACAACGTGCATCAGAGAAAGTGTAGAAAATAATAGGTAACCATGAGGGAGCGGTGACAATCAAGAAATGGAGAAATGGAGAAACAGAGAAAGAGCGAGAAAGTGATAAATGATGAGTTGATTGGAGTACTTGCCCTTCGCTAGCCACGAAAGAGTCTCACTCTCTCTCGCTCTCGCTCTCTCTCTCTCTCTCTCTCTCTCTCTCTCTCTCTCTCGGTATCTCCCTGTGTCTCCCTCTTTCACTCTATCTCTTTCCACCTCTCTTTATATTTATACCTCTCTGTCTATCTCTCTCTGTGTCTATCTCTCTCTTTACCTCTCTCTCTCTCTGTCTGTATCTCTTTCTCTCTCTCTCTCTCTCTGCCAACTGTTTCCGTCAATTCGCTGCTGTTTGAGAGTGTGACCATTTGTTTTCGGGCACCTACGCCTCTCCCTTCGAGTATAAAAGGAACAGGCGAAGTGTCAGGAGATCTCTCTCGTGTCCTCTCCATCTCTGCTTCTCTCCAGAATGCGTGCTCTTCTCCTCTCTCTCTTCATTGCTGTCGTCTCCGTGGCGCAGCTCGCGCTGGCAGCGTCAGTCACAAATATTTGATTTCTTTAATTTAAATATGTTTAAAAAGATAAAAAGGACGATCACTCGTCAGCAGATGTTGAATATCTTAGTCTTAGGTTAAGGATTAAAACAAAGTTATCAGCGAATCCAATATATCTATTTTGGAACCGAATATGATAAAAAAATATTCATTTTACAGGTGCTACATTGATGAGAATGGTAAGCAGGTCTGCGTTGACCCCCCGAAGAGCGGATAAGAGAGAACGAAAGATATCCACCGGCATCTGCTCCACACTAATCTGATGGACATTTACTGTCATGATAAAGAATTAATCTTCATTTGCTCCACACGTCTAAATAAAAAAGCTAGCCATATTCTTTAATTCATCTCCTGAGGCGCAAAGAATAGAAGGGATTCCTCTTCGTTGCTTGCGTCTTGTGACAAGATCTCACCTCAGCTAGCATATTTCCAACGATATGGCCATTTCAACACCAACAAATGGCTGGAAGAAACCGTGAAGGGGAGAGATTCTCATTCTCCTCTCTGCTATAATATTCTCTTCTTTCCATTTACAGCATATTCTTTGAGAAATGAAGGAAGGGCTTCTGAATATAGTTTTTCTTAACAAGGCTATTTTTACAGATCGAATATAAACCGAAGTAAATTAATCACTTTCGATCGACAACACTTTTGTTGTCTTTTAAAACCGGCATCTCCATTATCTTCCATTTCATTGAAGTAGGGAAAGTTCTTGTAGATTTGGATGCCATTCATTTATATCGAAAATTTAAATTCTTATTTCTGTCGACCTCTGTCTATGTTGTATGCACCATACCAGAATATGACCAAGTAAAATTTAGCTTCAAGTAAAGCGTTCCCATTTCTTTTTCGATCAAAAATGTCACAGCATGGCGCTTTACATTTTTGTTAGATCGATCATTCATATCTCAGTCAACATTTACCATCGCCAACACAACTGTCCGCTTCAGACATCATTTATGTATTTCATCACTTTTACGACCACTTCAATGCATACAAAAGGGCGTAAATGAGAGAGAGGAGAACAGCTTCCGTTCTCTTCCACTGCTCCTTCACAAAGATGCGCTCTCTTCTCATCGCCCTCTTCATCCTCGCTGCTTCCGTTGCTCAACTCGCCATTGCTGCGTAAGTATACTTTGTTATTGAAGAAAGTAAAGAAAACAAAGCCTTATTAAAAAGAGTAATTATTTTATTCTACTAGATGCTACGTCGATGAGAACGGAAAGACCCACTGCTCCCTTCCAAAAAAACCATGATGACTTACATGCGATTCTGCCATCACTGTCAATGTTCACTGAATAAATGAACTGAATAAATGAACATTCTTTGTGTGTTCTCAGCATACCATACACTTACTCGATTGTTTTCAGCAAAGAAAAACTAAAATGGTTCATGAATATATGGAATCTGTTCATTTAAAAATATACTTTAAGGTCATTCACAAAATAAGGGTAATTCATAAGCAAAAAAATTGCATAATTTTTTCATCTCATTTCCACCTTTTCGCTCTCTGCAGTGTGGTTGCCTCTTCAATGTTATGTGTTTAATCTCTTTATTTTTAATAGCTCCAACACATTTCGAGCTTTTTCAATTAATAGAGATACCTAATAAGAATTTTTTTTAATGCCTTTTCTTAATTGACGGATCTTCTAAAGTTATCAAGGGATGTCTGGCAGATTGATATTGCGTATGATAAGTTTACAGCGTAATTTCTCCCTTTATCGATGCTTCCCCATTCTTCTTCTCTTCGCCCTCTTGAATTCTGGTTGCCTTGTTGCCGCTTCCCGCTGCTATTCGCGCCCAGCTGGGCCTGATTTTGCTGCTCGCCACGAAGAAGTCAGCTGATTGTGAGAACTGTTCGGAGAAAACATCAATATGTATTTCCAAAAACATTGAATCATCAATATAAATTGTCAATTAATAAAGTACTAAGAATGAATAACTTGGCAGGTTCGCGAGTGTCCACCGACCTCAAACTTGGCATGCGTGGCGCTCTTTTCATTTATCCGTCAAGGTGGCCACCTTCTTGCCGTGGCCAGCGACTGCCCCCGCACTTTGGGTTTAATATTCTTCTAAGACTTACTAAAAAAAATATATAATACCTTCTAATGGGGATCAAATTTCCTTTCCAGACAATGTCGTCGGATGCAGGCTTCTCTACAATTCTACAGACAACGCCTTACCAACAGGCATTGAGAGGTTTCTTTGGCTGCTTATTTCTTGCTTCATATGTACTATATTAAATATGTACATGCATCTTTTTGAATATTATGTAATAATCCCTTAAATCATTTAGCATTTCTTTTTCTTAGTAATTCGTCGACGGGAGTGGTGTCGTGCGTGTGCTCGGGAGATCTCTGCAACAGTTACCGTAAGTCGAGTTCTGGGTGGGCGACCACGAGGACAACGACGAGGAGAAGAAGCACAGAGAAACGTCCGTCCATTGGCTCCGTTCATTATTGGAATGTTGAACGATTCCTTATAGTGACTAGATTCGTGTGTTCAGCTGCTTCAACGAGGGCTTCGAGCCGCTCCTCGAACGGGTGAAGCGCGCGAATGCAGAACGGAATATTGCTCGTCGATTGCTCTGCCGACCGAAGAGGAGTACAAGGAGTTCTGTCCTCCCGTGAAGGCACGCTCTGCCACTTTCATATTTTTTCTTAAGGAACTATGTACATGATCTAATAAGAATTTCAATTCTTAAAAATAACATTTACGAATGAAAGGAAGCATTTAGGGCGGTTTCATCGACGAGGACTGGCCAGAAGAGTGGCATATGGACGAGTAAGGGATCCCACCACGAAGGACATCTAGATTACTGTATAATCATTTCTTTCCAGCCCTCCGCGAAACCTTTTGGATTATCGTGCAAGTCGTGGAGTCACTCCTCTATCTTTTCTTCTACTTCTTCATGTAACCGCCGATTCCGAAGGGCGGGAAAATTTCTTCCCGAGAGAATATATTCAAATGCCCTTCCTTTTCTCATTTGCATCACTCCTCTCCCTTTAATTGTTTATGCTTAAATAATGGTTCGTATTCGCGTTTACGAGTATTTCTCCCTCCGCGTTTCACGAAGGATTGATGTTAAGCACGTTGAAACACAGCTGTATTAGACATTCTCTTATACATTACTTTCAATAGCCTATCTTTCTTCTTCTTTCTTTTCTTTTCGTATACATTCTGAATAATGATTTGGAAGTCGATATAAGGTGCCTCCATCCCTATCTGGCGTAGTAGCACGATGCGGAACCGGCTTTAGCGGCTCAACTGTAGCCTCAAATGTATCTGTTGAGATGTTCTCACTTCGTTGTTCACCCGGGTCTCGGACTGTAATTATCGCTAAGACAGCGAAGAAGACTGCCAATCGAAAGGGAGCAATAGCGAGTCTTCGGGAACCGTCCGTAATATTTCTCAATTGCTGTCACTTATGCAAGGCGGTAGATCGAATACCAAATTGGTCTCGGAAAGTGGTCGATTGCTGGCCGTTCTTGTAACATTTCATTCTCTTTCATTCGGACAGCTCACAATCAGCTCACATCCACTATCGAATAAATTACTGAATGTTTTCAAGTCACAAAAATAGAAAATTTTCGTAAGCAAAGAGATTGTGCAAAGTGGTTTTCATATTAAGCCTTTTGAAGGGGAAGAAATTTGATCTTCGCTTGGTCGACTGCCATTTCAGGAGAAGCACAAACAATGGCTGGCGGCCTTTCTCCCTTCTTTATTACTTCACTAATAAACTTGGTTCAGAGTCCACTGAAGATGCACTGGCGCCAGTTGCAAATGGAACATGTCCTCTTCACATTTATGATGAGTTCGGTACTTGACTCTCTGTGTACCTTTTATTAGTCCTTGTCGGCATGGCTGACCTCGATTAGAGCCATTCACAGATTCTCGAGGGCACTGAGAGAAAGAGAGAGACAGAATGAAAGAGGGAGAGACAGATAACAGAGAGAGAGAAAGAGAGAGAGAGAGAGAGAGAGAGAGAGAGAGAGGAAGCACAAGTAGCCCTCGGGAAAGTCTAGTGTACTGAAGAGTGTACCTACTTCGAGAGTGGTGGGCATTTAGAGATAGAAAGTTAGAGAAAAAGAGGGGAAAGAATTACATATGCTTATGATCACCATCAATAACACTTCCGCTTCAATTTCAATATTGTATGCCGATTCGTATATATGCACATACCATGTGACGACATGGGTATGTATGTAAATATGAATGTGCAAGAAGTATATTTTCACATAATTTATTGCATTCGTTTTAGTATTCACATAATAGCCTATTTCAACTAGAACTAAGTATGTTTTACGCTTAACTTACGTTAAAACTAAGCCAGCCAAACCATGAAATGAGAAAGGGGCGCAGGTGGCATCCGAGGAAGCCGAGCCATTTCGGCCACGTTTCAACCACGCTCATCGAACCCCATCTCGGCCAACTTTTTGATGGCGCCGAGAGGAAATTGCTACCGCCCACAAGGCATGCGGGAAATGAAGACGGCTGTTAGGCACTCATCGTCAGTCAACAGAGGAGAGGGTTCATGCTTGGAGTCAGAGAAAGAGAGAAAGAGAAGGGTAAAGAGAGAGACAGCAGAGAAAGCAACGAATGGAAAGATGATGGAGAGAAAGAGAAGGCATCTCCTTTCGCAGTCCCATTCCCTTCGTAGATAGCCCCTTCTCTCCTTTCCTCTCTTCGGATGATCGTCATCAACGTATTTTTGCATCGTTAGTCGCCGAAAAAACACCAACACACCCTAGCTTTTCCGGCAAAAATAACACTGATTTAAACATGATTCTGGGCTGAGAATTAGAATCCATTCGTAGTTGCATAGCACTATCCCATCAAAATATTCCTCCGGACTTCATGCCTGTGGCAGTGAATTTGTACTATCTTTTGTTGTACTTTGTGCATATTCCCAGAGCCAATGGAATGCATGTTTTCCCCTGAATCTGTTCGCTTTCCATTCTAATGACTCCCCTTCCGCCATCCATCCAGTGAATGTTCATTCAGCCATGCCAGAGAATGTCGGCGACGAGAGAGTGCGCGAGATCGAGAGAGCTGCGAGAGAGATGGAGAAAGAGGAGGAAGAGGGCGAGAGAGGGAGAGGAGAGAGAGAGAGAGAGAGAGAGAGAGAGGGAGGGAGAGGAACTACGGAATCCAGGAAATATCTGCTTCCTTTCATACCATCAGGAAGATAATAAATATTCGAGAGTAGGCCATGATTCCTGTAGCATCGTTTCTCGTTCCTGGCCCTGCTGCCAGATTAGGCAAATTGTTTCGTTTCGTAAACGAAACGTGCAAAGGACTCGAATTGTCGAATATTTTGTTCTGCTTCTCTATACAATGCGATGTGTTTGTGCATTTGCAAGAATACGTAAATAGTGAACCTAGTATTTATTTCCGTCATCATTTAATATTGGTTCAGAAGTAAGTAAGGTTTTCTCGTTATCTTCCATTGAGAGCTCGCAGAGGACATAAAATATAGGTTTGATTGATGGAAGGGAAGTGAAAGGCAAGAAGACGACTCTGAGAGAATGACTTCGCAGCCGAGATTGCATCGCTCTCACGGGCATCTTCTTCTTTTTGTTACGTTGTCCGCCAGTGACACCGGATGAGAAAGGAAAGAAGAAGAAAAACGGACTGGGAGCGGCTTCCTTTTCAAACGAACTGGGTAAGTCTCGTGTCTTCGAAAAATATTCCTCGCCTTGTTTGTTTGATGCTACATACGTGTGTCATCTGCGCCGCATATTGGTGTTTGATTTTTGCCCATTTTAAACGCGTCATGCTTACATAGGTACATACATATGTATTTGGAATTTAATGCTCCATTTAATTACACATTTTTTGATTTATAGAAAAAAACAGAGAACGAGAAAAAAAACTGAAAAGAAGCGAAAAGTGAAAGAAGATAACAGAAGGGTAAATTTCTTGTGTCTCTTTCTCACAATTACTTCAGAAAATGGTGATGTGCACCTTGATCCCCGGCATGCGCAGGAAATCTGATATAACCTTGGCGGCGGCGGCCAATTAATTGTCCGCTCACTGAACAGCGGTTTCTTTCATCTTCCATTTTTTCTCGCTCTTATTTCACTTGACAACAGATTGGCCGGTCGACCGACGGCTATATTTTATTTTTTCAATCTCTTTTTTAACTTTTGTTTGCCTTAACTCCAGGCTTCATGTTATATTCTTAGTCATGAGAATTCTAATTATTAGTTGTAGACATGTCTGCGTTTTGAACATAAAATCCTTACTCTGAATTGAGCTATAATTGTAGGTGTTAAGATGCTAAAACACTAAACTACAAGACAATTCCTCGCATTGTCTTTCTTGGCTCCCTTATCCCCATGCATAGACAACGTTGTCTCTTTCCTATATCTACTCCAGTTTCATCATGGATTCTATTGCCTTGACAGTCACTGACGCGAAGGACACTGAAATTGTTTAATTAAAGAACCCTCACTTTGATCTCCTCCAGCAATATAAAGGCACCGAATTCATCTCTCGTTCTCTCACACTCTCATCATGGCACCCCACTCTCTCTCTCTCTCTCTCTCTCTCTCTCATCTCTTGATCTCTGACACCCTCTAGTGGACATTGCATTTCGCGTGGCATCTTTGACATGCTGCTCTCGCTATCCTTCCCACTCTTACTCGTCCTCTTTTTCTCTACTCCTCTCACCCATTTTCACTATTATAATTCCCCACATCGATGTCTTTGTTCTGTCATTCTCCAGTGTACATTTTATCTCTCAGCCTTTGACTATCTCTCCCCTCTATTCTCTGTCTACATTCTCTCTATCTCTCGCTCTCGCTCTCTCTCTCTCTCTCTCCTCTACAGAGTAGCCGTCAAATTCGGCATGCAAAGGTAACTCCTTCTAAGACGGCCGGTCAAGTTGACAAGTCGTCTTTGCTGCTTCTGCAGGCATACAAACGTGTGGGAGTCGTCTACCCTCGATCTCACTTTCTTTCATCTCTAACCTTCTTTCTCACCCTCTCTATGCTGTATTCTCTAATTCCTCTTTATATCTCTCGTTTCAAATTCCTTCACTTTCTCCTTCTTCGCCATCTCTTTCTTCTTCATTCTATTTCTCTCCCTTCCTCTCTCTCTCTCTCTCTCTCTCTCTCTCTCTCTCTCTCTTCCCTACTACTTTCCATTTCAGAGTGTACTCTTCCCAGATCACGCCTTTCTGCTTGCTCATCATCTTTCACTGACTAATGCATAGCGAGATGCGCTGTCCATCAGTTGTTTATTTGCACACTTCCTTCAAATGGCTGGTGACTATTACGAAATCGAGGCCACTCCATTCAAAGTTTTGCCATTATCGTTCTCAGAGACAATGCCGAGTGTTTGTGTGTTCTTGCGATGTCGCACCCAGAACGTCCAGAAATACGCCATTTCATTTGCATGATCCCAAAAAGGACCAAGAGCCCATTGCTGGTCTGAGTTGACTCTCGCAAACTGCTTACAGACAGAGTAGACGCACCGAAAACCTTCCCGGCGTCGGTATTTTGTTATAGCATCCTCATCCCAGGCAATTCGCTTTCGCAGGCTTGCGTATATCCATAAGCAAGCCAAGTGACTATCTGTTAGAATGCCGGAGGCATCACCAAGTTACAGTATACAAGTTAGCACAATCCCTCTCTTTCTTTCTCTTTCTCTCTCTCACTCTCTCTCTCTCTCTGTCTCATTCTCACGCCTTCCTCTCTATTGGATTTTCCCACATAGCGGCTAGGCCGGTGGTCGTGACCGTGTGATCAGGCAGTCTGATCGGCTTCTGTGCTCTGTCATTAGGCGTGAACCGCTCTATCCCGTCTCTGCCCGCCTGCGCTCTCTCACCCTTCTCCCATCTCTCTTCACAGTCCCTGATTTCTCTGTCATCCTCTCATTTCCTCCCTTCCTGAGCCTCTTGTTCTAACGGAGATTTGACAGGGAGGAGGGGCTTTATGACTGGCATGTACACAACGCCAGATTATAGGGATAAGGGAGGGTGTGACAAGAGTGGGCAGGGGACTGAACATACGAGAAGAACTAGTGAGAGAGAAAGAGAGGGGTAGATAGGGAGACGGAGAGAGGAAGAGAAAACGAGAGAGAAGTAGAGAGAGAGGAGGGAGGAGAACAATAGCGTCGTTCTGGAATCGAGTAGAGGTTACGACTTGTGCACATTGCCTCCGTCGCTGCCTCTAATCCTTCGCCGCCGCTTTCCTCGATGTCCCCGGGCATGTTTCGCACTTACCGCGCCACTTTCGGGAAGAGGAAAGAACGGAGAAGAGAGGGAGAGAAAGTGAACGGAGGAAACGAAAGTAGTCAAGAGAAATGTCAGTTGTTAAAATAGAGACGGAAGAGATGGAAAGAGAACAAAAGAAACGTATGAGCGAGAGAGGAAGAGAAGGCGGAGAACAAAACATTTATAAAAAAAATGGCCAACTGTCTTTATGTTCCCGTAATCCGGAGTGTCTTAGAAGTCAGTTTTACGCTACGTGAGGCAATTTCGAGGAAGGAACGATGAAAATGGGATACATACATAGGCCTTTTTCACTGCATCATCGGTGCATATATTGTTAGATTTTGACGATGCCGGGACATGCTCTGTTTTTATTAATTTAAAACCCTTGTTCCTGTCTCCTCTCCATATTTCTACCTTCACCTCCTTCCATTGACTTCATTTGAGAGAGATCAGCCAAGCGAACTGAATTGGATGCTACATACCGTCTCAGAGATTCCGGTCATGGCCCTAGAAACAGACACCACAGGCCATCATCATTATGCGCCGTCTCAATGGTGGCATGCAAGATCTTTTTCTCTTCATTACCAGAAGCAGTAACGCGGAAAAACTACTCTATGCGCATATTATTTTAATGAAAAAATTTCGTTTTAAATTTGTAGCTCTTTTTCTTCTTTCCTCGTAAGTATTTCTCGCGCGTTGAAGATGTGCATGTTTGTGTTAATTTTACCTGTAAAAAATTTAATTTGTCCTGTGGAACGTATTTTCGATGCACTCCCGTTGTCAAGCAGTGACCGTGTCATCGCAAGAGAGCATTGTAGAGTGAGAGAGTCAGCCTGTCTGACAAAAGGAGCAAACTAATGGCGACCTCTGGTTGTCTTTTGTTTCTCTTCTCTCTTCTCTCTCTCTCCATCTCTCTCTCTCTCTCTCTCTCTGCCTGGAGCAAAAGGGGAAGTCGGCCTCCACGGCCAGCTGGGGTGCTCCTTTTGTTCGGAGACGAACACACTTCGTATTCCGTGAGTGGAAGCATTCCCTTCTTGGTAGCCCTGTCTTTCCCGTACTGTCCACCTTGGGCTCTACTCCTGGTCAGAGGAGTTCTCAGTCTCCCTCCGACTACTTCTCCTGACTCGCTTACCTTGATTCATTGTTTCAAAGGGAAGCTTCTCCTCACATTCTCACAGTTCGCCTCTGAAGGATCATCGCCACAGAATGTGCGCTTCTGCCTTGTGTTGCCTTCAGCTCAGAACTCGTACTCTCAACCGTACGTCTTCCCTCACCCTCTCTCAATCCCTCCCACTCTGTCTATCTCTAACACTCTAGTTCTCTTTCTCTTTCTCTTTCTCTTTCGACCTCTTTCTCTGCCTCCTTCCCCACGCGCTGTCTCAAACAGTACGGTTGTTTGTTCCTAAGATTTCAACGTACGGCTCCCAAAATGTAAGTAACTCTCTCTCACTCCATCTCTCTCTGTCTACCAGTCAGTCAGTCACTCTCTCACTCTCTCTCTCTATGTTTTCCTCCCTTTCTCATTCTCCCTCTCCCTCTCTCAATATGGCGCCTTCGCAAGATGGAATCTGAGCTGCTTGTCTGGCGACACCTCGGGGCGGCTGTCCCCTGCTCCTTCCAGCCGCTGAACACCTTCACAATGACGGCGCGATGATGATGCGCGGGCAAGGCAAACAGAGGAAGTGATTCACACGCTTTCCGAGAGGAGTCCCACTTCTCTTCTCTCTCTCCTCTCTCTCTCTCTATCTCTCTCTCTCTCTCTCTTGCCCTTCTCTCTTTATAGGTCTATTCTCTCTCTGTCGTCTCTTTCTCCCGCCCTCTCTTGCCCTTCTCTCTATATTGCTCTCTGTCTCTGTCTGTCTGTCTGTCTGTCTCTCTCTCTCTTGTAATTCTCTCTTTATCGCCCTCTCTCTCTCTCTTTCTCTCTCTCTCTCTCTTGCTCTTTCTGCTCACCCTCAGGGCTACACAGAATTGGCGCCACCACCATATAGCGAGAGGCAGAAGCCAACTCACCTCTTCATAACAGCCCGCGACTCGCCTTTTCTTCGGCACATTTGTACTGCCTCAAAAGCATAATCTCGGGTGGAAATCTTTCTTTATTACCAAAGAAGAAGATTAAGTCACCTCCATGCACCCCTTCCTCAGATCTTCTTTCCACTGTCGCAACTACTACTTGACCTCTTCTTCATTCACATTCACCTCTTGCACTCATAAAACGAATTCGGTTGCGAATCAAGATCGAGAATGGTGCGAGAGGAAAGACACAGGTGAGTATGCAGATGAGAGGAAGAGAGAGAGAGAGAGAGAGAGAGGGAAAGAGAGTGAAGCAAAAGGAGAGGTAAAGAGTGAGTGAGAAAAAGATAAAATTAAAGTAAGATGAGTCCGAGAGTGTCATAAAAAAGTACAGGCAAGAAGAGGGAAAGAGATGAAAGCATTAATGTGTTCCTGAATGAAGTGGTGGAACCTACCCCTTTGAAGACTCGGTAGACTCCTCTTCCCTCTTCTCCCTCTTCTCTCTCCATCTCTCTTTCTATCTCTCACTCTCGCTCTCTCTCGCCTTTGGCCACAACCAAGTAAGCTCCGCCACGATTGAGTTATTCCTCCTGCCCGGCTTGATTAGCATCCTCTTACTTTCCTCGTGCATTCATGCGGGTGCCTCGAGAGTATACGTGACCACTGCTTCTCTGTTTCCTCTCTCTTTGTCCTGCCACCCATCAGCTTCTTCCTCATCTCTCATTCATTCATACATGTAATTTCCCCGATGCGTCCTCTTTCATCACTTTGTTGTTTCTGCGCTTTGACAGAATATTCAAAACAGCCATTTTTGAAGGCAGCAATAAGAAGAGGAGAGCTGTCTGCTTGGTTGGCCGCTGTGCGCAACACTAACAGCCACTGAAAGTAGCCTCTCCTTCCCTCTCTTCCCTTCTTCTCTCTCCTCTCTCTCCCATTATCCCTCTATGCCCTCTCTCATTCTCTCTCTCATATTCTCTCTCTCTCTCATTCTCTCTCTCATATTCTCTCTCTCTCTCTCTCTCTCTCTCTCTCTCTCTCTCTCTTTCACCGATCACACCCTCCCGTGATGGCCGGCCGCTCCGTGCGCATCCCCAATTGCCCCACGCCAGATCTTGGAAGTGTCTGTAAATCAAAGCAGCTGACCAGACGACCTCTGTCACTCTCTCTCTCTCTCGC
Organism: Allodiplogaster sudhausi; assembly: GCA_945643635.1. NCBI lineage: Eukaryota > Metazoa > Nematoda > Chromadorea > Rhabditida > Diplogasteridae > Allodiplogaster > Allodiplogaster sudhausi. The sequence continues at coordinate 4,009,641 of CALZFC010000252.1, forward strand.
TTTCTCCTCTGCTCCTCTCATTCTGCCTCGCTCTCTCCCTTCTTGATTACTCTCTGTCTGCCTGCGCCCTCTGACATGACTAAGCAGCTATGAATAGCTCCCCCTTCAACTCGCTCATTTACAGTTGCTCAAGTGCCCGCAATCGACGGATCAGTGTCAGGGGTGGAAATGAGCTTCGTCTGCACCCTTTTAGTTTTTATCCACTTACATACTTGTCGTCAAGTAATATATTATTTATTTACTTATTGATTTTGGGCATATTTAAATCATACACACCTAAATATGGCAAGATATTGGCGCTCTTGTTTCAGTGCCACGCTTTTCTATCTCCCTTTCACGGATTCATATGAATATTATTCCTCTCTTTTTTCCTTTCTTATGCTTCAATTGAGTGTACGCAACTGAAGTCCTCTTCTGGTGGTCACTACTTTTTAGTCCGTTTAAGCTGTACACAATTGGATTGGTCATCGAGCCCTCCAAGAAAGGGCGGCAATTCGATTTGCTGCCATTTCCACTTGTGACTCAAGAGCAGTTTCAGAGAGGTGAGAGAGTATAAAGTACGTGAGGGGACAGATAGAAAAAGAAGAGTGAAATAATAAACACAGAGAGAGAGAGAGAGAATAATAGAGAGATAAGGAGAGATCGAAGAAAACAGGGATAGAGAGGAAGCGAGAGTTATTATGCGGTTGAAGAGCTAAATATATTGCACGAGTGCAAGAGAATTGACCACTCGTGGCTGGCGTCTTTAACATAATGCGTCTTAGAAAAATTTACTGCTAATCCCTCTTTATATTTCTGAAGCGAAATAGGTAAATATCATATTTTATACGTTGATGGATTACTTTTTAACATCTCTCTTCTCTCTCTCTCTCACACACACTGGTTCGTTCTGATTACCCAGGTCCACCAGGAAATGAACTATGAATATTCCCCCCCCCCATTTCCCCTCTTCTCGTTTCCGAGTGCATCTGATCCACGCATTCCGTCCAATGGACAGTGAGAGAGGAGAGAGAGAGGGAAAGAGAGAAGAGAATGAAAGAGTGCGTGCAACCAGGATTAACACCAAAGAAGCAGACACTAAATCCTTGCTCTTTATGCAAATTTTGGTGGCACCCTCTCAGAGGGCGTCGCGCGCGTGTCTAATTGCAGTGTTCACTTACGTTTTCCCGGCTCGCCTTCTTAGCCCCTTTTCCGTCTCTCTAATTGGTGTGCTCTCTCGCTTTCCCTTCAACTTGCTCATTCTCCGTGGATGATAGCCCGAGGGCATTTAGCGATTAGGCCCGTGCATCCCGGCAGGGATGTCATGGGAGGGGGAGAGAATAGATAGAATCCTGGAGGAGCTCTCTTGTTCCACAGGAAAGCTTGTATGTAGATAGCGAGAAACAAGAACAAAAGAACTTGCAAAACGGTTGGGCCTCCCACTGAGGTAATTGACCTTCAGATAAATATAGTAGTAGTAGGAAGAAATATTAAATGCAGACTTGTTGAAGTCTAGAAAATGACTACATTTGACATTCTGATTGTCTTCCTTCATGCTCATTGTGTGGCGTATGAGTGTATCCTGGCTGAATGCATAGGAAGACGTTTATAGCTTCTTTGCAATGTTGCCCTCGATTACTATTTTAAGGCTTCGTGAATCTTTTACGAGTTGTGCTCGATGATTATTCGTAAAGTAATCTTTTATTGCTGTTCGTATGTTTCACATAATACTTAGATCTTAAAGGTGAATCTGACAGAAGAGCCAGAGACTCGGTGTCAGTACAAGTGCGGGAAAGGATACTGTCAGCAGAAGACGCAGAATAAAGGGAACCGGCGCAGCTGTTGGGCACTCTCTTCCCTTCTCTTTCCCTTTCTCACTCTCTCTTTCCTTCTTTCTCTAATCTTTCGAACACCTGTCAACTCTCCCAGTTCGGGACACCTGCAACAGTAAGAACGCAGAGGAGAAGAGAACGAGTAGTGAGTGGAATCTCTCACTATGGGAAGAAGCAACAGCCTGAAGCTGCCTTTGCTGGCGACTCTTCTCACGTCCCTTCTGCAAGCAGCCGATGCAAATCTCCGAGTCAATCAAAGGATATTCGTCCAAGCAAAGTGTGATCCATACATTTTTCTTCTTATTTTATATACATTCAAGACAAAATGCTTCCTTTAACCGTCCATGAGAAAATATGGTTTAATTACCTATCTACAAGATAAGATTAAATGACAAATTGTATTAGAGCGATCAGCTTCGTCGACCCAACAAAGCGAGGCTTCCGCATCATCTTGTACGACACATTTCTCAAGCAACAGGTTATAAAAGGAACATTATTGTTACTTATTATTTCTTAAAAATTAGACTGTCTTGTTATGTTTCCTTTCCAAAAGTTGAATTATTCAGTTAGCGCCAACTCTCTTGCCAATGCTGTACATCACTGCGATTCCGTTGCGGAAAGACTCGAAAAGCGTTATTCGAGTGATCAATCCAGAGAGCATCTACGACGATAAACAAGTCAGCTGCTAATTACTTCTTGATATATTTTCAACTGTATTTACATAAAATGTGGCAAAAATATCTTAAAATTCCAGATTGAAGTTATTTTACGTAAATAAAAATTTGCTACATTTTTTGTAGGTAAATATTGGCGACTTGGCTGAACGTTCATGGTACTCGCTGTGCGTGGAGTGGGAGAATTACTCGCGCCACAACGAGACCATGGGCTCGGATTGCCGGCTCTTCAGGACTCTCGATCGGGCTGGACAGGTTACATATCTGTTCTTGAAACGAATTTTAAAAATTACCATTTTAATTCCCATGAAATATGCCTCTTTTATAGCATAGAGGTAAAATTGGTTTCAGGGAGCTGACACGACGATCGAGGACGTAGCGATTCCTGACACGGAGAGCCAGGCAGTCATCTTCCGCATCAAGACATCTGCTGACTTTCCGCTAAGGTTTTTTTTACTATTAGCTCACAGTACTCAAACACTTCTTACAGACATTAATGGGAAATTTTTAATGCATTTTAGAATCATTCCTTCTTACCATTAATTAAGAGAACTTCTCTGTAAGAGTCGAGCATGCGCTTAAGGCAGCCTGCCCCGGGAAAATTGTTTCCGAATTCATTAACGGAAAACATTTTGCTTATACAACTCCACCCGCTCTATTTAATGAGACTAATTTCATCATCATCCGATTTTTTCCCTTCGGGATACACTACCGTAACCCTGAAAATTCATTGAGCCATAAATCCGTTCAAAATCTGTTTTGAGAAACGATGTACATATCATTCAATAGCATTTTGAAAGCTCTTCAAATTTCATCTAGGAACATGTTTTACGAAAATTTTATTTTGACCGAGAAAATTGGCGTTAAATTATTTGAAGGGTCGACACAGCAATTTATGGTCACTTCTACACTCTGGGACCTAGACAGAAAGAAAGAGCGTGAAATTTGCTATCAAATAATCACCATTCAAGAAAACTCCGAGCGTACCAATTTTTGCTATGACGCGAGTAATGCGCGCGAGTCGGTCAAAATGGCACATTTTCGGCCGCCGAGGCACCGTGCAAGCGCATTCATCGATCCATAACTACGCTCAATGTTAATATTACAAAATCGTTAGCATATCATCTAAGAGCTCTCACACAGATCTTCAAATGCTACATACATGCTTTTATTGAAAAGTTTATATTTCTATGGAAAATTTCGTTCTGTACTATAAGAAGGCTTTAAAGACTACTTTACTAACATTTCCGCACTTCCAAACATATATCATAAGAAAGAGCGTGAAATTTGCTACAAGATAGACCCCATTCAATAAACTTTCAAGCCTATAATGTTTTGTTATAAGTCATAAGAGTAGGTAAAGTAGCGTCACTGTCCTTTCGACCAAGAATTTCATTGTTTAGGTTATTGCATTGAAGAATTGTGCTAAGCTGATGCCCAATTCTTATCACTTATAACAAAACATTATATACCTGAAAGTTTATTGAAAGGGCTCTATCTTGTAGCAAATTTCACGCTCTTTCTTATGATGTATGTTTGGAAGTGCGGAAATGTTAGTAAAATAGTTTTTAAAGACTTCTTGTAGTACAGAATGAAATTTTCCATAGAAATATAAACTTTTCAATAAAAGTTTGTATGTAGCATTTGAAGATCTCTGTGAGAGCTCTTAGATGATATGCTAACGATTTTGTAATATTAACATTGAGCGTAGTTATGGATCGATGAATGCGCTTGCACGGTGCCTCGGCGGCCGAAAATGTGCCATTTTGACCGACTCACGCGCATTGCTCGCGTCATAGCAAAAATTGGTACGCTCGGATTTTTCTTGAATGGTGATTATTTGATAGCAAATTTCACGCTCTTTCTTTCTATCTAGGTACCAGAGTGTAGAAATGACCATAAATTGCTGTGTCGACCCTTCAAATAATTTAACGCCAATTTTCTCTATCAAAATAAAATTTTCGTAAAACATGTTCCTAGATGAAATTTGAAGAGCTTTCGAAATGCTATTGAATTATATGTACGTCGTTTCTCAAAACAGATTTTGAACAGATTTATGGCTCAATGAATTTTCAGGGTTACGGTAGTGTATCCCGAAGGGAAAAAATCGGATGATGATGAAATTAGTCTCATTAAATAGAGCGGGTCGAGTTGTATAAGCAAAATGTTTTCCGTTAATGAATTCGGAAACAATTTTCCCGGGCAGGCTGCGCTCGAAGCTTTCGGACATGCTCTCTTAACTCCTCGCACCATAGGATAAGTGTGATGCTCCGCTCGGGCGCCGCTGTACCGCCCTCTTCCGAATTTTTCGTCTCCGAACCGAGTGAACTGGAGGTAAAATTACCAAGCATAAATTTTCATTGGCTAAAATGGAACTGGAACCAGCTAATAAGCTAACAGAACATATATGTATATACATAAATTTGTTGCTTTGAGGCCCAAACTTTAACTTTCAGGCGAGCTTCCACAACCTCCGCCGCTACACAAACTACGGTCGTCTCTGCGTGCTTGAGCAGCCCCAACTCACTGGTTACTCTGCCATGGGGCGACTCGTCTCCGGGCTCACCATTCAGAAATGCTACTTTTGTCAGTCACTGTTCTTAAGATTCTTCAACAAGTTAATGAATACGACTTTTCGAAGAACTATTAAGTTAGACAAGATAATATTAGATTGATTTTGTGTTCTAAATCGTTGAATTCAATAGCATTTCCCAATAGTAGTTTCCAGTTCAAATCTCTGCAAGCCACTTTCACTGCATGCCTCCTCGATTTTCAATTTTCTTTTCCTCGTTTCCTGCATTCTTTGTCTCCTTCACAAGGTGCGAGTACTCACTCCGTTTCGTCGTTTCGTCCGTAAGCCCCTTCTCCATCTCATTCAATTCCCATCAAGCATGAAATCAGCTGAAAACGTCTCCTCCTCTCCCTCTTCCACTTTCATCCTTTTCATTCCTCGTCAAACAAGACACGGCTTTCTTGCTCTGTGAGAAGCGTTTTCATCTTCTGCCAAAAGGCATCTCAAACACGCATGAACGACCTGGGAAAAGAGAGAGAAAAGTCAAAGGGAGAAGAGCGAACGAGTGGGAATGATATCTCCTGTTTTTTCCCGTTAGCGGCATTCTCGCTTGAAGATTCGCATGATGCCTCAAATGTTTTGGGATTTAGGGAGAGAGAAAATATAATTCTATTATAAATAACAAAGAAACGAATGAATCTTCTTCAAGCTTGTTTTGTCTGGTAAGTATTGGGAGATATTTAAAGAAAATAAAGAATAAAGGCGAACCTGGAAGCCTAATATTCTGTATTCACACCATTTCTTTAGCTGATATCACCACAAAAGACTACGAGCTGTCGAACTTCATGGATCCCGAAGCGAGTGCGTTCATTGCCTCAGCAAGCACTCGGTCTTCACTCTTCCCGCTCATCGTGTTGTTATTAATGGCTGTCACGGCCAAGAAATGATTATATTCCCCCCGTATTAGTTGTAAATCTAGGCGATAGAACAAAGAATATAGCAAAATTCAAAAAGTATATCGGTAGTTAAAGTTTGCTACTGATTACCTTGTTTTCGTGAAAGAAAAATCAGCCGAATAAAAATATTAGAAATTGTTGTACGATCTCCGTTATTCTATTGAACCAGTGATTTGGCTAGGTATTTTAGGAAATGTCAACCCACTTTAATTTTGTTTTTGAGAACATTAATGATTAGTGATAATGTTTGCAAAGACTCACAGCGCCATATCCCGTGCCAGTTGCTGCCCACTTTCATTTACATTCCGCATTGTAAATAAAATACTTATTTGTCTCTGAATTTATTGTTTTATATAACAAATACTTTGAATTGTCAAGAATAAATCAATTAGAAAATTAGAATAATCAATTAGAAAATTAGAAAATTAAAAAAAAGAATAAATTAGATTAGTTTAGAAAGGACAGGAATGAGGAAGTATAACCGCATGTTGGAAGTGCTTGCATGAAAGCAACAATCTGAAATGGACATAACACCACCTTTAATGCAAAGAAACTCGGTAGATTGTTTTATGCGATAGTCTCAAGTTGGATGGAAACTCGAGGGACAAGCCGTTGCTAGCGAAGGCGATGGGAATCGCGATAGACAATGCACAGTCCGACACTACACAACACAGTTTATACCTCCACGCCAGAGTGTTTTGAAGGCCTTTATTTTATTTTTTAGACCTTTATTTATTTCTTATCGTTTTAGAAGATTCGTTTTTAAAAATATAATATAGTAAGCTAATTTAAGCGCGTTTGTAATCAGATGGGCATAAGGTAATGAAGTTCTTTCGTGCGAAATGACAAGCCATAAGATGCAACTCTACCGGCCGTCATCAAAGGAAAAGGCTAGATCGTCTTGGTCATCAGTCATCACTTTTTACTCATCTTTTATGATCTTCAAGTTCCTCAGCATATTTTTTCAGGTCGTTCACAAGAGAAATAAGTTTTATGCAGAAGCATTCTTGCCTGCAGCACTAATTAACATTACCATCTTTTATCTCATTCAACGAACGCTCGTCCGCAATGATGTTTACGGGTTTGTTGCTTAGATAAAATCACACTATTTTAAACTTCACCTTCGATCGGAAGACTCGAATACGAATCATTTGCTCATTTCAGCACTTATGAGATTGATTTGGAACGAACACGGCGTTACTGTTCTGTTCCTAATGTTTTTAATCGCATTGGCAACGAATATCCCGTACGTTCATTGTCGTATTCAGCTACTGACTATTATTTATAGTATGTGTTTCACATGATGTTCTACAGGACCAGTCACAGATGGTCGCCCTCGTACTGCATACATCGGTGCTGCTCCTAAATGACGATTTCATCAAGCATGTCAGTTAACTCCGTGAAAATAAACTGTGAAAAATAAGAATAAACACTTGAAGATCCGCCGATGGGAAGGGCCCGTCTCGGTTTCTGTCGTTCTTCACGAGATTGACAGAGACCTGCGTTGCGCTTACAATTATGTTCGTTTCACCTTCTTTTTTTGTTGTTATTTCGATTATTACGATTATAAACAACAACTTCACAGCTACATTTATGAACTTAATTCTTGTTTACATTGGTTCCCTAACAAAGCCCGTTCAGCTCCGTTCTGCAATAACCAAGCACAAGCTGCGTAACATCAGATTTCACTTCGTGTTTCCCGTCAGCTCTCTTTAATGTTCTTCTTCACATGTAGTTTTATTTAGTATACACATTTCATTTTTAATTCTGGTTCTGTGACTCTCTGCAGAAGACAGTGGAGTGTAGTCTGGCGCGGAGTGAGCTGGCGCTGTCGGTGGCGGAGGGGGGAGAGCAGGAAGACGCCCCTCCCTGTCCCCCTCGCACTCTCACCTTCGCTGAGCGCGCTCTCTATCCCGTCAATCTCGCGCGCAACGTCGCCAGAGATGTCAGAGTCATTCATACAAACGAGCGAAAACAAACAACTTTCATAGCCTCAAACACATTTCCTACACGAGATAGAGATGATGATAAATTAAATTCCATTGTTGTTGTTTTTTCTAGTTTGCCGAGAAAAGCGAGTTCATAGTATTTCCTCCGACCGGCCTGAGGCCACAAAGCGAATTACCAGTCTATCCCGAAGGTTGGTTGTATGCTTCCTGTTAGAGGCACAGACGAATTTTCCCACTTTCATTTATAAAAGTAACAATAAGTAAAGGCTTGGCGGGAACGGCATCGGCGGCACTGAATCGCATGAAAGCTGATGTCTTCTTGCTGCCGCTTCTTCGGTTCAACGGGTAGGGGTAAACCTGTAAACCTCTTTAATGCCATGGCGGAATCTTTTGTTCTACGACATTCTTGAGATGGTTCGATCAGCTCCGCTATTTTCTTCGAATCGCCACGTTTGATCTGCCGCCCGTGAATCTACGGCAGCTCCGACGGAGGCCCGCACTCGTCGCGACGTCCAGGCGTGAAATTTTAAATTTTATTTTATTAAAAAAATAAATCTTCTTATTTATTGTACAACAAAGAAAAATAATAATATCCATGCAGTGCTATGATATCCGAAATTTTTAACATGATCAGTTGACAAAAGTTGAAGAAGTTGTTCCAGATTCTTCCGCTACAACACGTCTCCCCAGCATGCGATGATCGTGCGGACTTCGGTGGCGCCGAGATACGACCCCGCCATTCCCGACGGCTATCTCGAAGTCGACGAGTCCATGGCATGTCAATATAGGTTTTATCTAATTCATTAATCCTAAATTTACTTAGCTAAAGGCGAAGTTCTCCCATTCTGACCACGTGGATTGAGACAATCGATACTATCAGGTCTGGGAGTTGTGTCGTGCTGGCGCGCGCGTGATCTACCTGGCGACTGCCTATGCAAGCTTGCCCTCTGAGACTCCAGAGGCGCAGAAGGAGCTCAGCAGCGTCATGGCCCAAGTCACGGCACTCAATGCGCCAGCGTACGCTTTTATTTCAGTTTCTGCTGTCTTGAAATCTTTTTACTTTGCCAATGTAGTAATAGTATGCACTGTTGAGGCACTTCAACGGGATGTACAACTTCTTGCACGGCCTGGATGGCCGCTACCCGAACACTTCTCGCGTCGACGACTGCCCCGCAATGAGCGCCCCGGCCAAGATCAAGGATGTGCGCTCCTGAAGTTATGGATTCACATCAATCAGAATAACTAGAACAAGGAAGACTGTTAACAAAATTTGCTAGAAATGAGAGGCAGACAACTATTTTTCGGGTTTTACCAGCAATTTTCTCTTATTTACGATGAAAATAAAGTATCAGCTAGAAAATGCATCATTGTGCACATTGATTAAAATGTTATTTTTTGTTTCATGAGCTTGAAATCCTGAAAAGAGTTAACGATTGACGCAAAATGATGTAGCATGCATCCTTTTATAAATTGCTTAGCCACATAAATTGTGTTACGAAATCATTGTTATTCAATTCCTGAAGCGAAAACATCGATCAGGAATAATATGATTGTAATAGATACAAAATAATGATTGCACTGCTTGAAACTATTACATCTCAACAGATTGATAGGCATGAATATTGCAAGTGCTTCAAAAAGATTTGTGACTACCAGTATCACGGTTATTCATAGCATTCTCAAGACTATAACCAGTTCGTGTGATAATCGAATATCACAGGGGACCGCCAGTCTTCTTCTACCGGGAACATGCTTTCTGGATAAAATATGCAATCCACTAGGCATAAAAAGCATTTGGACAATCTTGAACTTCAAGGGATTCTCCACAACAGTCATGTCACTTCCAACTAAAATATTGTCTAAAGGCAAAAAATTATATCGACTGTTCGGCTGAAAAGAGTTGCTTTATGTTTTGAAAGAACAAATGAACAATTAGCATCGTCGCGGCACTGCAAAGTCGACCCTCACGGGCACGCCATCGATAGTCGCGTTGCGCATCTTGCTCCGTGCCTGCAAGGCATTCCCTTTCTCTTTTTCTCTATTTCTCTCGTATCCACTTCTCTCTTTATCTCTTTCTTCCTTTCTCTCCTTCTCACTTTCTGTCTTTCTCTCTCTCTCTCTCTCGCTCCTTTCTCTTTCTCTCTTTGTCTTCAACCTTGCTCGCCTGCTGCACAGTATCGTAGTAGATGAATGCGAATCCACGCGACTCGCCCGTTTGCTTGTTTCGAACCAGAGAGATCTGAAGAGAGAATAAGATGAACGAAACTTCAAGAAGGCCCCTTAATTATCGTTTAATATTATCATGAAAAAAAGATGGCAAGAATGCACGGGAACCTCATTGATCCGTCCCCACTCTCGGAAGATGTCTCCGATGTGTCGCTCGTCCACCCAAACCGGCATTCCGAACACGCCGATGCATTCGTTCGGGGGCGGCGCCTCGCGACCATCCGCTTAAAAATCGAATTCTTCTACTTTGTTATGTTCAATAACTACATACGCTTCAAAACATGTTCTTTCTACAAAATTCATAGATTAGTTGTATATGCTTCTATCTCATGGCTCAGAATAACAACAACAACAAAAATAAAGACTGACAAAAATGCTGCGAAGGCGCTCGGCGTGTCGCTCCACTGCGATACGCTGCATAGGGAAGAGCCGAGCAGGCAAGGCCAAGCACTGGCGGAGGTGGCGGGTACTCAATATGGAGATACTATCAAGGATAGGCCGACTACTCCATAAATCGAATAAAAGAAGGGGGAAATTTAAAAGAAAGATTCTAAATCAGAAGTTACCGCTACACGGCATCTCGAGCTTCTATGAACGAGTGCAGACGCGGGCGGAGGAGAGTAGGTCGATGAGCGGCTGCGGCTGCGACTCTCTTTCGCGCGACGCGATGCGGTCGCATCGCGGTCTCGGCTTCTGGATCGTGATGCGTCGCGGTTCGCGTTGCGGCGGCGATGGTGCTGATCATGGTGAGGCGAGCATGGGTGTCTGAAGAGAGGATCTGTTAAATGAGTTGCCGGTAGCTTACAGAAAAAAAAACATCTAGAGCAGACAAGCACAACCTACGGTGATATTATTAGGAGACCTCTACTTCGAATATTTTGTGTATTTTGAAAGTAAATTATTTTGAAAATAAGAACGAGACATTCTCTACAAGCGGCCGAGTACATGGATGAATCAGGTGCATTGTGGAAAGCCATAAGTGTAACTTAGAGAATATTAAAAACGATTGAATGAAGCATGCACACGGTTAGGAAAGTGGTCCATGCGAAGGATGAGAAGAGAGTAAAGCAGGCACACTAATGGTAAGGTTTACCCAAAGGTGACGTTAACGGAGCGAGTGTGGAAGTGACGCCGACGGGGAGAGGGAGAGCGGCATCGGCCATCGCTGCTGCTGCTTCAACCAAACACCACGATAGAGAGGGATAACAGAAATTACAGGGGTTCAATCTACTCCACCACAACCACCCACAAGGTATCTACATATGCAATCTTGATCTGTATACCTGCCCGAATGCAAATTAGTGACGAACTCTTGTAAAGGTATGCATGTTCATGACATATTTCATCATGATTGATTGTTCTGTATTGTTCTGTTCAATATTGATTAGCTGAAAGAAGAAAGCGAGAGTTTGTATGCTGAAGCCGCAACAGGAAAGGAGAAGAAGAGGCAAAGGAGTTGGAATGGAAAGGCCAGGACTCATCGCCATTTGTCATTTCCACTTCCATTCATTGAAATTGTCTGCGCCTTCTCCTCGCTTCGCTTTGTCCAAAACAATAGAATGACTGTCCAAATACATCGATTTCTCTCCAACATTGTCTTCTTGAAGACAGGGAGTCTTTAACAGAAGCAGCTATTCTTCATCTCTATGTAAAAGTAAATCAAATGATACACTTGAATTGATCTGAAGAATGGAATCTATGATTTTTCAACAATAATAAGCTCATATTTTTGTCGTTTGTCAAGAACGATATAATGAAGAAAAAAAATGATTTGGCAACCTGGAAGAAGGACTCCGAGTTCGCTTGCGAGGAGAAGCGCTGCTCGAGCTGAAAATTGGTTTTTTTAAACAGTCGGTAGGAATGGTGAGAAAAGATAAGAAAAAGACTGTACCTTCCGCTTCGCCGTCGCTTGCGGTCCCTGCGAGAGCGACGACGGCGACTGCCGCTTCGAGACCGAGAGCGGTGGCTCGCCTTCTCGCGATCATGGGATCGCGAACGGGAACGAGTCTAAAGATAATGATTTCATTTAGCTATCTCTGCGACCGTGAACTAGCCTTAGGCGAGAGTGGCGACTTTGCAGGCGACCTCTTCCTCTCGACTTCCCTCGGGCGGCTTCTCCTCCTGCTCAGCCCGGAAGAGTCGGAACTGGGTGAGCTGCTCTCCGAACTGCTGCAGCTGCTTGATGACTCACGATTCTTGTAGGCATTCGGCGTCGCGGCCTCAAGAAATATACATAGATATCTAAACATACTTTCTAAAAATTATTAAATTTTATTAATGATTTTATTTTCTAAAATGTTAAACCATTAGTTGTTAATTCACTGCAATATTCTGACACCGATAAATGAAAGTTACGATATCCCAAGCCCTTGAACTGCGTTCCGGAACCTTTCCGAACCTTGACTCGAATGCTCAGCTTAGAGGACGTGGCCATGATATAAACTAGCAGGCAAGGCGCGGCGTGCAATGTCTCGGCTACTCCTCGAGTGGAAGGAAGGGCTCAAGGCAAATGAGCGTCGCCGGCGGGCCTACCGTTTATTATGGGCGAAAGAAGTAGGTGGGTATGATTAGGGAGAGGAATCAGAGAGACAGAAAAGAGAGAACGAGAGTGAAAAATGAAGTTATCTGAAGAGAAAGAGTGTTCAGCTGATTCTAACGGGAATCATATAAGAAATTGATGGAAGGTATGCGTGGTTAGATGGTTTGGAGAAAGAAGGAAAGGGGAAAGAAGGAAATGAGCGCTGGTAGAGAAAAGCGCTGGTGGGAAGAAAAAAGGCGAGAGAGAAGAAAAACAAAGAGACAACGCAGAAAAGATGTCTGAAGGTAGACCCATATTAGTCATGTTGCATGAACAGAAATATTCAGGCAACATGGCCAACTACAAAGTAGGCAAGCGAAAACGAAATTTAAAAGAAGCACAGTAACCAATCAAAACAGTGTAACACAACGTCAGAGACGATTAGGGACTTCAATGGTGCCAAAAAAAGAAGAAGGCGAGCAGAAATGAAAGGGACGAAAACACAACTTCAAAGACCGCCTTGATTCACGGCACTTGACAACGGGAGATCGGGTGAAGAACACGAAATGAAAAAAAAATTTTGGGCATACCCAAAACTAACTAACCTGACAATAAAAATAGATAAATTTACTTTTCATTCAACCGACCTCGGCTTCTGATCCCATCGTCACTATTGGCAGCCGAGAAGGCAAGAGAGGAATTTCCGATGTGCGAGAAGGATCCTCTGGGACGACTGAAGACGGATTCTCGGGCAGAGCTTCACTTTCCAGCAGACGAATGATCTCGTGGCGATACTGTAGAAGCAGGGAACGGACGTCAACTGAATATGGTTTTAATATTATAAGGAATATTATCTGCTAGAGATACAGTAATGACATTAGAAAATATTGTAAAACCTAATGGATGAATTGTGGCAGACGATGCCGTAGTTTCCTGCGACCGTTGCTTCTTGATTGCTGGATCCGACTCGGCCGTTGTGGGAAGCGTCTCCGGGCATAATTTGGGTCTCTCGTCTCTCACATCTCTCTTTATCTTTACTCTCTCCAATCTGCACTCTTTCTCCTCTCTCATCCTCAGCAGATGTCACCACTCCGTGGCGGATCCCTCCTGGCAACCGCAGCCAGCAAAGAGTTTCTGCTGTCTTTCTTATTGGCACTTTGCCAACTCAGCCCGGGAAAGCGCAATGCGAAAGAACTGAAAGTAGAGACTGAAACTTGATGTAAACCTCCACAATCTGATACGGAATAGCACACGTAGGGACGAAATTGATAGAGGTTGGTCTCGTCATTCAAAACTATAAAGTTGCACGGAAAACGAAGGGGACAATGATTGAGCAACTAAAGAAAAAAAGAAACGACAGCTAAGGACATTTTCAGTGCGCAAAACAATATACAAACCGGGCGGCAATAGAAGGCAAAGTGAAATAGAGAAAAAGAGATATAGAGTGGGAGGAAGCAGGTGAACTATGTATTTTAATGTTCCGCCTTCCCATGTAAAATAAGACACGAAACAGCGACTGAATGCATTTGTGTGTACGGAGCGCGCATATATTTTCTTGACTTGCGCAAGAGATTTCTGGTCACTCCCATTACATTCCAACAGAAAACAGCTCTCCCTGCATCGGCCTTCTTTCTGGTCTTTGTCGCTTTTTCTTCATTGCACATAATTTATGTCGCATGGGGATTTCCTGATTAAAGCACAGAAGATTACCGTTTTCTGTTCGGGGGCGCGTAATTTGATGGCCGGCCTTGACCGGAGTGGCTTCTAAGCTAATCACCACAGAGACATCATCATTGGATCTCAGCGTTTTATACAAGCTAGACGTTTTATACATTATTCATTCCAAAAAATACAAAGTTGTAGAAGCATTATATACAATGAGGCAGTATTCTATTGAATGGAGGGAGCCTTTATGAGAAAAGAGTAGCCGAGCTACCAAATTATAAACTTCAGCCTACTCTCAGAACGTTCTTAGACCTGGCGGAGTACAACTTACACACCAGACGCCGCTAAATGAAAAAGGCGTTTTTGGCCTTGAAGCCAGCACTTACTGCAAGACAAGAGAATGGTGCCACGGGAAAATAAGAGATGAGGAAGAAGGTTGTCGAGATTTAGGAGGCTGATAGAGCCGGCAGTCAAACTCTTACTCAAGTACGCAGATTAGGCTTGGCTTACATTGATTGTTGGACAGGCAAGGAGAATTTGAAGAAGATTTAACGAGAGAAAGGGAGTCATTTAAGATAGCGAAGAGATGTGTGGAGAAAGTGAGACAATGCGGAAGAAAAAAAGAGGAGTGAGAAGGCGATAAAAGAGAGTGATAGATTTGGTGATCTTAGAACAAAATGGAACCAAATGACATTTCGTACACTAATGCGCAGACAATTCCTTCTATTTTTTGTATTATTTTATCGTTGTCATCTAAATCAAATAAGGAGAAGATAGGGCGAGGGACAACTAGAAAAAGAAAGGATGCGTGATCTCCTGAGGAGTACCAAGAGCAGTCTGTGAGTATTTTCCCCTCTAATTGTCAGTGCAAATACACTCGAGTGAATGGAAGAAGTAGGTGAGGAGGGAACGGAGGGAAGCAATGAGGAGGAGATCCAGAGACAGGAGGAGGATCACACGCTCTCTCCGGCTCATTCCTCTCACTCCATGCACTCTCTGTCCACCCCCACTGGCTCGAAGAAGGATGTGTAGCAAGCGAAAAACGAGGAGAGGAAAGGCAGAGAGAGCACAGGGAGAGAGAGAGAGAGGGAGAGGAAGAGAGGAGAGGGTAGAGAAACAAAGGGAGGAAACAAGGTTGTTACGAAACAAATGGACTGACGCAAAAACAAGCGATGCAATTGTGTAAGCAGCAGAGAATAACATGAGATCAGCGAAGGAAGGACCGAAGATAAATGGGTTTGTACAAAAGACACTTTGTCTGCTGCCGTTGGTACGTGAGACACGGCCAAATCAACGCTGACCAAGCTAGAGATTCAATATGTTCAAAACAAAGCAGTAAATTCATAAATTGAAGAGATGCACTCTGTAAAATGGCCTGATCGTGTTTCTGCGTCTTTTGGAGAACCACAAAAGTAGGAGATAGAGAGAGAAGGAGAGATAAGAGAGGGTGAGAGAGACATAAAGAAGGAAGAGAGGGTGAGAGAGAAAGAGATAAAGTGATTGACTACATGAAGATTGAGAAGAATGGGCGAGCATTCCACTATTACCAGCCAGTCGATAGGTTCGGGCAAATTGAAAGATGGCAATGTCTCTTTATTGGTTCAAGATGCGCGTCCGTCCATCTAACCTTGCCATCACGTTCATTGTGTTCGAGATCGCCGTTCTGTCTCATTTCATCCCCCCTCTCATTCCATGCTTGCGAGGGTATAAAACGATCTCGCTTTCAACTGCCGAAGTTAATGTGAAGAACTTTGGTGTGTAACGGTTCAAGATGGGCCAAAAACGCTTTGAAATGACCTAGACCACATTACAGATTTTTTTCATGATTGCATGATTGCATTTCACTGGTCGATGCAGATTCGTTGAAAAGGTCTCTAATTATTTAGCGTGTAGTGATTTTGAGTGAGAAAAAATAGACTATCCTGCTGGTAAACACTTTTTCATGACCAAGTGCTAGTGCTCAAGAAAGAGACTGTAGCAAAGAGAATGAAAATATAGAAAAGTTCCTTCTTCCACCCGGGTGCCCTCCACTCGGACACGTTTCACTCTCTCCGTTACAAGGCCATAGAATTTTATCATTTCGAGCAATGAATTATTTCTCTGCAACTTCATTCATTTACTTCTCGAATTCCTCCTCTTTCACTACAATGGAAAGGGCGCTGTCATAAAGTGTTTCGCAGTAGTGGCCATCACAAACAATTTTTCTTTTCTGCTGTGACCACTTCGAGTGGTCAAGGTGTTCAGCCACTTTCCTCGACAAGGATAAACGGATAAATGGATAAAGAGCGAACGGGAAGGCGTAACGGAAGTGGAGTTCCATTTTTTTAGTCAAAATTATTTTCCTTCTGATAGTTCGTAGGGTCATTAGAGGTCACAGTCTGGGAATCAATTGTTTACGTTTGTCGCAATAACATAAGTCATAGCGAATTTTGGCAAATTGCAGGGTCGGGTTAATGAGACCGTTGAAACGTTCAAATGTGTGAAACAGATTTAACCAAAGAGGCGAGAGAGAGGGAAAGACACAGAGAAAAAGAGCCATAGCATTTCTGACGTATGAGAAGAAGCTGTCAAAAATTAATGTGCCGAGATCATGGCATTTGTTATGAAGCATGAAGAAGACTTGAAGAAACAGCTGTGGATCGGAAGAATGAAAAAGAACAATTTAGAGATTGAGGAAGGGGTTGGGAGGATGAGAGAGGGAGGGAGAAGAGCGATGAGAGAGAGAGGTAAAATGAGAGGAGATGGGCAGAGGTGAGAAAATACAGCAGTCACAAAATGGACGGCACAAAATAAAGCTTGTGCAGAAAAGATTGAAGAGAAGACAGAAGGACCCTAACGCCTTACACCAAACCACCGTCGGAGAGATTGGCGTGAGGAGGGGGCTGTTTCAATGGGGGAAAGGAAGACCGAGGAGGGATCTAGAGAGAAAGAAAATCGTGCAAGAGATGAGAGAGCGAAGAGCGACGAAAGTATGAATGAGAGAACAGAGAGTGCACTAGGGAGAGAGAGAGAGAGAGAGAGAGAGAAAAGTGAACGCAGGGGACGCTGCATTGCAAGAAAGAGAACCAAGAGTCTTCACCGTTTGAGGGGGCCAGCATTGACACGGCATAGTCAGCGGCTTATCTTCTTAATTTTTGCTTCTTGAACTTGACGAGGAAGGGTCACTCTTTTTTACATGTTAAAGGAAACGAAGACATCAAGGCCGCTAGGGCCATGAGGAAACGGCCCCGAAACAAATTGCATGGAGTTGCAAAGCCGCAAGTGTTCTAATGCATCATAGTCCTTTAGAGCTCAGGGGATGTCTTGTGAAATCTGTTCACTCAAATACTCTTGGAATGCGTGAAATAGTTGACAACTCCACTTCCTACCAGCTCACATTCCTTGTGTCTCTTCTCTGTGCAACTTCAGCTTCTATTCCGTTGGTCTCCAATCCCTCTCAGAGTGCCATGAAATCGTGACTTTTTCCCGTGTCCCCCTCTCATCTCTTCATTTACTTCTCCTCCTCTCATCCCTGAAGAGAGCTCGACGCTCGCCGTTCTTCTTGTGCAATCAGAAAGCAGCGTTTAACCTTTTTCTGCGAGATTCCGTTCAAGGTACTTCAAGTTGGTACTTTAGGGAGATTGTTGTTTGAGCTTAAAATAAGATCTGACATTGATCCCCGATTTTGGGAGCTAGTGAAAAACGATAATTCTTTTTTTCGAGCGGCTACATCGTACCCAACCGGGAACTCTGCGGACATGTCTATTCCAATAATATCTATCACACATTGTTCACAAATACATTTGTTCATATCTGTACCGACTTGAGTGCAATTTGTCCGATCGTGCGAATTCATGAAGAAACTCTGGAGATACTTCTATTCTTTTGGATGCTTTATATTCCATGCTCAAATATAGAGAAATGCGCACAAAGACCAAGGCGCTCACTGAAAAAGGCAGATGGATAAAGACAACGAGGCAAAGGAAAAAGAGACGATTTGAAGGGATGCTCTCCATGATTCTTTCTAAGAATACTGGAACAAAGTGCTTATGAAGTTTCATTCAAATAACACTCGATAAACATATCTTCTTTGAAGCAGGTGCGTCTATACTTGAAATGTACATACATATATAAATTCATTTACTACATATACGAGGATTTTAAAGTCGACAATATTGTCTTATGAATTTTTTTCTGCATCTGACTTACTTATGACGGTGACTTTCACTTATGAAAACCAAAAAGGATATAGTGAAAGTATTCTGTTTCTGTATCATATCGAATGTTTATTTTTTGGCTTTTAGATGAATTGACGACTAATGAGAGGTTGACACAATGAAGTTATCTCAAGGAAGTTGCAGCTAACCAGTTAATCGCGTGATTATCTTATTCTTTAGTGTAAAAAGGGGCGATAAACGTTGTCTGAATACTCTGGACTGCAAATTTTTCTTCTCATATTGCGCTGAGAAGTTTTGGAATTGCCATCAGAATACTCGTGAGAGTTTTATAAAATCCCGTTTTTTTTCTGCAGTCTGCTCGAGTTTGTTCTGCTTTGCAAAAAGAATTGCATTCATTGCTTCGTAGTGCAGCCTCGGCTGTCAGCCGTGCAGAAATGAGCGAATTGGAGATTCAAGAGTGCCTGCGGGATGGCTCTCCGTTCCCGACCACTGGCAACAGGTGCTGCTGATTCAATCACCTTTTATAAACTATATTTTATAGTTACATAAATGTATGGCAGCATGCCAATTGCGCAGCGGTCAAGTGAACAATTGAGTTGAGGACAAATGCGTAGCAGCGAGTGATAACTGCGCCCAATTTTTATCATTGAAACTAATCAATATAGAGTTTGGCTATTCAGAGAACTGGCAATTCATTAGTGCATTTATTTTACATCTTGTGCATGTTTCTTTTTCCTGAATTCTTCATTTGGTCAGGCATTCTCTTGAATTTTACTTTTCATTATGCTTATTAACTCACCATTCATATTGACAACGTTCAATAATAAATAAACAAAATGAGAAATAGGCATATCCACAAATTTTAAACAGCATAATTACTTCCGTTTTAAAGTGTAATCTTCTATTCTAAAGACTCGCGGTCGGCATCTCCACTCTTCTGATGACTCTCTTTGGCCTTCATCTAAATGTTGTTATCTTTCGCATCATTTTGGTAGGCAAAGACTTCATGGATCGCTCGTTCAAAAGACAGCTGAACAGCCTCATTTTTGCCTGCATTGGTTTGTATTTTATTCATATTTTTTAAGATCTGAGCTCGAAGAGTTTAGGTTTTAACCTTGTCAACTTATTCGCTCTTCTACCTGTAATCTTCTTCGACATTAAATATTCTCATGTTGCGTTAATATTTGCCGGGACGCCAAATACATTCTTCTACTTGGTGGGTGAGCTTAAATCGGAAGAATTCGCGAAATTGAAATAAACTCGTTAACCATGATCAAAAGACCAATTTAATCATCGCGCGTGCAAGTTTGCAGGCAATCTCTTATGTCACAGTTGCCATTGCATTTGATCGCTTTGCAATGTTCATTCTGCCTCAGGTCTGTTTGATCTCGTATATTTTCATTCAAATTCACACGGCATTTATTCATGCGATGTCTGAATATAAAGAGTAAAAATATATACACATGTACATGCATGTGTATGTATGTATGTACTTGCATATGTACATATGTACGTACCGAAAGTTGCAGTCGTATCGTTCAATGTCGAGCAGTATCCACTGGATTCTAGTCCTCTGGCCATACGTTCTCTGTGCCTTGAATCTCGTATACACCACGGCCGTCGGATGCTTCAAGCGAATTGACCCTTATCATCTCAGATACACTTACAGCTGCGGGTCTATCTCTCTTCTAATCCAATTATATTTCGATGAATATTTTGCAAACTTCACTTTACCAAGCTTCTTATTCGACTTTAATTTTGTCATTATTGCCGCAATTTTATTACCGCTTCTTATTCTTTGCCCGAATCTAGGGAATGTGGCCCGTACATCGAATTTCTAAACTACTCGACCTTCCTGCTTCCTGGCTCAATTCTGGCAGCCTACTCCGTCATCTTTGTTGTCATTTACCAAAAGAAACGATCAGCAACATCGGGAAGAGGGAGCATTCGAAAAGGAGAAATTATGCTGGTAGGGTATTCTTGTAAATCCGTACACAGAGTATGTATATCATATTCGTTCTTTAAGATTGTTCAAGTAGTTGTTATTGCGACTGGAGAATTCCTCTCAACATGGCTCTTCTTCTTCACTCCATCCATCACACAGGCATGCTGCTCGTTACAGTAATTAACTACGCAGTACAACATTTTACCAAATTTATTGACATCTTCTAACCTCAACCATGTGTTTTCAATGGGCCGTACAGCATGACAACATTTCTTATACTCGTGTCAGCAGCTCTTACATCACATCAACATTGTTTTTATCCCTCTTCAGGACCCACAATTACAAACGATCCTCAGCATTGCGGGGTCTACTTTGGACACTGCAGTTAACCCCATCATCATGCTCGTCACTCAAGCAAGGGTATCAACATAAGCTAATTGATAATCTCATTTGTAGACACTTGACAAGTCACAAGGATGTTAGATGTTAATGGTAAGATTCTAGACAAACCAAAGATCCCAACGATTGTTGATAGATCCGCAAGCCCTTCTTCGCCTGGGGAAGAAGGCTCTGGCTTTTCTCGGCTGATCTCCGCTCGGCAATCGAGAATAAAGGAAGGACAGGGGAATCCAGATCAGTCCACGTCACAGCTGCAACTCCCGTCGCTGTCATTTAGTTCATTTGGCCAACAAGTATGAAGGATAGTAAATAGGAGAATACTAGCTAGTATTACTGAAATTTTTAGTTTGTTTCATCCCTTTAAGTTTTAAACTTGTTTCTAGAGTGCTGCTATAAAATATGAACAAAATTTCTGAATATTTCTTTCACTAACTGCTATAGGATTCATTGCTTGAATGTTCTCGTGGACATTGAGGACGCAAAAATATAACTGTGGTCTTTATGAAGTACATTACAAATTTGCGATGTTTAAAAACCTTGAATGCTATTTTACTTCAACTGCCGCATTTTACTCGCATTTTACTTACATTTTACACCTCATTCTTTGGAGTGGTTATCCTGAGATGGTTCTCTTGTTTTAATTGAGATTCTCAAGCAAGGGAGAAGCCAATTGCAATAGAGGAATCTAAATGTTTTGTGCATGTTTTGTTCAAAAAGAGTTGTCAATTAGTTGATGTATTCCAAGAGGAAGTGCGAGAGTAAAAGCGGGGGAATGGAAGAAGAAACTGAAGAAGACCATCTTACATCTTGCTCTTGGGGCTGGGCGAGACCTCCTAAAGGCGGATTATTCATTCTCTGCAAGCGATAATTTTCCGAGCGGATAATCAAAGATGCTATGCAAAATGTACTAACGAACCCTTTCGGGAGCCTTGTCGATCCCGATGGGGTCGGAGCTGAAAAAGGGCTCGGCATCGACCCAACCGGGCGTCTGGCTCGGTCGGAGTGGCGGCTGTAACCATTTTTGCAGTATTTTATTCCTTGTTTTATTTTTCAAGTTGTGTTTTTTACAAAGATTTTAAATAATAAAAAAACTGACGTATTTGGACGGCTCGCTCTTCTCCCAGTCATAAGGGTCGTCATGCTTGACTCCGTAGCGCTTCATGACGGCGAGCAAGGACTTGTAGATGCCCAGGTAGTTGGGGCGGCTGTAGCAGTTCAGCTTGCGCAGGTCGGGGATCACATCATTCAACTCACCTGCAACATGGAACGGGATGGTTAGAGGAACAGGAAAATAAGATAAATGGAGAGAGAGAAGGGAGAGAGACTGAAGCGGCATGTTCACCATGAGATCGGCATCGTTCATGTTTATTTTCATGGTCTCGATCTTCTCCTTGTCGCGCTCCTTCTGAAATAAGTTATGTGAGGAGAGGGAGGCAATGAAACAACTAGAGATATGGAGAGAATTGGGAAGCAAGTAGAGAATCATAAATGGGGAGAGGCAGAAGGGGTCCGACCTGCCAGGGGAGACCGACGTGGAGCTCAATGAGGACGTAGAAGAGCGACCAGATGTCGTCTCGGCGGCCCTGCAATCACGATTTTGATGATATTTTCGTAAATTCCCTTTTAGAAAATAACCTGACCAAACTTTGTAAAGAAAGGAGAAGAACCTGCTCGAGCCGGTCGTGGACGTTGGGAGTGCAGTAGCGGAGAGTTCCGCGGAACTCCGCCGTGCCGCGCGCCTTTCGCGCCTGCCACTGACCGCCCTTCTGCAACTGATAATGTGATAGGAGAGGAGTGATTAGAATGGAGAGGTACAATGACCTTGAAGGCGTAGGAGCGGGCGAGGCCGAAGTCGAGGACGTGGACGATCCGCGCGCGCTCCTCGTCCTGCAAAGTTCAAAATCTGTTTTTTAATCTATTAAAAATAAATATATTTAAAAAAGTAGAAAAACGGAAAAAGAAAACCTTGGGATGTCCCATGACGAAGTTATTCGGTTTGATGTCGCGGTGGACGAATCCGTGGTCGTGGACGATCTTGAGGGCGTAGAGACTTTGGATGGCCAGGCGGGACCACGTTGGAACTGATAGCACCTCCTTCTTCTGCGAGTTCTGGAACAATGGAACCTTTTAAAAGCATAGATATCTTTTATCAACTTAGACTCCTTAAGATTCAAAATTCAATCTTGAATTCATATGGATTTATATTTCGCATGCTCCTTTTTGAGTGTTATTTCCTCTGAAACCTTGAGCGCCTTGAAGTTGTCGCCGAGCAGAGTCATGATCATGTAACAGTAGTTGGCGTGCTTCGCCGCGTGGAAGACAACCGGCAGATGCGGCTTCTCCCCTTCCGCGTGCACCACGCGCAACACGTCGATCTGCAGTTTCCCTTGCAGAGACCTTTTCTAACTCTTTCACATCACATCTAGATACATCAACCATGCAGATCGTCTATGAAACAAACATCAAACTCGATAAATCTCGTCTTTAATTCTGAATTGCATAATATGTACAATTGTTAATCGTGAAAATCTTTTCGATATCGAGACCGACCAGCTTACATAGTGTTTCCAGATGACAATAAGTAACAAATTGTAGGTCATCCATACTTTAAAAAATCCTAAATTCACTCTATATTCTTAAAAGCTTTGTGAAAGTGACCTCCAGTTTGATAGCAGAGCCTC
The DNA here is from genome assembly GCA_945643635.1 of Allodiplogaster sudhausi. Taxonomy (NCBI): domain Eukaryota; kingdom Metazoa; phylum Nematoda; class Chromadorea; order Rhabditida; family Diplogasteridae; genus Allodiplogaster; species Allodiplogaster sudhausi. The sequence goes on from CALZFC010000252.1 coordinate 4,033,134, forward strand.
CTTCCATTTCATTTGCTTCCGCCTTCAGAGCGCCGAATTTTTGGGTGATGCGATGCTGGACTGTGTACACCTGCAAAACGAAAAATTGTTCATTTAGTATAATTGATTTTTACAGTAAAACACTTGTAAATAAACCTTTCTCACAACCCTTTTGAACATAATTGCATAAATATGAAATTGAATCAGCCACCAGTCGTTACAAAAGTTGTACAGCAGATATATTCGACTGACTTGTCCAAATCCTCCTTCATCCAGTCGAGAAGTGACGACCCAATCTCCGAATCTAAATTTAAAGTTAGGAGAGAAGGGAAAGTGAGCAGAGAGGGGAGCTTGAAAATGAGGGATCTCTTGGGATTCGGTGATCTCGAGAAAGAAGCAACCTCTTTCCGGTGCTGAAGCGGATTGCCTCGGACTCGGACATGACTTCGCGTTGAAGTCGTGCAAGGGCCAGAGAAAAGTGGAGAAGGCAGCTGATGGGTGCGAATTGGAGAATTCTGCCACTCTCACTTCTTTTATATCCCTTTTCCGAGCTTTCTGCAAGGTCATTTGCAATAATTCGTACACAGATTGATAAAAGTTTATATGTTTGAATACTTATTGCACCCTTTTATAAACAAAATAAGAGCAACGATATTTAGTGCATGCCAAGAAAGATTCCCAGTAGTTTTATGGTGCAAATCCTTTTGATTACACCATGAAAGGATCTTCAACAAAACATCTGGAATTGAAAAAATTTTGATGAAGGAAAAACAACGAAATCATATTAACGAATTTATCAACGTCTTGGAATAAGCATTCCTTTGACTCCGTGAATAACACTATTTACGCACATTAATACGGTAGGAGTATTTTTCCATGTATATCCATTTGCCTGTGTCTGCATATGTATATGTATGTACACCAACCCCAAAAATTCTCGTATTACTTTTCTCAAGGATATAGTAGCGTGGGATTATTCAATTTATGTTCTCAATCTTTACATGATGTGATTTATAAGTAATGTGAAGAAATTATGAGAGCTACAATGGTCTGCAGGGAGGGCGGGAGGAGGGGCACAGATTTCTTCACACATTCAGAGTACGCTGGGAATTTGACTTTGCAGTGTCTTAAGCAGGCCCGAGAGAACCATACAAAAGAACCCTTTCCTCGTTCGCCTTCTCATTGAAAGTCCGCTTGGAAGTCTGCCCGGTTCTTTCGCTTTGACGAACTTGTGCTATCGCAAGGAAAATGTGAACTGCTTAGCTCCATCCTTTTAGATTAATCCCTCTTCAATGAACGGAAACGAATTGGAAAAGAAGATTCAAGAGTGCTTACGGGGTGGTTCACCCCTTCCACAAGCAAATGATAGGTTTGTCTTTCGCTTGTATGTACATAGTTACATATATTATTTAGAAATATATTTTATTTAGGCTGTCGATAGGCATCTCGACGCTTCTGATGACTCTCTTTGGCCTTCACCTCAATGTTGTTATCTTTCGCATCATTTTGGTTGGCAAAGACTTCATGGATCGCTCGTTCAAACGACAGCTGAACAGTCTCATTGTTGTCTCAATCGGTGCGTTATACTAATCAAAACACATTGTTATTTACTATATTGTTTAAGGGATAGGAATATTTACAGGTTTCAATCTTGTGAACTTGTTCTGTCTACTACCAGTAATCTTCTTTGATATTCACTACTCGCACGTCACTTTAATTTTTGTCGGATCACCGAATACATTCTTCTATATGGTAAGCGAGTCGGTCGGCTATATCACAATGTTGAATGAAGAAAGCTCTATGTCGGAATATAATGAATGAATCTCTTGACCTTATAGGCCACTTCATACGTCACCGTTGCAATTGCTTTTGATCGCTTTGCCATGTTCATTCTCCCTCAGGTCTCTCATTTGTAGTGTGACAGTATCGCTGATGGTTGAATGATGCAACTTTCAGGCATATCAGTCCATTTCCGGTCGAACTCACTGGATTCTAGTCCTATGGCCGTACGCTCTTTGCGTGTTCAACCTCATCTACACGACTGCCGTGGGCTGTTTCAAACGAATTGACCCCTTTCACTTGCGGTACACTTATAGCTGCGGGTTCGTTTCTCTCTTTGGCAAAGTCAACTGGAATAGAAAACGCCACGCATGAATTGTCTTCTTATTGGTGTGCTTGCAGAGAGTGCGGCCCGTACATTGACTTCCTGAACTACTCGGCCTTCCTGATTCCTGGCGCGATTCTGGCAGCCTACGCCATCATCTTCGTTGCGATCTTCCAGAAGAAACGCTCGACCGTATCGGGTCCCAGCATCCGCAAAGGAGACATTGTGCTTGTTCGTTCATATCTTCAACATTATTTCTAGACATTCAGCACTTAAAACTAACCTTATTGTACGTTCATCGTACAAAATTCTTTCTTTTTCAAGATCGTCCAAGTGGTTGTGATTGCTATCGGCGAATTCCTTTCAACGTGGCTTTTCTTCTTCACTCCTGCCCTTACTCAGGTATCTTGTAAGGAGCCCTAAATTATGATAATTTATTGGCAAAATTCATTTATATTATATATATATGTACAAAAAAGAGATGTGTCTAAGTTGACTAAAAACGGTAAATAGTTAGTTATAAGCATTCAGGACGCGCAGCTGCAGACGATTCTAAGCATCGCGGGCACCACCCTGAACACCGCAGTCAATCCACTCATCATGCTCGCCACTCAAGCAAAGGCATCAACTTACTCTATAGTAACCCATCCTTCCTCTTCTCTCTCTCTCTCTCTCTCTCTCTCTCTCTCTCTCTCTCTCTTCGTCTCTTTCTATCTCGCTCTCTATCTCTCTTTCTCTCTCTCTCTCTCGCTCTCTATCTCTCTTTCTCTCTCTCTCTCTCTCTCTCTCTCTCTCTCGCTCTCTATCTCTCTTTCTCTCTCTCGCTCGCTCGTGAGGTTCTTTGGAACACATTAAGAATTTCTTCTTAGATCCGCAAGCCTTTCATCGCCTGGGGCAAAAAGCTGTGGTTGTTCACGGATGATCTTCGAGCTGCGATGGAGAGGAAGGGTCGCGGAGAGACGAGATCCGTCCACGTCACGAGCACCGCCAACGTCAGCATAATCTAGTTGGAGGAATGGAATGGAAACATCTATCAAAATAACTTAATCTTTTGTTTTTATCTGTTCAGAGATTTTCTAACTTAATTTCCGTCTAGTTGCGAACAAATCACATAAAAACTTAATTATATGTATATAAATTTTGTGATACATTTTTCCTCAAAATATTGTAAGTTTTCTCGTCAATATACATGCATTTGGAAATCAAATTTCTTTTAAGCGACAATATTGAAATATTCGTATTATTATATTGATACAATATACTAGTCATCACGAATTTATCAAATTACGCATCTTGCAGTTGGATAAATAAACATTCTTTTTACATGCTACTGAATCGGTAGTGTAGTGTGTCCCCATCGAAAAACAAAACTGTTTTTCTACTCTCAACGCACTCTCGATTATTATGTTTCGTACTTTGACAGCCCACATTCATGGGAATGGGTGCAAAGAGGGATGAAGAGAGAGAGACTCAACGGCAGTCTGACTGAGCCCTGCCAGATGTGTCGCATCTGCTATGCATGCTACCTGGAAGGGCGGACGGCCACGAAGGATTCAGCTAGATCAAACAAGTCATTCTCAGAGAGGAGGAAAGGAGAGATGCAGATGGGGGGAAGCAAATGTTCTGTAGAGAAATGAATAGAAAGACATTGAAAGACAGGTCAGATAGAGCAAAAAAAAATTAAGGAAAAAGAATGCGATAAGGAATTACGAGTTCTAAAATCCACCTAAAAGAAAGATACTAATAACAAAAGACTCATAGGCATTATTTGGAACAAGGCATATTAGATACCTGAGCAAATATAAACAGAACCTATGGTAAACCATCGCAAACTGCTGATCGCTGCCAATCAGTGAAGTTGTTTTCTGACATTAATTTAACTTGTTCAACTTGTGGCTGAAATCATGGGGTCGGTAAGAGAGCCAAAAAAGTATAGCGCGAGAGAGCGCAAAAAGAGTGAGAGCCAGAAAAAGAACTCATAACATAAAAGTGCACCTATGTGCTGTAGTTATTCTTTCTACTTTTGTTTGATTGCTCCCGTTACTTGCTGGGTGTTCTTGGGGATATGTGGAGTTCGTACTAGATGGCGAATGACCTAAAGAGAGAGAGATGGAGAGAGACAGAGAAAGAAAGAAGGGAGAGAGAAAGAGTAAAATGAGAGCGAGAGAGAAAAGGAGAGCTTGAGGAAGATAATAAGAAAAAAAGAATGAGAATCAGAGAGAAAAAGAGGGAGAGAATAAGAGAGAGAGAAAGAGAGAGAAAGAGAATGTGAAAGAAAGAGAGAGAGAGAGAGAGAGAGAGAGAGAGAGAGAAACGCACCAAAGGGGTGCTGCCCTCACCTTCCTTCTCCTAAACCAAGGAAGGGGAAGAGTCCTAGTGCATTCTCTTGATGACTTGGCTTTTGGTTGGCGCGTTCATAACCCTCTCCCTCTCCCTCTCCCTCTTCCTCTCTCTCTCTCCCTCTCCCTCTCCCTCTCCCTCTCTCCCTCTCTCACTCTCTTATCTATCTTCCTTACTATCTAACTCTTTCTGTCATTATCTCCCTTTCTATCTTACTCTCTTCTCCTCTCTAGCAAAGCAGAAGGCGGTGTATCGTCTCGGAAAACAGAGTTCATACCCCATCCTTTATGGCGTCTCCCATGGCAGGCTGCTCCGGGGCATTTTCGTGTTCCTTTTCACTCCTGCCGATCCTTACAGACTTATTGTCCCTTTCCTCTCTTTCTTTCTCTTTTCTTCTCTTTGCTTCTCTTTACTTTTCTTTCTTTTGTTCTCTCTTTCTTTCGTTCATTATTTCTTTATTCCTTTCCTTCTCATTCTCGATGTTCTATCCGCCTCTTCCTCCCAAAATACTCTGTTGACGTTCTAATTGAGTTCTTTTTTCTCATTGTTTACTGCAATTATTTTAGAAAATTCAGTATGAGATTGATCATTTAAAGTTCTCGAATTTGTGTGACAAACAAATTATTCCAGCTGGTCGATGTCCAGTTTTGAGGAGATTTCGATGGCGTCCCGCTGTTTCACCTCCACCCCTCTCCCTCCCTCCCTCAATGTCTTGCTCTTTTCACTCTTTCTCTCACTCTCTCTCTCTCTCTCTCTCTCTCTTTCTTCTTTCTTCCCTATTATTTTCTGCACTCACGCGAAATTTCTCGTTCACACCTCCCTTGCAAAAGGGCAGAACAGCAGCACAATGTCAAGAGCCGACATGCTGCGACGCCGTACTGAAAGGCGTCAAAATCGAGAAAATTAGGGAGAAGAGAGAGAGAGGGTGAGAGAGAGACAGGGTGAGAGAGAGAGGGTGAGAGAGAGAAAGAAGAGGGAAAGAAAGTAATATAGAGGGAGTTTGAGATGAAAAGAAAGCGCCATTGGCAAAGTCTCAGATTGAGTGTAGGAGAGAATAGCAGAAGCCTTCAATGGCACATCGAAATTGTCAAGGCTTTGGACTGGAAAATGGCAGGCAAATTGTATCAAAATGCTAAGGGGTAGTGCTTATGCGGTCCCTGCTGCGTTTCCTCGTTAGAGTACAACTGGTACTACTGATAACGTGCGTAACGTCTTGTTGCCTTTTTCCTCCTCCGCTTTGTAAGCCAAAAATGCTTTAGAAACTAAGATCCCTCTTATGCTCGCTGAACTAACTATTCGATTCTATTTATTTTCAGAAACTAGCAGACTGCCGTGCACATGGGACAAGTCTGCACATTCCCAAGAGACCATGATACTTCACTCGACGATCAAGCCAGTCTTTCGGGAATTTATTTTCTCAATTATCATAAACTGCTGTCGTTGACACAATTAAAACCAAATACTATTTTATAGATTGCATTTAAAAATAACAGTAAGTGAATAAAGCTGCAGATACCCTTCCCGATCTTCCGCTTCCTGTCGAATACGACTGGCCACGGCCTCGGCCGCATTCCACGCACGCGAAGTCGCTGCACTCGCTTCTTCTGGTTCGCACTCTGGCTCGTCTGTCTCTCCATTCTCCTCTATCAGGTGGCAGCTTCAGTTGTTGACAACCTAGGAACTTTGACATTTGTCCTTTCAGCAGCAATATAGGTCACTTTGTACACGCGAAAACCATCGAGAATTCCTCAGTATATTACTCAAGAAGTACAGTACCGCTCAACGGCGAGGGGTCGGCGGCCGCGGCCAAATGGGCCAATTGCAATATCTCGCTGTGGAAAACTTCTTCAGGCAAATCACATATCAATTTGAGATCCCTGAATTTTTCTTCACTAATTCTGTTAAGAAAAATCTTGAAAATTTGCGCGGTTCGAACCCCAAGCGGAGCAAATATTTTGCTGCATTTGTTTTGCTGCATTTTAAAAGATTTGTTTAACGGGATTAGTAATGAAAAATTCTAGGATCTCACATTGATATGCGATTTGCCTGAAGAAGTTTTCCACAGCGAGATATTGCAATTGGCCCATTTGGCCGCGGCCGCCATGGCAGACATAGAATTAACCCCTCGCCGTTGAGCGGTACTGTATGTAATACCACACAAATATGTATACGTTGAAATTAATTAGGAAGAAAATTTACTGCATTTATAATATCATTCTGGTCGTAAAAAGCCTTCTTCTCCTGGAGAAATTCATTGAGTTAATTTATTCTCCTGGGAGGGCGCATTCAAAAAAGCGTTCGCTGGCATAATAAAGCAAAGTGAAAACAAAAGACTGTAGGGAAAGTGGTATTCCTTATGTTACCATGGAACATCTTTTTGTAGGTAACTATTCCAAAAATTATCCATTTCACACCAGAACGTCCTCTTTCTTCAGGGCGTGATCCTTGTCGACAAGTACCGCCATCAAAAGCCGAATACAATGGTGGAGGTGAGCCGACTTTCATCCATCTCGTGAGATATAGAGAAAGAAGGGAAAGAGAGAGAAACGGGAGAGCGAAAGATGGGGAAATGTTGAAAATGCGATACTGTAAAAATGTGAATCATTGTTGAGAAAGGTTATACCGTTGGACATGTTTATATTATCTGGGTAAATTAGGAATTCTATTCTTAACGCTGTGTAGTTTTGTATGAAATATTCCTCTTCCTTCGCTGGCCTCGTTCTACATGGCCAATTCCCACTATTCTACAGTACTCAAGAAAATCTCGCTTTTCCATAAACCGATTCTTTCCTAGTTTACGACTTGTTTGTTCATAATTTCAAGTTGGCTGTTCGTATTATTCCTGTCGCCGGCACTTCTGCTAACAATGACTAACAATAAGAGTGAAAACAAATGAGAGTGGCAAGAAAGGCCCTGAGTTCACGCGATGCATAGTATAGTAGAGACAGCCTTTAATGTGGTATAAATGTCTTCTAACTTGGCAAGACAAGGAAAACAAAGTGGAGCCAAATAAGAAGGCCACGAGAAGACCCCATTGGCCTCGCTAATGCACGTTCCTTTCGCCTTTCTTCTTCTACCTTTTTTGCTTCTGGAGATGTTTTTAGTGGCATTCCATGAGGAAATTCATCATCAGCCCGTTCGACTTGCTCGCTCTTAGCCTTAAAGTCTCATAGGAAATCACTTCACAGTGTCTCTGGCGAGAGAGAGAGAGAGAGAAAGAGAGAGAGAGAGAGAGAAAGAAAAAGAAGAGAGTGAGAGTGAAAACAAAAAAGTGCAAGTTGACGATAGACTTCACGAAAAGATCCACTATGTCCCAGCTGTGGCTTCTTTAGAAAATGTTATTGTATTAGTGATTGTTGTCGACTTTCCCTCATAGTATAACTCTCCATTTGTACATAGAATGAAGTAGTGAGGAGAGGTGCCAACAAGAGAGGGAGAAAGAGAAGAGAAAGAGATAGTATTGATGACATAGTGCAGCTCCTAACGACAATATCAAGGTCCAGCGTGCTGTGTGTAGACGGAGAAGAGTAAAAGGATGAATTTAGAAGCTAAACTGAATCAGTGCAATTGTGTCGAGCATTGAGGTTTCCAGATTACATTAAGAACCACTTGAGGCTGTTTCTGCCGTCATGCTTATTCTCGTTCTCTCGCTCTCTCACTTCATCAATTTACATATGCGGGACTACGGTGGTTCTGAAAAAAAAGAGAGCCTTGTGCCTGCGTTCATATTTATTTACATCCATGTTAGTCCAAATGAAAGATTTAAGAAAAAAACCTTTTTCCAAAATCTTTCAATTTCCTTTCTTCCGTGCCATTGAAATGGCTAATCGGAAGAAGTCACGCCGGGTGCTTTTATTAGACCCTTCTACTCCAACCGCGTGTCCCTGCCACTTCAACCTGACCTCATCAACTCTGGCCCGAGGATTCGAGGAATGGCCTCTGCTCTTAAGAGTGAAGCTTCTTCCTGCATTAACAGTCTCTCTGCTTCTCTCTTCCCTCTCCGTCCCTCTCACTTTCTCCTCATGACTTCTCCTATTCTTACTTTAACTTTTCCGTGTTCTCCCCCACTCTACCCGGAACCAGTCCATGGTCGGTCAGGCTTTCTCTCTCTCTCTCTCTCTCTCTCTCTCTCTCTCTCTTTCTCTCTCTCTCCCTTTCTCTCTCTCTTCTGTCTCTCTTTCTCTCTCGGCTTGCATTTTCCTGTTGCTTTTTACTAGTAGACCACTCTCCTTTTGACTTAGTCATCACTGGGTTTTTTAAGCCGCTTTCATTCTCTTCCTTTATTGCCCCTCTATTTCATTCTCTCTCTCATCTCTCATTTCCTAATTCTCTACGCCTTTTCTCTCTCTCACACACTCTCTCTCTCTCTTTCTCTCCATCGCTCTTTTCTTTGCAAAAGCTTGCCTCATATCCGCTCTTCCCGTGTCAAATTATCCTTACATCATTGCTATCCTTCTTCTGCCGGAGTCTGATCTCGTCGTTTCCTGAGTGGGAGCAAGAGAGTGCTCCCTTGCAGTTCCACAAGTGTTAAGGAAGGTGCAAGACGAGGCGGTCACTCCTCCCTTCCGTAGAAGTATCACTTACAATTCGTTTCCCTTTCCACTTTCACACCGCCAGTGTATTGACCCTTCTATTCATAATACAAATATCTTTTCTTCTACCGTTTAACACCGTTAAACATCAAGACTAAACCTCCATGAATGTTTTTTCTACTCCTAAAAGATCCCTACTCTGCGATATGACAAAATTGTGGATTATCTCCCCCCTGCCTCGCAGTTCTCTGTATTGTTTTGAGGCTATTCCGCCATGCGCAACGTGGCCGGTAAAAGAAAGAAACTGCTAACATCTGAGCTTGTTCCCAATCCATTAATCCACTCTATTTTAATTTAATCCGCGTTTCTATTCTTATTAGTGGTTCCGAAATTCTTTACTTACTCAAGTGAAGAAGCTTGTATTTTAGATAATTGCGATAAAAAATTTCTGCGTTTCCTCCAATTTCCGGGTATTCCGAGTGTTAAAGTGTACATTAGTTCATCTCTTCAAAGTCTTCAGGACTTCTTTCCTTCCACTTGACAGATCTCTCATTTTTCCTCTCCTCTCGCTATCCTCCCAATCTTTCCCGGGTGGGATTCTTTCAACTCGTGTCCACTTCCAGGGTCAGCTGTTTCAAAAATCAAGAGCGAAAGATCGAAAGCGAGGGCTAATGAGAGAGTAAGAGAGAAAATTTACAAAAGAAGAGAAAAATATTGGAGAGAGATTTTTTTTCTCCCGCATAGGACGACAGAGAAAAGAAAAGAGATGAGAGTTAATGGAGATTGAGCGAAATGCAAAAGTTTCATCAGATAAGTGCAACAAAGTAGAGTGAATTGAGGAAGTGGGTTTGGATTGGGAGAGAAGTAAGAAAACCCAATAATGTGCATAGCAATGATCGGGATGCTTTTATTCCCTTTGTCTCATATTCCTTCTCTCTCTCAGGTGGCACTCGTTTCTGTTATGATTATCATTTCTTCTTTCATTTTGCCTGGTCGGGTTCAATCAATTCTTTGGATAACAAGCAGTCGATCACACAGATTCTGCTCCGGGTTCGATATTCCGCTTTAAACAAAGGGAGTCGGCTGGCCGCGAGTCATATGGCAGGTAATTGAGATGTACATACAGATAAATCTTGCTACCGACATACTTTACGTTGTCTCCTTGTCACCTCTTTATGTTTCACTCGGTTGCTCTTCTTCTCTCTGCTCTGCCTCCTCTTTGCCCCGCTTTCCCTCTACTCTATCTTTGCTCCTCCCATTCTTCCTGTTTTTACTCTCTCTCTCTCTCTCTCTCTCTCTCTCTCTCTCTCTGCTACGGGTTTATGATGCTGTTGATGGTCTATTCAAGCAATGTAGCAAATGTGTTGCAGACAATTTACATCCTATGTGATCTCTCTCTCTCTCTGTGCATCTGTCTCACTCTCTCTCTCTCTCTTTCTCTTCCTTCCTCTCTATCTCTTTCTCTTCCTCTATCGTGTCCTCTCTCTCTCCACATTCTCTCTATTACTCTCTTTCGTGAATCATCAAGGTTTCTATATTTATCCCGTCATAGTCACCTGCTCCAGACTTGCCCCAGGCACTCCAATTGCTGACCTCTTGTCTTTCTGATGTCGCTTCGATTATAAGCAATTCCTAGTTGAGTACCGAACATGAGCTCGGAAGAGAAGCTGGAGCCTCTTCAAATCACCAGTATATATCCTGAGGCGCCACCATTGCAGGACAAGGTTTACAGAATCTCTGTTACCGTAGTATCTGTTTCTTTCTTTCTCTGTCTCTCTCACCTTCCTTCCTCTCTCTCCCCTTCCTAATCTCTGCTGCCCCAGATGGCTCTGCCGTCCTCCTCCACCACCTCCCGCCAGAGTGAGAGTGAAGTGGCCTCTCCCTCCTCCTCTTCTTCCTTCTCTCGTCTCCTTTCTCGACTCTCTCGCTTCGCCGACACCACAACTGCGCACGGCGCGAAGCGAGTGCTCGTTGCCCGGTCGCGGTGCGCGAGAGTTCTGTGGATCTGCCTGTTACTGTGCACCGCACTCATTCTATGCTATCTCATCACGAAGCTCTACTCAAAGTACACCAGACACGACAAGATCACATCCATATCGGTAGAGAGAGAGAGAGAGAGAGAGAGAGAAAGAGAAAGAGAGAGAGAAAGAGAAAGAGAGAAAGAGAAAGAGAGAATGAGAGAACTGGATGATTAAGCAATGGAGGGAAATAAGTGTTAATAGAGCTTCTCTGTGTAATACTCGAGCATTAGGGCCTGGGGAAAGTTTTAGATTTTGGCTACCATACGTTTCAGGGTCATACGTATGTATGTATGTACTACATACATAGTACTTATGTATATCTGTATATAGGTCTTAAAAATAAATTAAAATTGTGAAATGTTTTTTCTCAGCTAAGGGCAAAAGTATGACGAATATTTGGCATTTATAATGGCAAATAAACACGCTCTTCTGATCCTAGATGAAATTTGACGAAGTGGAATTCCCAGCAATCACATTCTGCAATCTGAACCCGTACAAACGGAGTCTTGTGCGGATGGTCCCTTCTGTCAGAGATACGGTAAGCAAACGTTATATTTTTTTTTTTTACTATTTCAAAATGTGTCCATTATGAACCTTCGCTAACAGGATGAAATGTATTGCAATATCCATGACTTTAGATGGATGTCTATGACAATGCCAAGTCTCACAGCAAATCGTCTTCAGAGAAGGTGTGGTAAACATATTTTAATTATATTGAAGTGAACAACAGCTAAATTTTTAACTGCTTTATTATCTTCTTTATAAAACACTTGATAGTAAGCTACTGTGCTATGGGAAGTACTTTGTTCGCTTAAATTGGTCGCAGTCTTTTTATTATAGACTAGCATTCTAATGGAAAGCAAGAAAATAAGGCAGAGTTTTGAAGGGTAAGAAGCCGGAATTCCGACGAAAGCAGCACTCGCAGCTATCAGAGCGACTCGTGCAGCAGCTATTCGCCAAGGAGATTGAGGAAGAACAAAGAGAGCTGCGATCGCGGGGCATTCTTCCCAGGATTAAACGAGCGGTTTGACATTCCAATTTCTATGGAGATTTCAAGAGATATCATCAAGAAAGCGACTAAAGGTTGTTTTCAATTTTGGGAAGAAGAAAAGTTAAATTTTCAATGAACAGTTTAATTTTGAAGCCAGTAAAGCGACAAATCTACGAAGCGATAGAAGCTCACTGCAAATGCGTCGGTAAAGTTGGAATGGAGTGCATTCGCTTCGAGACTCCGCCGAGGACAGAGGTTTAAATTCAGCTGCACAATTACGTCTAAAACCGTGATACCCTTGAAGAAATAGACAGCTTCTTCTTGCAGAATTCAAAATGCATCTGTACATTGAATATGGATTTGGAAATCGCGTGGCCTTGTTTCAATGCAACGTCAGTTCCTTTTTTTTAAATTCGAATGACACAACAAATTGTAAGCTTCTATTTTTCCCGCTGATATCAGCAAATGACAAAATAAGTTGTTCTTAGTATATGGTACGACCATGTTTGCCCGGCGTGTTCATGGGAAGGCCTTTGCGAGGCTGAAATGCCTCAGGGGCCGACTCTCTCTCCCATGTTAATCGCCGGAGAAGGAGAAGGCTTCCCCTGCCAGTGCAGGAATCAGACGAGTACAAAAGACGACGTTGTCAGTTTTAGACCTTCCTGTTGAGCATTGTCTTCAATATTTCCAATGTGTTAACCTTAAAAAGTGCAGTTGTATCTTCTGCCAGTCTCGGAGGTAAGCCAAATAGCTGAATGAGAGTGAGAATGAAAGCATCAAAGTGAGGCGCTTGTTTAGAACTCCGTCTATCACGACTATTTCACCTCATTTCAAGACTACACTTTCCACTGTTTGGTCTTAAATTAGATGAATGCATTTTAGACTGAAAGGACCAATATTGTATGAGCAAGGACACCCTGCAGCAAAATTTTCTTCAGAACACCGCATGTTTTATTTTCAAACTCGATTCAGCATCTCAGCAATGTCTTCACCACATCTCAAGAATCTTAAACACTCACTCCCCATTCACAAGTGGATTTCTAAGTAAACGAGAGAAAGAGACGAGCTTCTGCCTTGCAGCGTCCGTACTGCGTCCGCCGCCACTCCCCCGTGGAGATGCGCAAGTTGTGGGTGAACGCGACCGAGTCGCCGCCCTTCTCCACCAGCCTCCCGCAGACTACGCGTACGAGTCTTCTAAAATATTTCTTTATAATAAGAAAACAATTCAAGTTATTTTTGTCAACATTTGATAGTTTCTCTGCAATCTGGAAAAGGGAAGTATTGATTTGAAAAAGTAATTTCTAGAAATGAAAGTTTTAATAAAAAAATATTTAACATAATGTAAGTATGTATGTATGTATAAAATTTGTCCGCATTGTTATTGCTGCATCATTTTCATCGAGTGTCTTTCTTCGCTTTTATCTCTTCTCGACTAATCTGTCGCTAAGCTCGAACTTGCTCTCCCTCTTCTTCTTGCCTCTCCCACTTCGCACCGCCACCGTGCACACGATTGTCCTTTCTTCTCCTCTCTGTGACACTTGCCGGCTGCCTGCTCAATTTAAAAGCATTCAAAGATCCTTTCCCTTCTCTGTCTCTCCGTCGCATGCTTCTTCCCTCTCTTCTCGTCTCTCCTCCCCATAAGTGTGCTTGAGTCGCTCCTTTCAAGCTGAAACAAGCACAACATCGACAACAAGTGCCCCTTCAACCACAACAACGGAACGGCCTGAGACTTCTCGATGGACTAGACCGTCCCCCACTTGGACACACGAGGAAATGACCACTTCCACCTCGACCACCCGTCCGCCGCCTCCCACCACCCGGAGGACGACTACAACGACAACTTCCACAACTTCATCTTCCACGACGGAGGAACCGTCATCTACGCCCAGCAGTGGTAAGTATTGGAGTCAATGGAACACGCAAAATAGCTGTAAGAACTTCAATGCTTAGTGTAATTGTATATCAAATGTATCCTTCGTTGCAAGCGCGCATGTTGTACTCTTCCCCATATGCAGAACCCCCTTGCATGGCCGCAGCTATTCGATCGGAACAGCTTTTGTAGTGCATTACGCTTATTAGGGATTTTTTTTTATGATAGCGGCAGCCTTCTCTTGTTTTTACTATTCTTGTATCCTCACATTGAGCTGACATATGTATGTATATATATATATATATATATATATATATATATATATATATATATATATATATATGTATATATATATGTATATATATATATATATATGTATATGTTTATATATATATATATATATATATATATATATATATATACGATATACGAAGGAATGATACATATAGGCAATGCAAAAGATCAGCACGAGCACCGTGTTTATTTTTGAATTTATTTAAATGCGTTCGTTATCATTTCTTCTTCATTCAGCTCCAAATCGCCAGCGTCCGATTGTGTCTGCCCCAGAGACAATCAAGGCTATGGGCTTCGCGGTTGGATATTTCATTTCCTGTTAAAAAAGAGTTAGCTCCGCCCTTGACACCGTAACCTACTATATGGGACCCTGTAAAATGTGACAAGCCTTCAGGGAATGACGGACGGCGTGGCGATGTTGACGCGAGCCAAGGAGAACTTGATGTTCACGATGGCCGCGCTCTCCGTGGAACAGCGAATTGCACTCAGCCAGGCATGACACTCAGAAAGATGCAACTATTATTGTACTGAGCAAATGTCCTGGCCCTTGGGACAATCACTGATATTTTCAGGCGAAGAGAGAGTTCATCGAGATGTGCTCCTTCAATGGCCACGAATGTAACATCGAAGAGTCAGCTGTCTTTTCAGCCATTAAACATCTTACTTATCTATAAAAATATTAAATGAGGCCATAACTGTTCATAAGTGTGCAGGGACTTCCGTCTTCATGTCGATCCAGAGTTTGGCAACTGCTACACATTCAACTACGACATCAACAACAATTACACGAGCAGTCGAGCAGGGCCAATGTACGGTAAGTATTGTTCATTACGAGGTAAACATAAAAATTAAATAGAAATAAAATTTATTTGCAGGAATCCGTGTTCTTCTCTTCGTGAACACCTCGGACTACATGTCAACGTCCGAATCGGCAGGAATCCGGCTGGCCATCCACCCTCCCACCGAGTACCCCTTCCCCGACACTTTTGGCTACTCGGCACCCGTCGGCTATTCCTCCAGCTTCGGCATCAAAAAGGCAATGTTTACAATTTGATGTACTCTAGTAGGTATGCATATATGTTTACTGTATGTATTAATAATAGATTCTCAACTACTAATAAGACTGATTGGTGCTGATAAATGGTTAATTTTCAATATCCTTTCCTGTTTACAGCAAAAGGTGGAGCGTCTTCCTGGCTACGGCGATTGCATGGAAGGCCATAGCACGAATGCAACTGACAACTACATTTATGTCGGCTACGACTACCAGCCGGAGGTGTGGGAATCGGAAACAGAGCAATAGTGACAACTATTAAAAGTTATATTGTATAAAAAAGATAATTAAGAAACTTCTTATTTTCCTTCGATAAATATAATTTCCATCCTTGCAGGGCTGCCATCGAAGCTGCTTCCAGAACAGAATGATCAAGGACTGTGCTTGTGGAGATCCGCGCTTTCCGGTCCCGCCCGGATTCAAGCACTGCTCCGCCTTCAATGCAACCGCTCGTTAGTATTATTTTTATTTATAACTTACATGCCTCTATTTTGGTCACTAAAGCATAAAGCCTTTGTTAAATATAATAAACATCCGTCTAAAATGAAGGCGAGTGCCTGGAAGCGCGCATCGGTTCCACGGGGGACTTCCATCACATCACAGAAAATATGGACAATTGTGTCTGCAAGCACTCTTGTAATGAGGTTAATCCGTTCACATCTTTATTCGTCTAAATTATGATTCCTGCTTTATCATAAGAAAGAAATTTTTCTTTCTTAGGTCGTTTATTCTATGACGTTCTCGACTTCCAAATGGCCTTCTGGAGCAACAGACGTTGGTTTTTTTTAAAGATACAGCAGCAAAGCAACTCGCACTGTGCCTCTATTTAAATGTACATAAAAACGTTGCAGTGTTAAAAATATTTATTAGCATGCTTATTCTCAATTTACAAAGAAATATTTGCAGATGAGGGTAAATCAGCATCGAATCTTCCCAAGTATCAGAAGGAATGTTCCCGCTAATCTTTTCGAATGATATTCGCTTTCCTACACAAAGTTCATTCCAAATTATTCGAAGAGCGGGCATGATTTGCTTGATAACATACAAGAATACAACCCATGCATGTCTCAGTTCGGCTTTCCAGATTGTGTTCGTAACTTTTTAGCAGTTAGTGGCTGATTATGTACTAATCCTATTTAGACTCTCGCAAGACAAAAATCCCGAATATTTCGAACAACATCCGTACTACTTTTGCGGGTGCAATATGCCCACTGCTACTTGGGATTTCCCTCGCTTGCAGAACCTATTACGCCTCTGGGTCATAAACCATGCAGTTTGCACGATAGTGATATTAATACTGTGGAAATTGAGAAAAAATTTGCGATAATATTTTCAAGAAATTTAGGAATTGATTTCTACGGCAGGAAACCGCGTGCTCATGAACTCTGAAATTAAAGAACTAAATGATTTCAGCTGGGCGATTGTGAGGGAATGACTGAAGACGAGTGTGAGGAGTATTATCGGAGGAATGCTGCGATGGTCGAGGTCTTTTATGAACAACTCAACTACGAACTGTTGCAAGAGAGCGAAGCTTACGGGGTCCCCACATATTATTTTCAATGTCTTCGTTCTCTTTTCTTACAATACTCTTTTTCAATGTTGACTTTCAGTTTGTCAACCTTATTGCTGATTTCGGAGGGCATCTCGGCCTTTGGATGGGTTCGTATTATTAAAGGAGCTGCAAAATTTATTTAATTTTTTTTATTTCTTGAGGATTCTCCGTGATAACAATTGTGGAAGTGCTCGCCCTGATCATGGATGTCCTTCACACTCTCTGCGCGCCGAAACCACGGACGAAAGAAGAAGAGGAAGAAAGGCAGAAGATGAAGGACAGCAGTCGAGTTGCACCCTAGAAGCGTCGGACTCTGCTTCCACGACCATCGGAGCCTCCATCGTGCACAAGAATGTGGCATTCGAATGGCTCCGTTTTACCCAGACTTGCCTTATTTTTACTTTTCTGCCTCGGCTGCTATAGCGAATCATAAAAATATATTCATATTTATTGAAATAGAAATATGTAGAATTGTTATTTCTCGGCTATTAACTGATGGTACGAGAAGCAGTTTTCAATAGGCATTTGAAATTGCCTCCACAATACTCTGTTATTTTCTGAATGATCTCTATCACACGATATAGCAAACAAAAACCCAACTTGTATACGGATAATCATTGTGTGCTAATGTACTCCACTTGTTCTCCGCGGTTGATCGTTCTTTCATGATTGCAGTTTTATCTTCGTCTGCAAACTATCTTTTTAGATACCATTAAGATACATAATTTTATTATGGTTTTAATTACAATATAATCTACATATGTACGTACATGTGTGTGTGTTGCATGAGTGTATAACACCGCTTTAGCATAATGTTGTTTTAAAGCTATAATAAACATATACAAACGATGTAATGAAAATGAATATTCCATAAAAGAAGATATAACCTTTTGTAGGTACATTTTACTACTTCCAAGTAGTTAGAAAAAAGCAAGTGCCAATAAATGTAAGTCTCAGAAATGAAAGTTCCTCGTTTGTCTGAGGACAACAACATGACAATCATGAACGCCTATGTACAGAATATACGTATGCATGTTCTTGGAGATCTGCGGAAACAACTAAGGAGGGATCAGAAGAGGTGAGCGGACCTGGGTTCGTGTTCAAGAGAATTGAAAGAAAGAGAACGTAGGTTTCTCTTTGTGAGCGAATCCAGAAGCATGTTGAACCTGCAACCAGATAAACGAGGTGTCAAATTTAAGTTTCATTCTACAGAATAAGAGAAAATTATAGAGATTATAGATGCAATTTTCGAAAGCATGATAATTTTTTTTTTGATTTTTTGCACCAAAAAGGCAAAGCACCTGCGGCAGAGGTTCGGGAATAAAACTGGCAGCGAGTGCCGGTCCGAGAGAGGAGAACAGGAAAAACTCCTAAATGGCATTTCCGTTATTCTTGTACTCCGTGAAAAGATCCTAACCGGCGGAGGCGGCGCGGGCGGGCCACGGGGGATGGCGCCGGCGCCGACGACCGGGTCGATGGGGAAGGGCGGAGTCTGCGTCGGGAAGACGGAAGCAGCCTCAGGATTGGGCATCTCGAAGCGAGTGAGGATCTCGCCGGAAGATGACGGGAAGGGCGGACTGGAAATTGTGTAGTTTTAATAGAATGGAAATTTGCTGGATTTATTGTGCGCTAGGTAAATTTAAAAAAATATATGTAGTTATATAAAACTCAAGGTAACCGCTTGATGATTGGCTGCTCGCAGACGGCGAAGTGCTTCTCTTCCTCGCACGCGGCCACTCTCCATCCTCCGTTCCAGTCCTCCGTGATCATTCGACACGCCTTCAGAGCAGTCGGCGTCGAGCCTGCAAAAATAAACACATTTATGAAGACCAGTTCTTTTAAATCCTATACCAATTTCATATTCTGCACGTTAGTACTTTTGTTTACCATCTAGGAAGTTGGTGTACGGGCATGATGTCTTAGTGCTTATCCACGTGTCACGCCCTCGAGTAATTCCTGAACAAAAAACAGAACATTAATTGACTTTATAATAATTCTAGAACATAAGCACGAGGATGGTTATGCAATAGACATATTAAAAATTGATTGTAAGAAATGAGAATAAGAGAAAGAGACCGTTCGTGGAAAGAGACCTCTGACAAATTGATTCTCGAAGGAGCTGCAGATGGAGACAAGTTGAGCGCCCTGCTCTTCACACTCGAGCTTCGCTTCTTTCTCCGTTAGTCGGCGGTCCAGGAACTAATTTTTTTATTATTATTTATTCCATCATCATTAATAGGCAATGTGCTGTAATGAAGAAAATAAAATATGAATAAATTTACAAGTAAAATAAGCATGTATAAGGGATGTTGTGTACCTGGAAGCATTTGTTGGTGCCTCCGTAGGGAATCCACGTGATTCCGGGTGCACTTGGACATTCATTGGACTGTGTTAAACCTTCAATTCAAACGGTATTTCACCTTTTTCACCCTTTTCACAATACAAGCAACTTTCTGCATATTATTTAAAAAGGAAAAGACTTGCCAGTGGCGGAAACGGCCAAAAGGAGAAGAATTGTTGTCAGCATCTCACGAAGTTGGGGTCACAAGTGTTCGCTGACGTGTCCAGCCACTGGGAACGGTTACGATCTCTGAGGAGGGAGAGAGAGACCGAGAGAGAAAGAGAAAGTCAGAGATTGCAGAGAAACGACGCGTGGGAATCTGGCGAAATTCTGTTTTTCGTTGGTCCGACAGTTCAAAACCGGCCACCACTGATGTGTAGATAGTAGGAGCGAATATAATAGGGAAGGAAGAGGAGGAAGAAGGGTAGAGGAAATCATGAGGGAGGAGGGAGCAAAGTGAAAGAGGGAGAGTGTGAGAGAGAGAGAAGAAAGAGGACAACAAGATGAAGTGGGAAGATGTAAGTGGGCGGCAGAGAGAAACAGGGAAATCCATTCAGATTAGAGTGTACATGCAAATTATGCGAGAAAACAACAGAAAGGAAAGAGGGAAAAAACCGCAAGGTTGAGTGAAATCACTTAGTAGATTATGATTGTCAAGGTCGCCCAGCTGCAAAGCGGGGTGTTCTTGTCGAAAGGCGAAAGTGTTCGCATTATGTTTAACAATCGAAAATTAGGAAATTTTCGCTGCGAATTTCTCACGAACTGGCCGCTGCGAATGTCGTGAGAGAACTCTCTAACGAGGTCTGCCTGCTTTCACTCTCACGAGAGTCGGCCCGGATAGGAACCGGACTTCGCAGGTCGAATTGTAGCTGGCCCGTTGGCTATAGCTGGATAGGGAGAGAGCGGGCCATCCTTTGCAAGTTGCTCGACAGCTGCCGAGTGATTGCCCACTCGGTAGTCCCCTTTTGCGGTCGCTACCTTTTCGTGGCCTGCGCAAACGGGGAGCAAAGAAAGGGTACGCTTGAGGGGTGGGTGAAGCGGTAGCATGAATATGCATGCCCCAAGGGTAACCGAAACAGACAATGGAAGGAAAGATAGAGAGAGAGAGAGAAAGAAGAGTGAATGAGAGAAAGAGTATCCAGCTGTGAGGAACGGTGACTCAATGTGGTCGAGCGAGAGTTGTTTTATTATGTCACTCATTTCCATTCTGTCACCACGGAACACATGGAGCAGAACGCGTGATGGAGTCAGCCACAAAAGGCACTTTGGATGACTGTGTCCTGAATAGTATCCTAGCCTATAGTTGTGGATCAACAATAAACGAGGGAACTCCCACAGAGAGTCTGAAATGGAATGCTGCGATGATTTACAAGGAACGCCTGCAGTTCCATGAGCAGAAAACGTTTGAGTAAAATCCGGTATTTATACGTTTGCTTGGAAAGCCCGGAATAGAATGGCAACGGATGAAAGTGTTGTATCGATGGATGACACTTGTACATGATGAGGAGGATAAAGAGCAGCATCTGGATTGCAGAATGGCCTGTTGCAATGAAGAGAGAAAGAGAGAGAGAGTAAGAGAG
This sequence comes from Allodiplogaster sudhausi, assembly GCA_945643635.1. Taxonomy (NCBI): domain Eukaryota; kingdom Metazoa; phylum Nematoda; class Chromadorea; order Rhabditida; family Diplogasteridae; genus Allodiplogaster; species Allodiplogaster sudhausi. The sequence continues at coordinate 4,053,792 of CALZFC010000252.1, forward strand.
AGAGAGAGAGTAAGAGAGAGAGAGAGTAAGAGAGAGAGAGAGTAAGAGAGAGAGAGAGTAAGAGAGAGAGAGAGTAAGAGAGAGAGAGTAAGAGAGAGAGAGTAAGAGAGAGAGAGTAAGAGAGAGAGAGAGAGTAAGAGAGAGAGAGAGAGAGTAAGAGAGAGAGAGTAAGAGAGAGAGAGAGAGTAAGAGAGAGAGAGAGTAAGAGAGAGAGTAAGAGAGAGAGAGAGAGTAAGAGAGAGAGAGTAAGAGAGAGAGAGAGAGAGTAAGAGAGAGAGAGTAAGAGAGAGAGAGTAAGAGAGAGAGAGAGTAAGAGAGAGAGAGAGAGTAAGAGAGAGAGAGTAAGAGAGAGAGAGAGTAAGAGAGAGAGAGTAAGAGAGAGAGAGTAAGAGAGAGAGAGAGAGTAAGAGAGAGAGAGTAAGAGAGAGAGAGTAAGAGAGAGAGAGAGAAAGAGAGTAAGAGAGAGAGAGTAAGAGAGAGAGAGTAAGAGAGAGAGAGAGAGAGTAAGAGAGAGAGTAAGAGAGAGAGAGTAAGAGAGAGAGAGAGTAAGAGAGAGAGAGTAAGAGAGAGAGAGTAAGAGAGAGAGAGTAAGAGAGAGAAAGTAAGAGAGAGAGAGTAAGAGAGAGAGAGAGTAAGAGAGAGAGAGAGTAAGAGAGAGAGAGAGAGTAAGAGAGAGAGAGTAAGAGAGAGAGAGAGAGAGTAAGAGAGAGAGAGAGAGAGTAAGAGAGAGAGAGTAAGAGAGAGAGAGAGAGAGTAAGAGAGAGAGAGTAAGAGAGAGAGAGAGAGTAAGAGAGAGAGAGAGAGTAAGAGAGAGAGAGTAAGAGAGAGAGAGAGTAAGAGAGAGAGAGAGTAAGAGAGAGAGAGTAAGAGAGAGAGAGTAAGAGAGAGAGAGTAAGAGAAAGAGAGAGTAAGAGAAAGAGAGAGAGTAAGAGAGAGAGAGTAAGAGAGAGAGAGAGAGTAAGAGAGAGAGAGAGTAAGAGAGAGAGAGAGTAAGAGAGAGAGAGTAAGAGAGAGAGAGTAAGAGAGAGAGAGTAAGAGAGAGAGAGAGAGAGAGTAAGAGAGAGAGAGTAAGAGAGAGAGAGAGTAAGAGAGAGAGAGTAAGAGAGAGAGAGTAAGAGCGAGAGAGAGAGTAAGAGAGAGAGAGAGTAAGAGAGAGAGAGTAAGAGAGAGAGAGAGAGTAAGAGAGAGAGAGTAAGAGAGAGAGAGTAAGAGAGAGAGAGAGTAAGAGAGAGAGAGAGTAAGAGAGAGAGAGAGTAAGAGAGAGAGAGTAAGAGAGAGAGAGTAAGAGAGAGAGAGAGAGTAAGAGAGAGAGAGAGTAAGAGAGAGAGAGTAAGAGAGAGAGAGAGAGTAAGAGAGAGAGAGAGAGTAAGAGAGAGAGAGAGTAAGAGAGAGAGAGAGAGTAAGAGAGAGAGAGAGAGTAAGAGAGAGAGAGAGAGTAAGAGAGAGAGAGTAAGAGAGAGAGAGAGAGTAAGAGAGAGAGAGAGTAAGAGAGAGAGAGTAAGAGAGAGAGAGAGAGAGTAAGAGAGAGAGAGTAAGAGAGAGAGTAAGAGAGAGAGAGTAAGAGAGAGAGTAAGAGAGAGAGAGAGTAAGAGAGAGAGAGAGTAAGAGAGAGAGAGAGAGTAAGAGAGAGAGAGTAAGAGAGAGAGAGTAAGAGAGTAAGAGAGTAAGAGAGAGAGAGTAAGAGAGAGAGAGAGAGTAAGAGAGAGAGAGTAAGAGAGAGAGAGAGAGTAAGAGAGTAAGAGAGAGTAAGAGAGAGAGAGAGAGTAAGAGAGAGAGAGTAAGAGAGAGAGAGTAAGAGAGAGAGAGTAAGAGAGAGAGAGAGTAAGAGAGAGAGAGTAAGAGAGAGAGAGAGTAAGAGAGAGAGAGAGTAAGAGAGAGAGAGTAAGAGAGAGAGAGAGAAAGAGAGTAAGAGAGAGAGAGTAAGAGAGAGAGAGTAAGAGAGAGAGAGTAAGAGAGAGAGAGAGAGAGTAAGAGAGAGAGTAAGAGAGAGAGAGTAAGAGAGAGAGAGAGTAAGAGAGAGAGAGTAAGAGAGAGAGAGAGAGTAAGAGAGAGAAAGTAAGAGAGAGAGAGTAAGAGAGAGAGAGTAAGAGAGAGAGAGTAAGAGAGAGAGAGAGTAAGAGAGAGAGAGAGAGTAAGAGAGAGAGAGTAAGAGAGAGGGAGAGAGTAAGAGAGAGAGAGAGAGAGTAAGAGAGAGAGAGTAAGAGAGAGAGAGTAAGAGAGAGAGAGTAAGAGAGAGAGAGAGAGTAAGAGAGAGAGAGTAAGAGAGAGAGAGAGTAAGAGAGAGAGAGAGTAAGAGAGAGAGAGTAAGAGAGAGAGAGAGTAAGAGAGAGAGAGTAAGAGAGAGAGAGTAAGAGAGAGAGAGTAAGAGAAAGAGAGAGTAAGAGAAAGAGAGAGAGAGTAAGAGAGAGAGAGTAAGAGAGAGAGAGAGAGTAAGAGAGAGAGAGTAAGAGAGAGAGAGAGTAAGAGAGAGAGAGTAAGAGAGAGAGAGTAAGAGAGAGAGAGTAAGAGAGAGAGAGAGAGAGTAAGAGAGAGAGAGAGTAAGAGAGAGAGAGAGAGTAAGAGAGAGAGAGTAAGAGAGAGAGAGAGTAAGAGCGAGAGAGAGAGTAAGAGAGAGAGAGAGTAAGAGAGAGAGAGTAAGAGAGAGAGAGAGAGTAAGAGAGAGAGAGTAAGAGAGAGAGAGTAAGAGAGAGAGAGAGTAAGAGAGAGAGAGAGTAAGAGAGAGAGAGTAAGAGAGAGAGATTAAGAGAGAGAGAGAGAGAGTAAGAGAGAGAGAGAGAGTAAGAGAGAGAGAGTAAGAGAGAGAGAGAGAGTAAGAGAGAGAGAGAGAGTAAGAGAGAGAGAGAGAGAGTAAGAGAGAGAGAGAGTAAGAGAGAGAGAGAGAGTAAGAGAGAGAGAGAGAGTAAGAGAGAGAGAGAGAGTAAGAGAGAGAGAGAGTAAGAGAGAGAGAGAGAGTAAGAGAGAGAGAGAGTAAGAGAGAGAGAGTAAGAGAGAGAGAGAGAGAGTAAGAGAGAGAGAGAGTAAGAGAGAGAGAGTAAGAGAGAGAGAGTAAAGAGAGAGAGTAAGAGAGAGAGAGTAAGAGAGAGAGAGAGTAAGAGAGAGAGAGAGAGTAAGAGAGAGAGAGTAAGAGAGAGAGAGTAAGAGAGAGAGAGAGTAAGAGAGAGAGAGAGTAGAGAGAGAAGAGAGAGTAAGAGAGAGAGAGTAAGAGAGAGAGAGAGTAAGAGAGAGAGAGAGAGTAAGAGAGAGAGAGAGAGTAAGAGAGAGAGAGTAAGAGAGAGAGAGTAAGAGAGAGAGAGTAAGAGAGAGAGAGAGTAAGAGAGAGAGAGAGTAAGAGAGAGAGAGAGTAAGAGAGAGAGAGTAAGAGAGAGAGAGTAAGAGAGAGAGAGAGAGTAAGAGAGAGAGAGAGTAAGAGAGAGAGAGTAAGAGAGAGAGAGAGTAAGAGAGAGAGAGTAAGAGAGAGAGAGAGAGTAAGAGAGAGAGAGTAAGAGAGAGAGAGAGTAAGAGAGAGAGAGTAAGAGAGAGAGAGTAAGAGAGAGAGTAAGAGAGAGAGAGTAAGAGAGAGAGAGAGTAAGAGAGAGAGAGTAAGAGAGAGAGAGAGTAAGAGAGAGAGAGAGTAAGAGAGAGAGAGTAAGAGAGAGAGAGAGAGTAAGAGAGAGAGAGTAAGAGAGAGAGTAAGAGAGAGAGAGAGAGTAAGAGAGAGAGAGAGTAAGAGATAGAGAGTAAGAGAGAGAGAGTAAGAGAGAGAGAGTAAGAGAGAGAGAGAGTAAGAGAGAGAGAGAGTAAGAGAGAGAGAGTAAGAGAGAGAGAGTAAGAGAGAGAGAGTAAGAGAGAGAGAGTAAGAGAGAGAGAGAGAGTAAGAGAGAGAGAGAGTAAGAGAGAGAGAGAGTAAGAGAGAGAGAGAGGAGAGAGAGAGAGAGAGAGAGATTGAGAGGGAGAGAGAGAAAAAGGGCGTAAGAAGAGAGAGAGAGAGAGATTGAGAGGGAGAGAGAGAAAAAGGGCGTAAGAAGAGAGAGAGAGAACAACGAAAACGAACGAGGGGAGAAGTAAAGAGAATCCGACCAGATATCACCTGGCAGCCAAGATAAAAGGGAAAAGTGACAAAGAACTGGAACAACGATGACGGAGGAGAGCAAGTGGAAGGGACAGGACAATCAGAGTCACAAAGGAAGAAGAATTCACATCTTTGCGTATGCATACAAATACAGAAAGAGCTCCTCTTTTGTGTGTTTACACACTAGAAGATGCCTCGTGATAGTAAAAGTTATTCTTGCATTACCGTCATGGAAAATGAATTCGCGGTGTTGGCCAGAAGTCATGGTGGCAAGAATTCATTTAGTTATTTACTTTTTTTTAAAAATTCAGAAAAATGCCCGAGAAAACGCGTGGAATGAGAACTTGCACAGTTGAAATAAATATATCAAATTCTAAACCATCTAACTTTTACTTTATATCTTTATAATTTTCAAACGACGCTGCATGTTAGTTTTCGTTTAACTATAGTCTGTTTTCTTCAAATTTTCTCCATTGTCTCGTGCGTTTTTCCTCTCCTCACAATCAGACACGCGCCTCGCTGCACATCTGTTTTGGTTTCTTTCAATGAAAGAAAGTACCATCGAGGGCTCCTTCACTCTCAGGAGTTCGCTGTGACAAGTACAGAACGATAAAGAAACGCAACGGCAAACCACTCTCTTCCAACATCCTCTAACTCTCTTTCTATTCGTCTCTTTCACCACTCTCTCTCTCTCTCTCTCTCTCTCTGCCTCTCTCTTCCACCACTCTCTCCCCTCTCTTCATCTCTGTCTTTTTTTTCTCACTTCATACCAGGACCATTGTCGCTCGAACTACCGGTTTAGCGGTGGCTTGGATTGCGAGGAACATTTGAAATGGAAGAGAGAAAGCGAGGAAATGCCGAGAATGGAAGGGAAGAAATCATGACAGTGGTGAACATTAGTCTCGGAAAGAACAGTAACGTTACTCAAGTTTTGCAGCCGTTGAATTCTCCTGTATCTCGACCTCTTAACACCGAAGTGGCCGTATGATGATTGGTGAATTCTGTTCTTTCTCTATCTCAGAAATGTTCTATAACATTTCAGTTTCATCTGATGGCTTGCACCTATAGCATGAAAAAGGTTCACTGACAGGGAAAATGAGAAGACAATTGCCCGACTTCTTTCATCAGTTCCAGTCCATTTTCACCTCTTTCATTCCTTTCCTCAGCATTCATGAAAATGATTTTTTTTTCCAAAATTGAACATATAAAAATATTATCCAATCCCGTCTACACTTAAAAAAAATTAATAAATGTTCCTAAAAATTGTCTTTAGTACTATGAGATGAAGAAATATTCATTTTCCTTGTTTACAATGCTGCACATAAACAAAGGGAATGTCACCAAAGTGAAATGTAAATGCAGAAAACACATGGCGTAAAGTGAAAGGCGATAAGAAGTTAAGGCTGGACTTTGGCAAGTATGAAAAGGGAGAAGGGAAATAAGCCGGCCGGTTCTTTGGGAGCTCTGCCATGCACGGGCATCGCCCCGCAGTTGCATCAACTATAGCAGTGGATCATGGGCAGCAGAGCAGTTACAGTGGAAGTAGGACGAAAAGTGGAGAGAGATTGAGAAAGAGAGGTAGATAGAGAGAGGCAGAGATAAAGAGTAATAGAAGAGAAAGAAAGACGAGGGGAAAACATGCCAATGGCATTTACTAGTTTTGTTGAAATGTGATGCGTTTGTGGCTAGCGGCACCGGCAGGAATACAACAGCACACCGCTAACAATACAAAATAATATAAAGATCCTTGAAATTTACTTTGAGACGCGGGAGTCTGCTTTCTCGGGGGCCTTTTATCCTCTGATGTCGATTAAGTCGCCACCTGTTCGTTGTAACCCTTACATTCACTGAAGGCAAAGAATACTAGAATCATGTGTTTCTCTCTCTTTAATCCTGAAGATGACTCAATTCAGGCGAAGAAGAAAAGAGGGATTTTCTTTCTAGTCAGACGACCTCATTCCATAATGTCTAACAAAAACAGCTTTCAGCCAACTCTGTGGCTGACGTTGTAAAATAGAGAAACATGAGAATGAACGTCTAAGGTGATAACCTCACCTTTCAAAGTAATGACGCACATAAAATCATTACAACTAGACTTATATATTTCAAAATGTAAGCCACAACCTTTGTTCGTATCATAGCTGTTGCCACTTTGTACGCGACAAGGATGGGACAAGTGAATGAGCTTTAACTCCTTCAAGACCTCGGAAACGGTGTCATGGTGAAAACGTAGCGAAAATGAAAAGTGGTAGGCAACTAATGCTTCCCATACGGGTTACGCTTTATAAGTAAGCCACAGAGAGAGAGAGAGAGAGAGAGAGAGAGAAACTGGAAAGTAGAGCAAAAGTGATAATGGGTGAAGAACAAGGAAAAAAGGAGTGTGTGACCAAAAGAAAAGATATTGAAGAAGAGGCTCAAACGCTCCCCGTGTACCATGTTCTTACATACTACATGTATTCATGTGTATATCTACATACTAATGTGAACAGCTATTTTTGTCTCTCCATCTGGACTCATTTTGAAATCAAAGATATAGTATGTAGATGACAACGAATTGTTCTACAAGGACAGTTGTCTTGTGCAAAAAGACAAAGAAAGAGAGTTTGTTGGAAGTCAAAGATGCAAGGTTGACGGAGGCGCCTGATGAGTTCTCTGGATTCTCGTGATGATTACATACATTCACTCACCATTCCCACAGCATTGTTGTTTCCTTAATAAGCAAACACCTGTACGCATCATCCTTTTGAATTTTTAACTTGAAGGCTTCTTTCCGGCAGTGGGGAGGGATTTGAAAGACGAATTTGAGTAAAGGTCATTCGGATATTCGAAACATTTGAATAATCCAAAGATGAGGCAGCTAAATTGACAATAGTTCGCTTTGGTGATGAAAGTTGGATGGCGGTTGGCATGAGAGTTTGAAATATCAAATTGAACAATCTGTTAGCTTTACCAGCCATTAAATATGATATCATATAGAATCGTATTTTATACTAAATCAATTATTAAGACAAAAACAATATGTATGCAGATGCTTTCATGTCCATGGGAAATTTTACAAGAGGAATAAACATGAGAACATTATTCCATTACGTGCATATTTGGAAGAGAAGATGTGAACTTTTATTTTTCTCGTAAACGTCACGCAATGGTAACTCTCTCTACTTTTTATGATCATTTGACGCCTTAGTCCCTTCCATGACTGGTCCATTGATCCTTCCGCTCTGGCGTCGCTTGCCCAATCGAGCCGTCTCTTTCTCTGCTCTCTCCTATTCAACCAGCGTCTCTCGTCTCCCTTTTAATGCCTTCTCTTTCTTCTCCATTCATCGCCCTCCGGCATCCAAGAATCCTCTGTATAACGCACACCGAAAAATCTCGACCGGTGGAAAAGATGTGGTAAAAATTTTAAATTGCTTAAAATCACGACTTGGAGATTCCTTTTAAAGATCAATTTCGTTCCTCCGCCCGGCACAAATCCTGGCAATCCTTCGAAGAACACTTATCTCACGAAGCTTTTCGACATCCGACAGGTAGAATCCCTAGGAAAGCAATTGAGCTTCTTGAAGTCCTCGTCGTTGAGGTGACGGATGCGAAGGACGAAGCCGTGAACGAGCTCCTCGTCCCGTTTCAGCGGCGAGCTTCCCCACTTTCGGGTTGGGATCCACCTTCCTTTTTACAGGAATTCAATTGTAACCAGGACGTAATAATAGCATTTCTTAACAGTAGGTTGGATTATTTACAAAAAAAAAGACATAAAGTTAAATTGCTTTCTAGATTTTCCATAATTTGCTAATTACATATGATGATAACTCTGACTGAAATAGGAAAGAAGAATTTAGCTAATGCAGTAATATCCATACATATATTATATAAATATGACATATTCTGCCGTAAATATTAGCAGAAAAACGAGGTGATATGGGAAAATGCAGGGTCTGGGTGTCCCTGCCGAAGAAGTGTGACTTCGGTGCAATATTTCTTCGAACGCTCGTGCGCCGTGAAGGAGTTTCCTCTCGCACACGTCGCCATCGAGAAGGCCATTCCATTCCATTCCATTCCATTCATTTACTTTTTCGGAAATCCATCATTCTCAGTCAATCATTCGTCCTCCAATTTTTCTAGTTCATTAAACTTCCTGAAAGAACTAACAGCTAATCTAATTTAGCAGTGTTATGAATGCATAAGTATGTATGTAAAACATAATCGAAGCTTTTATTTTATTCAGAAGACTGGCCGCCCTGCTGCATTTGCGTTCAGCGAACTAATCTTCCGCGACCCGAAGAACGATCCGGTGAAGTTGCCTCCCCCCGCCCTCTCTGAGGGGTGTGTCCACGTTGGTACGACAATTCGAGGGTGTCGAGGATATGTCAACGGTCCCTTTCAGCAAAGATGATCGAGGAGACTCGCAACATCGCCTTCGCCCTCTATCCGAACGAGAAGACATTTCTCAACAAAGCGAGTCCTTACAAATTAAAGGCTGATTTTGCTTGGCAGATTTTTGAGTTCCCTAACTATCTTTGCTTAGGCATTTATAATTAGATTTTTATAGAAGTATGGCTACGTTGCGAAACCCTACCGCGGTCTTCAACTGATGGAGGCGATGGCGATGTACAACACCGACTTCGACGAGTTCCTCGTAAGGAGATTCAATCGTGCCTTGTCCTCGCTTCTCTTCTTTCCCTCTCTTCAAAAGTCATATCTTTTCCACCGAAAGAACCTTGCTTCCAGTCATGTTTCGTCAAACGATTTAATAGACAACGAGGAGTTCCAATAGTTGTGTTTGTTTTTTCAGAAGCGCGGCATCAACATCATCACGTCTCACTGCATCAACCGCAGCATGTCGCGTACTTTGCTCAGCATCGGATTCAACATTGTCGGAGTGGGCAGTCCTCCAAGAGGCATGGATGGCCAGCCGGTTAGAGAACGGTGGAGACCGAGTGAGAGCGAAAGGATTCAGAGAGCTTGTGACAGCGTGAGAAAGACTGAGGCGACAGGGGATCACGGGAAAGGAGTCTGATATAGCGACCTCACGAGAAGGGGCCACAGTCAGACTAGCATAATCAGGAACTTTGCAATTTCAGTTGAATTCCGTGCAAGCACTTTTTTGCCATGAATTCTCTAATTAAGGTAAACTTGGAACACGGCGCGCCCGTTCTGGTGACGATCGACATGCGGACTGGAGCCGATCCGCTGCCTGTCTGGCGGAAGGCCGGTCTCGTCTAGATGCGCACTCTCTCGCTGTCTCTCGCTCTCCCTGTCTCTCTATCTTTCTCTTGCTGGTCCTATCTCCTCTTCCCTTTCTCCGGCTTTTTTTCTCGATAAAACATGCTTTGTCATTATCGTGCTACATCATTTCATTTTTTTGTGTTACTAGGAGAGCCAATCTGAGCGACTCAACTATCAAAGTCGTGTAGTGAACAAAGAAGTTTATCAGATTTAAATTTCCTTCCTTATGCCTACAGACATCTCAAAAAAATAATTCTCTAAAAATTCTTATTGAATTTGTGATAATTCAACGCACACAAAAACTGAAGAAATATAATAAGACATCGCTTTCTTGTTAGAATTTCCTGACAGGACGCCTGTCGAGGTATTTCCTGAACATTGGCTCTGACAATGAAGCAGACATTCGTAGAGCGTTCGAGCACCTGTAAAGGTGCACAAATCGGTTAGAGGGCGCTGAATTGTCCACATGAAGAACAACGTCAGGTCGACCTGATCATGCATGACAATCACACCTGACAAACGGTATTGCACATATATATTTGCCATTTAAGTACGTATTTGCCCGACTCTTACAATATTATTGCCACTGAAGAAGCTTGAATCCTCTGGGTCCGACGATGATGCCGGGGAATGCGACCCTTCAACACATCGACATGATCTGCAAGGAAGAGATTGGTCAAAGTGAGCCCGCCTCCCACGAGAAAGCCGCTCTCTTTCTCTCGGTAAGACTCTTCTCGAGACTCGAGTAGACCCTCAAATGGGCGGCTGCACCCGCTGGGCGTTCGGCTTCCTTGACAGCCGTGGACAGCTTTTTTCGCCTTTGGACTCATTTTGAATTAAAATAATAACTGCCAAGGACGTGTTCTACAAGGACTGTTGTCTTGTTGCTGGCTTCTTATTTTGTCTCCTTTATATACTTTTTGAATGTAATGAAAGAGAAGATAAAATGAATTTCAGACATCATTAATATCGTATTATACGAAAAACATTGTTTATTGGCTAATGAGAGAGTGTTCTACTTGGCCCATTCTCTCGCTTCCATTCCCCCGCAGTCGTCGCCAAATTAGCCATGCCGCTTGCTTATAATTATTTGCAGTGAGAGAGAAATAGAGCGAGAGAGGAAGGGGGACCGAGAAGGGTTGCGAGCAAGAGAGAGATAGAGAGCGCAGAAAGCGAGCATGCAGGGAAAATTTTTATAATGGAATAGTGAGAGAGTCGAAAGAAAGCCCCGAGAATAAGAGAGAGAGAGAGAGAGAGAGAGAGAGAGAGAGAAGAGATACGGAGAGACAAGAAAGATGAGATGAAATGGAAGAGGGAAAACGAGAATAAAAGAAATAAGGAGTGAAGAGTGAGAGAAAGCGAGAGTGGGAGATAATGAATGTAGCTAACTAAGAAGCACCCTCGACACGGACAGCGGAGATACACCTGTCACCTTTCCCACAGTCGCCCTCTCCTCCCCTTTGCGCCTTCTTATCCTTTCCCCCTTCACGAATCTCCCCCAGGGCCAAGCACGGGCTGGCCGCACGCAATCTCTCTCCTTTTGCGGGATATTGCAGCTGTAGCTTTTTTTTTTTCTTCTCTCCTTCGATTCGCGAAATTCTTTTTTTATCATCTCATCTCAGCTTATTCGTCATCAGCAGGGTTCGTTCATGTTTTGGATTTGTAATTAAGAGATGGACTGTAGATGTTTCAGTGCTCATCCACTCTGCAAATCCCATTCCCACTTTCATTTTTTTCCTTTTCCTACATCATTATGGCGCGCTCTATCTCTCTCTACCTACACCTCTTTCTCGAGTTTCTCCCAATTCTCTCCTTCTCTCTCTCTTTGCTCTTCTTCTCTGCATCTCTCTATCATCACGCCCATCCCTGAGAGTGCCCTCTCAGCTGTTCCATTGGCCACTCTTGACAGTCTGTCGCGTGTCTTCCTCTCCTCTCCTCTGCCCACTCAGCTTCTCGTCTCTTCGCCCTCTGACAGTTCCTTCCTCTCCTCAAGCACTGCTGGACAGATTGGCGACATCACGAAAAACAACAAGAGTAACAGCTGAAAGACTACTGATAAGTAATGAAAGAGTGGTCAGAGGGCTCGGGAAAAGAAAAGGAAAATAGAAGAGAGATGGAAAGAGAAGAAAGAGAAGAAGAGAGTGCTGAGAAAGAGACTCTGGACTGTGTTGTGCTTTAGCGCACTCATTTTATATGTGTTCCATTTTCAAGCCAGAGCAGTAACAGTACCTAATAAAGAGGATAGCTGGGATTTGATGAACGGGATGGCTCGACAAACAAAATATAAGAAAGAGGTGAGAGCGAGAGGAGAGAAAGGGAAATAGAGAGCGACAGAGAGAGAGAGAGAGAGAGAGAGAGAGAGAGGGAAGTGATGAGGAGAAGCTCCTCTTCTATGTATCTAGCAGCTGCACCCTACACATTCTTCGCTAAATTAGAAACGCAAGCAATGCATGGAGGCGACAGCTTCAACCATGTGCAACCATTGCACTGAATCAGCTGATGACCACTGGGACATCGAGAGAGAGAGAGAGAGAGAGAGAGAGAGAGGAAGAGCGAGATAAAGAAAGAAAGAGAGAGGTAGAGAGAAAGTGAGAGAGCGAGAGAGATAGAGATATTTGAAGAACTAGAGAAGCTGGCGTGGAATGAGCGGTGTGTCCTCACACATCCCTGCCAGTCAACGCCTTCTCGAGCGACCTCCTGAGACCAACGGCCATTGTCGGACTTATCCTCTCCTCTAATTCCCTGCTTTTCTCATTTCTCTCTTTCTTTAATACTCTCCATCTCTGTTTCTCTCTCCCTGTGCTCCCTCCAGCTCTCTTCCCTTATATGCATCAACCAACGTGTTGCTGAGTTCGAGCAATGGCGAGACCGAGTCTCGCAGTAGAAGAAAAAGATACGTGCTCGGCCCAGCTCGTTCTTTCTGACCTCTGCCGAGGGCGGGCTCTTCCTCGAATAGGAAGAGACCACCCAGAGCTCTTCCCTCCCTCCCAACTTCTGCCGACCTTCCCCTGTCCACCCTCCCCTTCCCTCTTCAGTCCTACCTCTCCAGCCCAATTGTGCTTGTCTTCGGACAGATCTCATGTGCCAGCGCCAGGAACTTATCAATCTCCTTGATCTGCTCATTATCCGAGCAAAAGCAGTTAGCTGCTGCTAAGTCCGCCGTCTCGGCTCACGGCAGGAGAAAGTCTAATTTCCGGGCATGAGAGAGGCAGCTTCTCTCTTTCTCTCTCTCTCTCACCCCTCTCTTTCTCCTTCCTTACCGCATTCTGTCTATCCCCTCATTCTTTCAACCCTCCCTTTACGTCTTTCACACTCCACCATCTCATACCCTATCTTAGAATTTATGCGTGAACTAAGAAGGCAGCTGGCAAATGGAAGCGAGTATCCACCATCATCCACCTAGCGCCTTGCGGTTAATCCTCCATCCGATACTATGGTAATGTAAAGCACTTGAACTTGAGCTCAATGTTCCCTCAAAGCCTTTCGGTGCTACTTACTGTTCAATAACTTTTTTTGCTCACTTTTACTTTTAAAAAAGTCAATTGCCATTTGTTGGACTTTGCACTATAATTACACTTGTCTCTTCACTTTCCTCAAATTGTCCTTTTAGTTGAATTTTCTGCAAAGTGTCGCTCTCATTATCGGCAGTCGCCTTCGCTTGTCGGTTTTCTGCCATTGGAAGAAGCATCATCTCATTTTTTCCTCCTTCCAGCGTATTTCCTCCTTTTCTCTTTCTCTCCTCCTTTCTCTCTCTCTCTCTCTCTCTCTTTCTCTCTCTTTTCCTTCCCTCCCACCTCCTTCACACCAAAATGACGGTGTAGCCTGCCACTCGTTGGTGCCATGCGACCGGCGGTTTAATTAGTTTGTTCTATTTCTTCTTCTTCTTATCTCATTCTTCCCCCCCCCTTCTTCACATCTCGGGAGTAAGACAAATATTTTAAATTCTTCGCTTGTAGTATATATCGTTCAAATTCAAGAAAATTGATACGCTTCACTACTCGAAAATGTCCCAAGTCTTTTCCTCTTTGCATCTTTGAACGTGTTGTTGAGATCGCGAAGGACCGGCGCGTTTTTTGCTGTTGTTATTCAAGCGGCTGCCACAAAAAAGAGCAATAGAGTAATAGCAGGAAGAGGAAACGGCGAAAGTGGAGCATGAAGAGAGAGAGAGAGAGAGAGAGAGTAAAATACAGAGCGGCAGAGAGAGAAGGTAGAGAGCATGAAAGCGAGAGTGAAAGAGGAATGAGAGAGATGAAAGCTAGAAACGAAGCGGTGCGAGTAAAGAGCCCGACGTTCGCTTCCGTTGCCGCTTGCTCTAAGACGATGCACGACGTGGTCTCCGCTTCTGTTCATCTCTACACCCTCTTAATGTTCTCTCTCCCTCTCTCCTCTCTCTCTCTTCTCTCTTTCTCTTCAGTCTCTTCCATTTCCCTCTAAGTAGAGCTGGCTCTCCCCTTCTCGCTTACACAATTAGCGGCAGATTATGGCACGCGGTCCTCCTCGTCCGGGCGGCCCTGGCCCGTGACATAAGAGGTAGTGGCAGCGGGGTCTTCGCCAATGAATGGGATCTTGAGCCGAGAGAAGGTGGCAAAACAAGAGACGCAGAGAAAGAGAAGGAATAACAACCTAGAACAAATAATCAGGCCTCCATAACTCTCTCCATATATCTCTCTCTTTCTCTCTCTCTCTCTCTTCCTCTCTCTCTTTCTCTCTCCCTCCCCCTCTCTCTCTATCTGCTCCTTCGAGTGCTTTTACAAGAGCTTCTCCGTATCCATAACGCGATATCGTGTTACCCTTCTCTGCTTGTTTCTTCTTAGCCCTCCTTCGTCGGCCCTTCCCGGTGGCCGTTCCCATGAGTGGGCATGTCCCCTGCCCTTCTTTTCCTCCCTCCTTGAATATGCATGCTTCTGGCGGTCTGCCAAGACTTGCCGCCGTGAACTTCAAGAGTGAAAGCGCGACTTAGTGCATTCGTGACGCAGTCGTGTAAATATTCCGTGGAATAAGGCGATAAGCTTTATCCCTGAGCTCCTTGAGCGGATTTCAGTCTGTTTGTCGACAATTGGTGTACGTGTTCGTGTCAAGCACTTCACCTCGTCTCTCTCTCACCCTCGCGCTCTCGCTCTCTCTCTCTCTCGCAATGGCGCTCCGCATCCTCTCCTTACCTTAAAATCCCTTCCGGTTTTAATTCCTTGTAATGTAAAACGTTATGACCTTAGTTGCACAGTATGAAAATCTTCTTCCTTACAGAATGTGTCGTCTTAATTGAATGAGATGCAGACGTCCGTTAAGTGAAGATTCTCGAGAAGCAGAAGGGAAGACCCCCTCACATGGTGCTGGCCTGGCTGCCGCTTCTTCTGCTGGCCCTCCTGGCCTGGGCCGATTCCTCTGCATTCTTCCTCGAGCCGCGTCACCCTTCCGCCAATTCCCAGGTCCTTCTGCTCGGTGGCAACTACACCTTCCACAGTAACTTCACCGTACTCTTCAACTCTCAACAAACATGCTTCTTCCTCACGACCGTTCTCCCCTGTGGCTGCTTCCCTCGGCCTTCACCAGAAGGCGGCTACCGTATTCTCGCCGACGACGGAAGCGAGGTCCTGCGCGGAATTTCCATCCTCCCTCACGATGTGAACATCTCGACGCCAAGTCGCCATGAAATCCTGCACGAGTTGAATGTTGCCGTCAAGCCGCGACTCTGTCAACCGGAGCGGTTGGATTTTAATTGTACTTAATTTTTCTGTAGTTGTATCAGAAATGACGGTATCTCATGATATTAAAACGTTATAAAGATATTATATTAATAAAAAAGAATGCCATTTAAGTTTGACGGCCGTCCTTCTCTTCCGCTCCTTCGATGTCCTTCCTCCCTCCCCACACGCTGACGTGCCCATCGAGAGTGAATGGCAGATCGTCACAAAAGTCGACCTCAGCCTGCACCAGAAACGCGTCAACGTCGTCTTTGACTGTGCGCACTTGCTGCGTTCCGGCTTCTATTCCATTGAGATTCTGACGGCGTCCAATCAGACAGTGAAGGTTCGAAAATGGATGTATGCATGTTCAAAGTACAAGCAACTATTTCTCTCATATGTGTTTGTTCAGCTTCGCACCATTTCTTCCTTGGCACCCTGTATTCTTTGTGAGATAATGCACATATAGAAGCATATGCGATGCATTGAATATGTTAACTCGCTGCTAAGTTTGTTGCCATCCCTCCCGCGCCCCCCCCCATGAAAACATGGCTGATTGCTCTTCTGTAGTTCCGCTGTCGATCTAGCGGAACTCGCATTACGATCTAAAAAGAGGACTTCCCGCTCCGCTGCCGTCGGCCATTGAAAAAGATGCCATCTTTTTACTCACCATCTCTGCTTAGCATCTCTCTATCTGTCTGACTCCCTTTCTCTCTTTCGCTCTTTGTTACCCTCACTCGCTCTCTCTTTCTCTTCCTCTCTTTCTCTCCGTCGACCCCACTCTTCCTCTCCCACCATCTCCATGTCTCACTCCAATTCCTTACCCTCTTGCTGACAGCTGATGGCCCTCCTTCTGGTGCGTGCCCCATTCTATAGCCAATGGTCAATTTCCTCCCTCTGTCTGTTCCTCTCATTCTCATTCACTCTCCGAGTCGCCCTCACTTTCACTCTCCTCTTCTACTCCACATGGCTATCAATCATCATTGGAGTAGTAAAGGAGATATTGCGAATTTACGATTACAAAGGAAGTCGCAATAGTAGAAGGACGAGTAAAGTATGGAGTAGGGAGGGAAAAGCAAACGTTGCAAAAGGCAAAGGGTTATCCTAAAAGCTTAGATTAAAAAGCATGTTGATAGGTTTCCTCTGTGAACATAAAGGGATCAGAAAAAAGATAGCGAAAAACATATAAAATAAGGAAAACGTGATGGGGTTCATTCCGCAATACATATGTACGTATGTATGAATACAAGACATTCCATATGCAAGTTGTTTTTGATTAGGCATTCTCATCACATTTTTTCACATTTTTACTCGTACTCGTTGAGAACTCGTCATGGATCCGCGTGGAGCCTTCCTCTTCTTCGTCCTTTCTCACACTTCCTCCAACTGGCTCGATCTTTCCTGCATGCTCGTCCACTTTTCATCTTCATTGGCGACTGCCCGGCGCAGGTTTTTTTATTTATTTTATTGTACTTGTCAGTTCTTCCTCTCTTTTGTTTGATTGTCCTACCTACTGTGCAACCTCGGTGGAATCTGAAATTGAATGAGCGAGAAAGCGTGGAAGCCGAAGCGTGTTTGAGGTGGCTGCCGTGCGTCGCTTTCATTCCGACTTCGCGTGCTCGCTCGTCCTCCTCCAGAATCGGATGGCGTGCATCGTGGCGACTTGTACATCGAGGAGATCCGTCAGTCTTCTTTCATCTTCCACTAATTCCGTCACTTTGGCATGAGGAACTCTCGATCATATTTGGATATCGATGGATTTTTTTAATTCCTAAATTAGACAAAGTACATTTTCAGCATTAACATCCAACCAGTCGACCCTTGATCTTAGCTGCTCTGCCTTTGATATCATCCACGAGCAGTACTGCTTCGAACTGGTTTCGGCAAGTCTCATTTGTATCCATTTGTTCGTAATATTTGCAAATTCATTTTAGTTTCAAATTTGAAACTATTACAATTTAATGTATGTTCGTAAGTGTATGAATATTGCAACATTTCGAATGATTGTTCTGCGCAGGTGGACGAAGCTCGCTCCAATGCCTTCCAACTCTGGAACACACTCTGCATGCACACAGAGCCAAGTCAGCCAGCAATCAGTCTTCAAAATACGAATAAATTTCTCTCCCTACTTTTCGCAGAAGCTTCCCGTTGCCTTTGAATCGAATCTCTACTTTTCGTAGCGTAGAATATCCTGATGTTGACAATACTAGCAGAGAAATCCACTATGAATGGGCATGGAAACAATGCGCGTCGTTGCAGTAATGCGTTGTATTCCTCGGAATACTACGTAATCTTGTGGTTGTTACTGACGCATTGTAGTGACCAGACTCTTCTGCATCCGTAAGAGACTCTGTTGTTCGCCCTTCTCGTTCTCTCGCTCTTTCCCTTTCTCTCTTCTCTCCCTCTTCTGTCTCACTCTCCATTTCCCTCTCTGTCTCTGTCTCACTCTCTTTCTCTCTTCCTTGCCACATGCTATTTCTCATCTTCCTGTTATTCTCCTTCTTGGAGAGTGCGCATTTGTACTCTTATGCATCGTGAATTGCAGGAATGCTGCCATCTAGCAAAGTCTTGTTGTGGCCATCATCATGAGGACTGTCAATATTCTTCATTAGGAACGGAAAAATTGTTCCAGACAAAGTTTGTTGTGAAGTAAATTGGGTAGAGGGTATTCGATTTCGGGCCATCCTACTTATCACTTGCGGTTGCCGCCCTTCTTTTCTTCTCTGCTGCCTCCTATCTCTCTCCTTCTCTCGAAATCTCTCTCATTTGGTGTGTGATTGGAATGGGAGTTCTATTCCCACGACCAAACCAGACATTTGATTCCATATCGTGAGGAAGGAAGAAATGGAGAAGAAAGAAGAATGTAACTCTGCTTACAATATTAAAATGGAATGAAGTATACGTGTAGTTGAGGGTGGATGCCGGCTCACCCGCCCGATTACTCAATCTTGTGAGATTCGTACCGACTCGCGCTTGACAAAGCCAATCTGACACGTTTGGATACCCTTTGCTTCTCTGCCACTCTCTGCTTTCTCTCTATGTTTCCCCCTTCAGCCGTCTCTGCGCGTACTCTTTCCCTTCTTCTCTTTCACTTCTCTATCCCCGCCTCTCTAACCCTTTCAAGAGAGTTACTTTGGTGATCACACATAAGTGCGGTACGCTTACGCTTGCCCATTAGATTAATAACTCGGCCGATGACTCGGTTGTGAAGAGAGAGGAACAGAGAAAGAGAGAGAGAGAGAGAGAGAGAGAGAGAGAGATAGAGAGCAAAAGCAGACTGGACATGGCAGGAGTTGAGGAGTGAGAGACAAGTGAAATGGAGATTGTATTGCTAAGACAGGGAGGACGAAATAGATATGATCGCAGAAAGCGGGAGATAAACATGTTGTTCTGAAAGTTCATTAAATTTATTCATGTTTGTAGTTTTACGTAGAAGCCATGCGATCAAAAAAATTTTTCCTTCAGCCAAAAGCTACTTTATCTGAATACTTAGAACACACCATAATTGCTGCTCCTTTTGTTCCTTCACCTTTCTTGGCCTTCTGTTCATCTCTCTCTCTCTCTCTCTCTCTCTCTCTCTCTCTTTCTCTCTCTCTCTTTGCTTTCTCTGTCTGACCTCTTCTCTCTCCCTCTCCCTCCTTTCTCTCTCTCTCTCCCTCCTTTCTCTGTCTGACCTCTCTCGTCTCCCTCATCTGCACCCTCGCGCACACCTTTTGTTTGTCTAATTGTCCTGCAGCTTCTGCCCCCTCCTCTTGTCCCGATCTGTTCAATGATTCATCATCGCTCTCTTCCCATTCTACGAGTTACCACCGGCTATTTGGCCGTTCACATGAGGCACGAACGGGGATGCTCCTGGCCGGTCACCATATGGGAGACTATGAATACTTATCTACACCATCTCTCTCGCTC
The DNA here is from genome assembly GCA_945643635.1 of Allodiplogaster sudhausi. Classification (NCBI taxonomy): domain Eukaryota; kingdom Metazoa; phylum Nematoda; class Chromadorea; order Rhabditida; family Diplogasteridae; genus Allodiplogaster; species Allodiplogaster sudhausi. Next base: position 4,072,653 of record CALZFC010000252.1, read on the forward strand.
TCTCTCTCTCTCATTCTCTCTCTCTCTCTTTGTCTCTCTCTTAACCTCTATCTCTCTCTCTCTCTCGTTCTTTCTCGCTCTCTAACATATCTTCTAATCCGTCTTCTTTGTATCATCTATCGTCGGAACTTCCGTCGAAATCTCTGGTCATTTGCAAATAGACGAAATAATTGGCATAGTTATGATAGGGATTCGAAGCTGCATGGTGTGATTCAAGAATGAAGGAGATTGCCATGCTGCTTTGGCAGGGATTACGGCAAAGCAAGAGTATGAATGGATTAGCATTAAGGATGAATCAGGCTTGATAAGCCAATCAACTGATTGCATTATGTTATCAAGTCTCAACAGTGGAACATGAACAAATTTAGTGATAACACCACTAATTTGCATGTAAAATAACAGCAAGAACGCCAGGTCAACAACCGCAATGGAAATTGGCAAATTATGAATATTCTACAGTGAAATAATATATGTTATATAAGGTATAAAATATAACTTTTTTTTAAATGTTTAGATACTTTTTCTGGACTGGAATGGTCAGAGTGGTCCTCCTGGAGCACTTGTTCTGCAACATGCGATGAGGTTGGATCACTCCATCATTTATTCAACGTATATACATATTCATAGTTATGTATGTATGCATACCTTCAAATCGCTGAGGATTAACAAAGCTCATAAATATGAAACTGAAACTGCATTTCTACTTCTAGGGTCTGGAGCGTCGATCTCGTTCTTGCCAGCCTCGACGCGTCGGGAGAGATGCGTCGCCGTCGCCAGAGGCGCTCGCCATTCTACGGCGCCATGCAGCAGAAGAGTGCGCGGGCGACATGGTGGAGACGCGTGGCTGCCGCGCCGTGGCAGAGTGTCCCGACTCAAGTCAGCCTGATTTGCTTGACTACTGAACAATTACATGTGAAGTTAAGCATTCAAGTGTGAAAATGACTTATTCTGCTGTAAAAGAGAGACGAGAAGGAGTTTATTGCCCATAAAATATGAACGCTATATGATCGAGGTCAAAATGTGCAGTAAATGGTGGACGCTTACTTGAGTAGCGAACTCACCGGTACAAAATACCAACGCAGAACTGCCGAATCCCATTTAGGGAAGGATTTTTTTTTATAATTATTTTCACATGTTTTCAATTGTCCCTTGTTTTTTGATAATTGCGTATCGTAGATGTATGCACCTGTGCAATATGAAATGTTTATGCTGAAGCGCCATTGTCATTTTTTCCATCATCTTCAACTGCGCATGGCCGGCTTGTCAGAGAGCTCTGAATGATTTGACTTCTCCTCTCTCTTATTCCACTTCTGTTTGCCGAAATGGATTTATTTGACGATGTGAGTATATCATGTAGATTTTTTTTACGAATACAGCTCTGTGCCTAGACCACTTTAAGAACCTTTCCACATATTTACTGTATCGTATTTTGTACATCGTTAATTATCACTTGCTTTAGAAACTTTGACTGCCATTTAGACAACGAAAAGGTTAAGTTGCGTTATTTGCCATTGAACTAGGAAGATGCTCGGATGAGTCGCGTGCTGATCGACCCTCCGATCGGTGCTTTTCTTCTAATCGCCGTGTTCCTCGCGGCATTCGTCGCAATTCTCGCGATTATCGTCGTGTTGTGGAGGTTTTGCATTTATTTCAGATCTTTGTACAAGCAACAAACACTGGTCTTTTTGCTCTGTTATTTCCAGAGGTCGCCGATTAAAATAATAAATGTATTTGGTAAATCCAGAAGCCTAATATCAAATTCAAACATTAGGCGCCGTGCCATTGTGGAGAAAGAAGTGGAGGAAGAGGCCGAAGAGCCTTCGACGACACCATCAAAGGAGCGCCGAATCCATGCGTAAAAGAGGTGAACGAGAAGGGCAAGAAGAACAAGAAGGAGAGAAGCAGTCGGCAGAGGTCGAAGCTGAACAAGAAGACCAAGATGAGATTCAAGAAGCACCAGCACACAAAGTCTGAGAAAAAGATACTCGCTGAGGTTTGTTGCAATTGCTGAATTGCACGATCAGTTACTTCTTAGTGTACACATAATCTAAGGCAATTCATTATCTATTCATATTCTAGCAGTCGGCTTCACCGGCTGCTTGGGAATCTACGCACGCTCGATCTCGCTTCGACCGCTCTGGCAAGCACGGTTTGCGTCATCAAAGCCAATCTCTAGTCTTTGATTTCACTTTGTTTCTGAAAAACTGCACACGTAGAATTGTCCAATAGAATCAATGATATTTAATGGAGCGATTCTCCTTTCTGGCCAACTGGTCGATTTGCAGGCTGCCTTGGCTGGCACTACGACCAGCGACCGAGAGGCTCTCTGAGCGGGCCGGCCTATGACGTCGTCATTGTCGACTCGCCACTCCAGCCGAAGACGTGCAAGGACGGAGGAGGAAGCTGAGAGAGGGGAAGAGGAGGGGCGGACAAGGACTATTACATCGAATCCATGCAATCAATCTACACTCCAATAAAGCGCAAATATCTAATTGTTTGTCCATCACAGTTTAATGAATATTCTGGAAATAATGTGAATAAAAATTTACATATTATGCTTTCCATAAGATCAATATGAAACGACTGCGGGTCAATCAGCATAAGGCAGTATGGTGAGGCTAAATCAGACAAAGCAAGATAGCCGGAGGAGAGAAAGACGCTTGCTTAGCCTGATGTCACGAATCTTGACCCAATGCAGATTGAGTGGCGATTCTTACCTTGTCGGCTTGCTCTCTCACTCTCAATACACAATATCGCCTTGTCTAGCTTATCATCTTCCAAAAGCAGAATAGTCCTCGAGAATATGATAAAAGAACAAACTTTTCAGAAGTAATCGGCGAGGTCGGCGACGTCGGCGGCGGCAACTGCACGTGTGGATGCGAGCTGCCCGCCACGGCTGGCAGACTCGCCGTGCCTCTCGTGCCACACTCAACTTGTATTGCTATGGTTAGGAGAGAGAGAGAGAGAGAGAGAGAGAGAGAGAGAAGAAAGCAAGGAGAGAGAGAGCAGGGAGAGAGAGAAGATATACATAGTAGAATTAAAAGGAATTCGAAAACGAAGGAAACATTTGGAGAGTTCAGATGCCTCACTCTGGGCTGCGCGCGACTTCTCGAGCGATTCCTCTCGTTTGGCGGCTGCCCGCTCTGCCAAAGTATATTTCATTCGTGTTATCTGATGGGTTATTAATGTTTCCTTGCTAGTCACCTTGGTTTATCAAGATCAGTTATAATGTGCAAGAATGAATGTTTGAGGCAATCTCACGTGGATGTCATCATCGAACGTCTTCGCCGAGAGAGAAGCGGACTCATGGAAGGACTGCCGCCGCCATCCAAGAAAGTAGAGAGACACAGGACGCCACGCCTGCTTGTCTTCTCTGGACAACCTTTCGGAGTCAGCGAATTCTTTCCCTTTTATATTTCACTTGTGGGCTTCCAAAGATTATTTTATCTGATTATAAAAATTACATTTACGTATAGGTGTTTGCATGCAAACATGTATACATATATATTTGGAAATTTAGAATCTTCTGTGGAGAAGCGATGACTCGACATTCTCCGCCCCCGCCTTTCGACTCGGCGAACGACGGCGGTCAAGGTTATTTTTCTTCATTCTTTTTTACTGGAATAATTCAACAAATAATTATTTGGCATACAATAATTTGCATTTGTCTCACAATTACTGAGCTTTGCTTATTGTTAGGCGAAAATGGACGGAGACATTCACAATTGACGCAGACATTGATCTGTTCTTCATCTACCAAGGAGCAACCACTGCCAATGGCTCGTCGGCTGATGTCGAAGATCATCAATTTCTCATTGTCTACGAAGTCCGAGGTATGCAGACATTTGGCACTTTTCTCTGGTCGAATATTGAAAAGAATGATAAATACATAGTAGCACATATCATTTTACTCTTTTTTACGTTATAAATTATGGCTTAAATATATAAATTATTGATAAAAGTATTTGCGACAATAGACATGTCACAACGATGCTTATAGATGCCCCGTTTGCGCACTCCGTAGTGGCTTCCGCCCTCGGTCCACCGCAGTGTACTCTTCTGCTCTGCCCCGAGGCGGGCATCGCTGCGGGTCTCTTCTTCCTCGCTGCCGCGCTCATTCTCGTGCCGCCTCTCGCTTGCACGGCCATCACGAGGAGGATGAAGGCGAGGGCGGCCGCCGTCTCCGAGCGAAGGAGCGACGGCGACGGCAATGGGTATTCGTACTTCTTATTTTTTATCACTATTTCTTTTCTTCCCTAGTATCGTATTAATTGAGTACCTGAAATAAAATAAAATAGATAAGTAGTAAAAATAAATTAATAAATATGTATGTAACTGTGGCATTTAAAGTGCGACCGAGAACGATGACATGATTCGCTCTGGCCAGACGGAGTGCACGCATGTCTCGACCCATGGAACAGTGGCCGTGGGCAGGGCAGGAAACGGAGGGAGGAGAAGCTCCAAACAGCTCAGCCACTGCCAGCTTCCGCCCTCCATGGCACACTTCACTCATGGTGTGCATCTCTCTTTGCCTTTCCATCTCTCTCTCCTTCTCACTTTCTCTCTTTCTTTCTCTCCATCTCAATCTCTCCATCTTCTTTCTAGGCTGTCGAATCGTCACTCAACGCAGCATTGGCATTCAGCTCTCTGTTCAGAGCACACCGCGGTTAGGACTGCTGCTTTGAATTTCATGATTGTATTATATATGTAGGTCACATATGAAACCCTTCGGTTTCATACATATGTGACCTACATAATAATGAAGAAGATTGATGCAAGAGAAGAATGTATATTGGTGCATTGTTCGTCTTGTTTGCAGAGCTCTCCGCTCTTCAGCGGGCGGCTTCGCGAGTGGAGGAGGCGGTGCGGATGGCTCGCCCCTCACGACCGTCCGAGGAGGGGGAGGGTCGTCGTCCATGTCGGTCGAGCTGGAGTTCGACGACTACGACGGCTCTCTCATGCCTGGCAGTCTGCTTGGTGGAATGCCTCTTCTGCCAACTGTGCATGGTTAGAAAGAGGGGGAAGGGGAATGATCGGGTGAACGGCATAGAGAGGGAATGAACGGAATGGGAATGCCGAAATAGCAGTGACCGTTCTTCCTTCAGTTCGACCAGTAATTCACACCGACTCGAATTCGTCTCACTCCTCTTCCATTGACATCGAAGGAATCATCGCCTCCGTCCAGACAGTCGTGGCCGACTCCGCGAAGGCCACGGCATCCACGCAGAGTGGCAGAGGGGGAGAGCCGGCTGACTCAGCCAAGGAGAAAGCGGCTGCGGCCAGCACTCTCAACGCTCTTCCTTTATAATGTTCTTACAGTTAGCATTCATAGCAGTCATTTTGCTCTCTTGCCTATCACATTCGACTCGGTTCCCTTCTCTCTTCTCATCTGAATGTGACTAACGACTGATCACGAATTTGGAAACCACACGGGACACTGTCACTTTGGATCTCCACTTGTTATAGTATATATCTTCATTCGGAAGGCTTATTGCTTTTGGTCCCGAAGAAAATACATATTAATTTGGTTTTAGGAAAATGTTATGCAGAGTACAAAGAGTTTATTTCGTCCATACAAAGAAAACCTCCTCAAAATATATATTTTTTTCTTATCTTTAATTTGTATTGAATGTTCTCTTACACTGATCTCATGTTCGTTTGTTTTCCAACTGTTTTACAGTGAGTATCAACCATTTGCTTTCACTAGCCACAATTAATATCATCCCATGTCTTTACGGGTTCGTTCTTAATAAAGTCTTCCTTACAGCATTCCAATTCGGATAGCATGTTCTTCGAATGAAAGAGCCGCAATAACATGTCGAAGGCCAGAATGAGCCCTTACGAAATGCTTTAAGCCGTCTCTTTCATTGTAACATTGCAAATCATCACCCATTTCTCAAAGTTTTTCCAACATTTCTAACGGAGCTCACCACCACCTCCTGTTCGCCGAAGGAGTCTTCATTCTCATGAAACTATTCGGGTTTGTATTTCTCCTGAGAAAGGGTTCTTTGTCCTCGTTTTACACTTCTTCTAATAGTTGTAATATTTATTTAACAGCCGTCCACAGAACGATGGCGTCACTGATATGTTTCTGAATTCGAAAGGAGAAGGAAAGGCGTAGAAGACCAGTCATCGACGAGTTGAGAGAAGAACAACGGCTTTTCTTGACGTTCTTTGGCAGCAATTGACATCCACTGATATCAACCAAAGACCAAAGAGGCCAATTCAGCCCCAAGCGAGATACTTAGAGAGACGAAGGAGTTCTACAGCATTTATAAATACACGAGTTCTATTACATAATTACTAGCCCTCTACGTGAATGCTACGATCTACGTTTGGTCATTTCGGGAAAGGAGAAGATTGTTATGGCAACTATGTAATTAGTCTAGGAAGGGACTATTACAATAACACTGGGATAAAACAACTAATACTTAATGTAGGAAGTGGGAAGGAGAACGTCGAGGGAGGCCATGATGGTGGAGAGTCCGTACGGGAGATCCGCGTCGCCTGCCTCGTCGACCACGGAATTCTTGGCGCCAGAGAAGAAGCCCTGGACGCCGCGGTAGATCTCGAAGACGGACTGCTGCAGGTTGCGCAGCACGAGATGAGAGTGGCACGAGGCGAGCACGTCATTCGTGATGATGTCACCCGTCACTGTCAGGGGCGCGTAGATTCCAGCCTCTTGCACCTGATTAGCCATCGATTACTTTTGAGAGATCAAGAATAGGCATTCTTTTCCTGTGCTGACCATGGAGATGCTGACGATGCGCGTGCGGGCAAAGACGCCAGTCTTGGCAGAGAGCAGCCGGTGGACGCAGTGGCCCACTTCCACTTGCTCGGCGCGGATCGGCTTCTTCGGCGCCGCGCCCGAGCAGCTTCCCGCGTAGATCAAATGGGCGCCAGTCAACTTCAGGCTGTCGCCAGACTCCTGAAATGGCCCAATCTTTCTTGTATTTCTTCTTTTTTCTATTTATCTTTGATAGGTTGTCTATTCCCTTCTTCCCTCGTTGTTTCACTGACCGTCTCCAGCTGGTAGAACTCGCCGATCTCCTCCTCGTCGCGATGCATGAATGTGACCACGGGCGAATAAGTCACCTGCACAAGGAACATTTGACAATCTTTTCTTTTTAGTAGGAATAATTTTGAATAGTCATAGATTAAAAGGAAACGCCATCGATCTACCTGGGCTCCCTCGATGCTGAGAACGCTCTCGCCGGCCTTGAGCTCGCGCATGGGCTTGGGGCCCTCGGGCGTGTAGACGAGAGTGTCGCCGGAGAAGCACTGGAGCAGACCGCCGAGCCCGCCGCCGCCGCCGCCACCGGGACAGCCGCCGCACTGCAAATGGAATACTTTGTTGCGGAATTTGAAAGTTGTGTATGTTTTTTTCTCTTCCAGAATTCATGAGCTGTTTACAATTTCCAGTTAAAAAATAATTTAGTGATAAAAGAAGTAATGACTCCGCAAGGCGCAGCCGCGGCGCATCCGGCAGGGCCGTGGAAGGCCGGAGGCTGCTGGAAGGTCGGTGGCTGGATGGGGAAGCTAGGCTGGGGAGGCGGGGGGAAGGCGTACGAGGGCTGAGGGGGGAGCTGCACGGGGGGAGGGGGAGCGATGGCGTAGCCACCGCCGCCAGAGGGGCCGGGCTGGGGCATCGGCCAGAGCTGGTTGGGGGGAGGGGGAGGGGGAGGCGGGAGGGGCGGCGGAGGAGCGGCGTACTGCGACGGACCTTGCAGCACAGCGCCTTGGGCAATCGGTGCGGGCTAAACTAGGAAGGATCACGTTACTGGAATTATCAGTGAAGAGCAGCAATTGCTTCTTGACTATTTCAGAGAAACTCAAATGGATTCTATCATCTATTGAATTGTCCACAGATTGATTTCCGACCTGGACGAACTGCGGCTGCTGCTGAACAGGAGCACTCTGGAACTGCTGCTGCGGTGCCTGCTGCACGGGGGCGCTCTGGAACTGAGGCTGAGGCTGAGGCGCGGCCTGGGGCTGCTGCTGCTCGTAGTCGGAGCCGATGCCCTTAGAAAACAATCAATTATATCCATATTTGTCTATATTTATTTGTTTACAAAGCAATAAGACACTATTATATTCCTATTCAATGTCGATACACTCCTCACCTGCTCAACGTAGGTGTCCGCCTGGAAGCCCGCATCGGGGCCCTGAGAAGACACGACTTTAGTCAATACAAATTATTTTTGCTATTTAGTTTTTTTTATTGCATCGGGTAGGGCTCGCTCCTAAAATGAAGTGAAAGCAGTGACCTGCGAGTATGACGCGCGTCTGCCAATGTTCTTCTCCTTGAGAGAGCTGAAACAATCAAAGGTTATAAATCGAGAGTCGTTTCTGCCCCTCTCCACGGTTCTTTGCTGTTAGAGTGTGTGCAAAGCGGATTGAATGAAAACAAGATGAGGAGTGAGACGCGTATCGAAGAGAGAGAGAGAGAGAGAGAGAGAGAGAGAGATTGATGGAGAGAGAAGAATAGAGAATGCGTCATAGAAAGAAGGTGTAGGTCGAACTCGTTTTGGTGCATTTTCGCAATTACACAACGCCCTCCTTTATTGGGGAGAGAGTGCATGCTGGGAAGACGTAACAAGGCAAGGCAGAGCAGCTTGCTCGAGGCGCTTTCCATTCATTCGCTCTTGGTAAGGCAGCCTGCACAGTGCTTCTTCCCATGAGTCAGGAGATAGCGGGCAGGAGGGGAATTCACTGCCCTTAGGCGCGGAGAAGCAGAAAACAGCGAATAATAGCGAAGACTATAAGTTCGGTGCGAAGGTGAACGTAATGGTGACATAAAGAAGAGAACGTAAGAGTAAGTGCCGTAACTGTTTCTCTATGTCCGAGTACCGTCTGAAGATGATGCGTGCCAGTTGCTCGTATTCATCGTCACTCAGCTCGTCCAGCAGATTCACAAGAACGTGCTGGCGGGAGGAGAGAGAGGCGCTGCAAGGGAGATGAGTCTCTCTCTCTCTCTCTCTCTCTCTCTCTCTCTTTCGTTCTCTCTCCAACTTACACTTCGACGTCATCCTTGAGTCTGCGGATGCCGAGTCCTGTCGCGGGTGCCTTGGCTGGCGCGGACGCCTCGGCGTTGTCGCATGGCACGCGGTAGAGGGTGATGATGTACTCGACACTGAATCAGCCATCTCTCTTCCTCTACCCCTCTCTCTCTCTCTCTGTCTCTCTCTCTACTCCATCTCCAGACTGTTATTGAGTTCCATGTACTATGAGTGTGGTGTCACTTCTCTTTCATGACAAGGTGTCATAACTGAATAAGCAGAGGTCACCAATGGTGATGAAAGATATATCGGAAGGTGATAAAGAGAAATTGACGAATCGAAATTGAGAGGGAAAGCGAGCATGGAGTGATAGAAAGGGGGGAGGCGATTGAAGGACTGGCAGAGGGAAAGGAAAAGGTATGTGCCGGACAGACAAAGCAAGGGCAACCTTGTGTTGTCCTCCTAAGGGCACCATAAACGGGCTCTCTTTCTCTCTCTCACTCTTCTCACTGTCCTGTTGACGTTCACCTTTTATCTTATCTCTCGCCCCTCTCCCTCCCCTTCTCTTAGGCTATTTCGAGTTCTCTCGCAGCTACTTTTGTTTTTTTTATGAATTGTTCCATTCTCTAGTTACATCAATGTAGCGACCTCCCATGCTTCCACTGATTGAGGTGATCTGGTATGATTGTCTCTGCTCTCTCTCACTCTCTCTCTTGCCTCTGATCTCTCTCTTGCCTCTGCTCTCTCTCTCTCGCCCTCTCTTTCTCTTTTTCTCTGTCCCTCTCTAGCTCTATTTCTCTTTTCTCTGATACTACGTTTCGTTGTCATTGAAGCTAATTTTATCGTGTGACAGGATGAGGGGATAAAGGAACTATGGAAGGTTATCACCAGCAGATGGAAGCTCTATTCGATCTTACATTAGGAGGTCAAAAAGGATTCTTTTCTATGCACTTCTGGCTCTCTATCGCACCCTCCTTCTCTCACAATCTGGTATATTTCAAAAAGGCTCAATAGCCCAAAAGTGACAACCAGAAAGTAATTCAATTAGGGCACAATAAAAACTTGAGTGGTTTCAAAGTTCTTCCACGCTGAACTCTCGAAAAGTCCCAAGTTTTTTTTTCCTTTCATAACACCTTGTTCCTGTCTTTCACCCTTTTCGTCCCCTATCTCCTTCTCTCTCTTTTTTCTCTCTTTCTCACTGTCTCTCTCTCTCTCTCTCTCTCTTGACTCTAACCGTCCATCATCCGTGACAGTCTTGAGGACCTCCTTGACGATGTCGAATGCGGGTTGTCCGTGCTTGGTGCTGGACTCTCCTCCCGAGTACTCGTCCCCATCACTGAGGGTCACAGACTCGATAGCGTGAGCTGAAGAGAGACCCGCGAACGAGCAACAACGAGTCTTCAGCCTGCAAAAATCAATCGCATTTATTTACTTTTTTGTTTTATTCAATTTATTAGTTAAGCAAAACTCTACACACATAGATGCTAATTTATCAGCGGCTAGAGATTGGAACACCAGATCAGGATTAACTTAATTTCTTTTGCGTAGTGGGAAACAAACAACGGTCTGTGGTTCTTTCTAGCCTGCATTAATTCTTCTCTGCAGGACTCAGGGGAAAGCTGAGTCAAGAACAGGCATTGCCCTTGGCCAATCATGTTCTTCTTCTTCTTCTTCTTTTTTGTTCCACCCAACATCCACAAAGGCTTGCATGGGTGGTCAATATGGCCCCCTCCTGTGGGAGGTGGACCCATTCCGAGCAAGCAAGCCAAACTAAAGCTGAATTCGAAACCGGCTTCGGAACGCTTCAGCTTATACTGATGCTCTCTTGCCCGCTTCTCCACTCAACTTTTCATGCCCTCTCAAGGCTGGTTCCTAGCAACTCGAAGCGCCGAGGCGAATAAATACAGTTTCAACAATTGTCTCGATAATCGTCGAAGTTTCTTGAAAAAGAAGACGCCAATAAAATATAATAATTGAACGATTACTGTAGTGCACCTTGATGTGCAAGTTAAGAAAGATGGCGATAACTGACGTGACATGAGTGCCATTGCTGGTCTCGGTGAGCCCGCCCGTCCACTGGTTCACTCCACTGCACACGCCCTCGGTGTACTCGCCGCATTGCTGAAATATAATTTTTTTAAGGAAAAGACTTCAAATTCATATAATTATAATTTTGTTATTTACACCTTTCAAGATTCGCCTCTAATCTTATCAAGAAAAGACTGACCGAAGCGGAGAGAGAATTGAAGCACTTGTCCGCCTTCTGGCAGCGGAGTTCTGAACCAGCACTTTAGGCTTATTCCAGATATTCATTTGGTCCACTCATTCTAAGTAGTGCAATAAATGGATTAAATTGCTTTCCCGATTAATCCCTTTGTTAATTTTCGGAGAGGTCACAAACTGATTTGTAGAAATTAACTGTGCAATTTGATAGAGAAAAGGCTGAAGAGGATCAACCGGGTCAACCAGCAACAAAGAAAAGCTTCCCTTGGAAATGCCATGAGGATCGGAGAGGGAAAGGGAAGATGATTATATCCCATTTTGTGAGGAGTGTGAGTGAAGATAGATCTGGCTCACTCAGACTTTTAATGACAGCCCACCCTGGATAGTGAAATCAACCACTTCGTTGACACTTTTTAACTGATGAAATTAGCTAAATTCTAGGAGATCGTTGAGGAACCATACATTTGAAATAAATAAGACCTTGCATAATAGTTAATGAAGATGATCTATGAATGACCATTCATTCTGTTCGATCATCTCATTATATACATATTTACCTCGATTTGCCTAACCTCTCTCTCTCTCTTTATTTTCTCTGAGAATGAGCTGTCTCCTGACCTGGCGTGCTCTTGTCATCGACAACGAGTTTGTACGGCACTCCTCCCTTGTCGCAGGACGACCTATCGGCAGTGGCCAGCGAGACGGCGAGGACGGCGGCCAGCACCAGCCGAAGAGACATCTTCTCACTCCTTCTCTGCGTCTCTTCCACTCTCGAGATCCCTCACTACCGTACGCTCCTGAATAGACACCCCACACTTAAAACAAATGAATGGCAAGTGAACTGTTCGCGAACACCCTTTATTACAACAGTGTTACAAAGCGAGAGCTGGCGAACAACTGTGAAAGAGAGAAAAGCAAAGATCTCGGAATGTCCAGAGGAGGCAAATGAAGCGATGAGATTGTGAGGCAAGCAAGGCTTATATTGGAACTTTGGAGAGAAGTGAAAAAATGAATGATCACTCTGAACTAGTGGGAGGAGAGAGGCAGAGATGACTGTAGCACATCTAAGAACATGGGGCATGATTGGTGAGACCGAGATAGGGAAAGAGAGATAGAGAGGGAGAGAGAGAGAGGGAGGGAGAGAGAAGAAGAAAGAGAGAAGAGACATCAAAGGATCAAGAGTGAGGATGCGCTCAGGCCCTGCAGTGTTGCAACTGCAGCGACTACGAATAGGCAATCGAGGACTCTCTCCGCTATTTCTCGATCTTTCTCTTTTTTACTCTCACTTTTCCCTCCATCCTTTTCACCGTTTTCCTTTCTCGCTGTCTCTATACTATCCTCAATCTCTCTCCATATTTTCAGGCGCTGTCCCAATGTTATAAAGAAAATGAAAGGCTTGAAGGAGGCGTAGCGCCACAACTGGCTCTAATGTCATTGGGCAACACCGCAAAGTCGGAAAGTGCGCAGCGAGGGCAAGGAAAAGCTGAGAGAGAGAATGGAGACATATAATGAGAGAGCGAAGAGAGTGAAGAGAGCGAGGGACAGAGAGGAGAGAGAGAGAGAGGGGGGGGGGGAGAGTACTGCCACGGATCATGGCCTCGGGTGGGTATAGAATGTGCCTCTCTCTGCCCTTCCGGGGGGAGAAATGGCAGCGGAGTGGAGTGGGCGCCACCATGGCATGGCCCTACTGGCAATCTGCCTTGGCATTCGCCCCCCGGGGCGGGTTCACCTGCCCTTTCCCTCCCCTCCTTCTTCGTCTCGCGCACTCTCTCCTTTGTCCTTATATTTGACGATATCTAACTCCTCCTTCTTCTTCTCCGCTCTTTGCAAATTGCACAGAATTGAACGCCCCCGCACGGTTGGAGGTAAGGAAAGAGAAGGGAGAGAAGAGAGAGAGAGAAAGAAGAGAAGAGAGAAAGAGAAAGAGAGTAGAGAGAAGAGACCGAAGAGAGAGCCAGATGGGGAGAGGGGAGAAGCATCTAAAAAAGTACGAAGATCGTACGACGCACCAAAGATGCAAGGAGAGGTGAGAGGTGAGGTTTTTGTTGCAGAAGATGTACTGCACTCCGAATTTGCTCGTAAATCATGCACCAATGGAGAGAGAGATAGATCGAGAGAGTGCAAGAGAAAAATGAAAGAGAGAGAGAGAGAAGGGGGGATAAAGATAGTGACGAAGTTAGAGAGAAGCTTCTCACTACTGCAGACGGAGATGGCCTTAGAATAGCTGATAGAAGAGTGCCATGACGAGCGAACGACCTGTTCTAGAAGTGATGTGCTTCAGGCGAGTAGGAGAGATATGTCATAGGGACAAAAAACATTTTCATTTTGAGACCTTTCTGACAGCTGTTTTGTTGAGTGCTGCAGAATGTAATAGAGAGCATGGAAGTGAGAGAAGCCCCTTCATCGTCCACATCACCAATCTTTTGTCTGACTGTCTGCGATTCACTCTTCTATGACATCGAGATACCTTGAACTCTTGCAATAAGCCATTGGCAGGAGTCCCATTCTCCAACTGTGACAGTGCCCATGCAACTGTCACAGTTAACTGCTGTTACGATATCACTGCCCGTCATGTGATTGCAGCTCAAGAGGGGAACAAAAAAACAGCCTCAGCTATGATAACCGGAAATGACGACCTCCATGATTTTACTTTTTTTTCTTACCATTTTCATGTTTTCAACGATTCCAAAAGGCTTATGTATCTAAAAACTTTAGATCGAGTACAGAGATTGAATTGAACTTCCTCTTTCTCAAATTTTCTTGTCCTTTGTCCGAGTTAATTCCAAAAGCGCGATTACATTAACGTAGCTTAGCATTTCATATCCTGTGGCATATGCTAATTAGATTAAGTAAGCACGAGATAGAAAAGGAGAATGCGTAGATGGAGAGCAGCGAGATATGGGAACAGAGAACAAAAGAGAAGAAAGAGAACAGCGAGATAGAGAGAGATAGAGAGAGAGAATGAAAGAAAGAGTGGAACGGAGAGAGCGAGGGCGGGAGATAGCGAGAAAGGGAGAGCAGACTGATTGTGAGTGAGATATAGAGAGAAAGAGCGGTGAGTGAATGCACTGAAGCTGCTGATCAGTTCATTCGGAATCCTCCCTTCCCGTTCTAATTGCTTATCGCAAGGTTGGCCAAGAAGAGTGGAAGGGGAGATGGGAAAGCGTCACCAAATGGCTTGGCTTGGCCCTCAGGCATTTGCGAGTTCCCTCTGCCAGCGGATCAAGAGAACGACAAAACGGCCGGAACCCCCTCCTCAATTTCCCCCTTGAACTGTTAGCTAACCAAGCAATGCTGAGCAAGAGAAGCAGCCTAACGGCACGGCGCACTTTCTTCGTCGGGCAAAAAACTTGGATATCACCTCTGCTTCGCCCAACAACTCTCTCTCAACCTCGTTCTCTCTCTCCATCCCTCTCTCTCTCCATCTCTCTCCATCTCTCTCTCCATCTATCTCTCTCTCCATCTCTTTCTCTTCATCTCTCTCTCTCCTCCTCTCTCGTTCTTTTTTTTATGCTACCCCCTATCCAATTCCCAGCGGGCATCTATCCAAGAAATCCAGCATGTCACAGTGCCCTTTCCTTGTCAACTCCTCTTCGATAACTTATGGTTGAAAAAGAATAAAGGCGTGACTGAAAACGGAAGCTCGCACCGGCTGCTTACCACTTTCACTTTTTGGCTGATCTATGTATGTACCGAGAGAAAGAGAAATGATCTACATGAATAAGGGTGGAATGAAAGTATGCATTTCTTAATACAATGGAATACTTAAGAAAGAAGCGTATCTTTTCTTCTATTCTATTTATTTTTAACATATAATAAGCATTCGAACTTCTTACAGTGATAAATAATATCGTCGAAGGACGGTCTTTATCAGTATTTATCAGTATTTGCTATCGAAATATCGAAGATTTTTGGAACCTTTTTACGAGTCCATGAGGAAATATTCAAATATTTAGCAAAGCGAACAACAGTACCTCAGCAGTTTTCAGCTGTTTTTGCTACTTTAAAGTGAAGAATAAGATGGACGAGGCAACTGTGCAAAGACGCGTATAATTGGACAACGATGGACGAATCTAATTAAAGATGAAAAGAGGTTTCAATTCATCCCTTTTGGTGTTTCATGAAGAGATGAGGCAAGGATTCATCCACTTTATGCTGTGCTTTGTGTCGTTTTTATGCTTCCACTCGGGATCACGAAGGAGAGAGAAAAGTGACAGTGCTCAGGAAGGAGAAAGGAGAGGAGAACATGACATGCACTTGTAAGAGTCAGAGAAAGTGATCGACAGGGGACACACTTGTTCAGAGTGGACATTCTCTCTCTGCAAAGACTACTGGTTCAAAACATATGAAAGGGAAAGTGATTTTGGCATAGAGAGAGAGATAGAAAGAAGGGGAGATAGGCAGTGAGAGAAAGAGAGAGTGGCTAACTTAATTCACTTTCAACGAGCGAAGCGAAGAACAGCAAGGTCAGAGAAAAGAGAGATGTGAGGAAAACATGAGAATTTGATATGCTTCTATTTCTTCTCGTGAAGAAGTCTTAATAAACTGAAGAGAGAGAAAAAAAATTGAACATAGTTGTGCGCTAGCTGACCTCTATATGGTCTGGTGAAGATCATAGGAAACCTACTCGCATTGAGTGCTTACAAAAGTTAGAAGAAAAACACTTCAAGCGCTTCGCATGGTGGCATCTGCTCTTTTGACCCAGAGTAAGAAAAATGCCTGTTTCCGAACCAAAAGCTTAATCCAGATTAGCTTCGGAGACCAGTTGGCAGAAGCAGAAGTGGCAGTGCGAGTTTGGTCGCTTAAAACTAGAAAAAACTCTTCCTGGCAGATGTTCCTGATGCTCTTCTCAATTAAGACATCCTTTTTCTTCTCTCTTTGCCCGTGTTCTCTGAATCGCGCACGTTTTTTCTCACTCTCTTTACTCTCCTCATCAATGCCACTTTCCCCGTGAAGTTTCCCTCATTCCCTCGGGTGCCTACTTGGCTCTGAAGTTCTCTCTTCATTTTCTCTCTCATTCTCAATCATTTCTTTCTCTCTTTCTCTCGCTCTCTATCTTGAAACTTGGCTTTTTTAAAGACAAGGAGCATTTCAAGAACTCCGGCTTCGAACGGAGCGATCGGGTTGGAGGAGAGAGCAAAGCGCGGCCGCCGAATAAAACATGGCCATAATCAGCGAAGAGCAACTCCTTCTGCACAATGTTTCTCAGGCAGACCACCCTCCGAGTCAAGGCACGACAAGCAAGGTCAGCCATGTTTACATTATAATCATTAAAGCACTTATCCATATAATGTATCTCTACCTGCACAGATGGTCGCGAACCGCTTGTCGCCAAATAGTCTACTTTATCATTATTTATCCTCTCAAACAACTTGTTCATTTATAAAGATGAACATTTTCAATGGTCAATAGACTGCCCACTTTTGACATTTGGCCGTTGCAGCTCACCGATGCTCACTTCCACAGCGACTTTCTCGGTTACGGTAGCCGCGCTTGCGGCCGCGGCGTTTCTGCAAGGCGCTGCAGCGTGCGGCGCGATGCGAACAACAACAGCACCTGGTGAGGGGCATTCAGTGAACCATGGTTTACAAGTAATGTCATACATTTGGAACTCTGATATGGCGGGGGTTAGAGTGTGAAAATGGAGGTAATTGATCAAATGGGAATGTAGGCAAAACAGGAATGTAAATTTTTGTTGCAAGAACAACCCATGTGGAAATGCAACCTTACCAATAGCATGTACATATGCCGCGATTCCTCGTTTGTTACTAATTCCTGTTTTATTTTCTAGGTTTGTACCAATGACTCTCGCTCTTCTCTCTCTTTCTCTCTCTCTCTCTCTCTCTCTCTCTCTCTCTCGCTCTCTCTGTCTCTTTCTTACGGATTGTAAAAAAGCGCGTGGATCACAGGAACCGTCTGCACCCAGGAGAGTGCGGTGGAAATTACCATTTGTCCTTCCGCAGACTGGCGCAACTTCCGTTGCGGACCCATGAAAACGTAGCCGCCTATTATCTCGTCCTTTCTTTTTTACGAGTCCAGACCGCAACAAAGTGGCCCCGGCAATGGCTTCCTTGCATGTTTTTCAGCAGAGCAGTGCAAGGAACACTTCTTGCAGCGGGCGGAGTTACGCTGTCCAAAAGTGTAGTTACGCGCGAGGAACTGCTAGAAGGCTGACAGAAATGAAGAGAACCGCCTATTATGTCAATGTTACGCCGTGTGCAACGGCTGAGAGAAAGTAGTGGAGTAATTATTAATAGTGATAATCATTATTTATAACGGATCTTTGTCGCAACAAAATGGATGTTGAAAGGAAGCATATAATTTCAGTCGTAGCATGCAAGAACTGTGCAGCGAACTTGATGACCACGACGCCCCTCGGAGGGGCCGGAGAAATCGCATTTGCAGTGGACATGATCAACACGGACGGAGACTGCTCCACCCGAACTCTCACTTGCAATGGAAACATGGCCACCATTGAGGTTCTCTTTCTTTCTAATTCGTATATTAATACATACATACATACATACATAGTTGTAACCATTCCCACCATCTTCTGCACACAAATCCCTTCTGCAATTTTGGATTTCTTTCTTTGCATAAATTGAGTGAAACCTGTTCACTAAGACAATGCTCAGAGAGCAGGTGCCATTAAGCCCTTTAGAGAGTGGTGAGAATGGCGTAGAAAGACACGTCATATGGCCAGCCAAGCACTGACCCGAGTTGTTATCCAGCAGTGAGGGAAGCCAGGAAAGGTCGTGTAACTGGCGCGCCAGAGAGAATGAAATGTGACGCACCGAGGAGCATTTATCAATAATCATTATTTATCAAATGCTATAACATTAAGATATTCTAATAGAGATATAAAATGCATATAATAATCGGCATTAGAAGTGAGCATTTTGTGTTTGCAGATCAACCAGGGCGCGGGGGGCACTTTCGCGACGGACATGTCCACGACAGTTGTGTTGATGTGCAACTCAGACGGCACTGCGTGGATCCTCCCTCCCTCCATGGACCCAATCACGGCAGCCACTTGTTCCGTGCTCTAGCCAACCCTGAGATTTAGAACCAATTGGTAGATAACGGATGCACTAGTGCGTGGTAATCATGTTGTAGTGCTCTCAAGAAAGCTTACGAGTGATTTTAAAAATGCTTGTAGTTTGCTTACAAGATAGTTTCCATTTATTCATACACTCAAAGTGCTCGCAAAACCACATAAATACAAAGAATTTCTCGTTCACTGGAAGAAGATCAAATGGAACCGATCAGAAGCAATGGCGGCCGTACTCGTTAGGAATACAAGATTATTAGATAGATTTTTAAAAAAAAAAGTGATCGCCACTGCACATATGTACATATGTAAATACATATGTATCTTATACCTTATAGAAAGTTGGTAACACATAATTGTAAAGGAAAGAATATAGGTTTGTATATCTACATAGGATTTAAAAAGGAATGTGAGATCTGTTAGTGTTTGGCAAGATCCTGTGCATACATAGATACTACGTACACACAAGTACCACATTGATCATATATTACCACATGACAATTGTTTATGTAATACATCCTTCTTTCTAGGTGGCAGCATTATAGAATGATATTCGTGATAGCGTTGAAGCAAGTCAGAGCTTGGGCAAATTGAAGAAACTGAAAAGAATTTAGTGTAAAGTAGCCAATAGAACACAACATGAATGAAGTTGTAAATAGTCGAAGGAAATGACGAAATGCATAATTCTGCTCCAACCTGGTAGTTCTCGAAGTGAATGACTGATGCTAATATGGCCTGTGCACAGTAAGGCAACCAGAACAGCAGATTTAGAGTCAACATGTAAAACGCCTGGAAAAAAGAAATTGATATGATACGGCCAAGGATCATGGCCGCATGATATTCATGTGAAGTTCACCGACCTTCTTCTTCGCATTCCGTCGAGCTACAGTAACCGTGTGCATCCAGGGCCTGGAGCATAAATTATCCTCAACGTCATCAACTTCCTTATTGCGTCGGAACTTGCGGCGAATATTGGCAATCTACAATTTCTCAAGATTATTCATTTGAAGAGAACATATAAAAATAGAATATTTTATCGTTATTCATCTTTATTTTAATTTTAATTTAATGTTATTTAGCAAATTCTCCCTTCTCACCGTGCTCAGACTTCGTCCGTTGTCGACGTTGACTGCTTTGTTAGTCAGAGACGTCCGCGATGCTGCACTCATCTCAATTAGCGAATCCTGCAAATTAACATTAGTAAGGGAGAGGAAAACAACGAACGAGACAAGGATCTGTCTGGACCAGAAAAAAAATTGGGCACACAATAGAAGGAGCTTACCCTCGTCTCTTCAGGCGAGAGAGTTGTGCTGGCTGGGGATGGAGGGGAGCCGCCGTCTGACTACAATTACAAGCTATTTAACACATCTAAATTATTATTCATATATCAGCATGTAATATATGTTGACATACATAGTATGTATGTATGTAAATATGTTTTTGTTAATTCCCAACAAATTAACACTAATTAATTTTGAACGAAAAAGGCTTACAGCCGGATGAGTGCGGAAGAGGCAGATTTTGGTCGGACGATCAAGCTTTCTGCCTGAGAACGGATCCGATGAGCAAGGCTCGGAGACGGGGCGAGACAGCACGACGGAGGAGGAGAGTGCAGGTGGTGGAGAGATGCGAGAGGAAGGAGTGGAAGAGGGAGAGGGCGGAGGAGACGCAGGAGGAGGAGAGAAGCCAGAGGGACGACGAGAAGGCAGAGAAACGCCGACGCCATTGCAGCCGACGCTATCATCCGATCCGGGTTCTGTAAAGATGAATTATAGTAGAATAACTAAATGGTTCTTAATAAATATATAAATGGACCACGTGATGTCGTGTGAATAAATGTATACAGATTTCGAACCTTCCAAAATTAGCGTGTGTAAAGATGGCTGTTCGACGGCGATATCGCTCTTCTAAAATGTTTGAATAAATATATCGCTTGAAATATTCGTGATGTGATAAGTGATAGAGATGATAATGTCTTGTGAGAACGCCTTTTAAGAATAAGGACAAATGAATAATAGCCTTCTCACATATCGGATGCAGCCATTGTTTTGAGGAAGTCTTCCGTCTTCATTCGACACGATCTGATCCATCGATGAGAGATGAACCTGGAACAATTCATTTCACTCAGACAAAGCAATGAAGAAATCAATGCTCACAAATCGAATTTTGATTATTTCGACAAATTGTACCTGAACATTGCCATTGGTGGTCTTCGGGAGCGAGCAGCCAGGCTGGCTGTTGGAGCGAGGTCGGCTGCGGGGAGCGAGCTTCTTCTGCCTCGTCTTCTTCTGCTCCGCCTCCTCTGTCCTCCTCGTTTCTCTCTCCGACTTCCGCCGATCTCCTTGAAGGCGCACTCGCTCGACGATGTCCGTGAAGGGCGACACGAATTTTCTAGGAGCGAATATATATTTCTTCATTCATTAATAAGTCGAACAAAAAGAATATAAATTAATTTTCAATAATATCATTATTCTAGAAAGTAAAATATAAATCTATGAATGTAGTAAATGCGACATTAATCTACTGACAGTCGAAGCAGCTGGCTGAGGTTGAAGAAGTTGCCACGTTTTGCATACTTGAGCAGCGAGAGAATTATAGTGTAAACGATGAGCTCTCCGACGTACGGTAACACAATCATAGTCGACAGATGCCAGTAGTTGTATATCTGCAGGCAATGCTTTCAACGCATACATCGTAGGTATATTTAGATTCTTTACTTTGTTTATGTGTTATTGTCAAAATCTTGTTTAGAATAACTTGTTGTCATGCAAACCAGTTCGAGTAGTTCCATTCGGTAGTGGTCGTACTCCGCTTGCTCTTTTGACCATCGTGGTGGATTTACCCATACGTTCATCTGACAAAAGAAGAATTTTCCTATTTATAAGGGAATATATTTATGTGCGTATTTTACGCTTTACTTCCGTGACATGTGCGGTTTATTGCAAAGTAATATTTGTTTACTTCCGTAATATATTATTGGATGGGCAAAGGTATTTTCTTTTGGACTTTATGCCTTGTAGTATAAACTAAATTATTAAATTTAAATAGTTAACGATAACATACCTTTCTGGTGCCGTTCGGCCAGACATAATCTGGGTGTTCATTTGAGACCGCCCTCTCGTACTCGGAGTACGCGTTATCCGCGTCCAGGTATTCTTCGTAGGCCGCGCGCTCCGTCACCCTTCATGCACATTCATCTTTTTCTCACTTTCTCGCTGACGTGTTTAGAGTTAATAATGAGGAGACATGTATGTAGTTCGTTATTATCTATTTTTTGTGCCGTTAATATTTTCGATACGAGTGAACCCCATAAACTCTCTATTCCATGCCTCATGGGAATCGAGTTAATAATTCGAAGATATAACACAGCCGAGTGAAGATTATGTGTTTGCCTGGAAGCATAAGCTGCATACCAGACTGCGACGCATTGTGGCTGTCCGTTCTGGGCGGGGCGAACACGGAAGATGAAGAGTTGAGGGAGGGCGCAGAAGAAGGCGAAGGACCATGCGAAGAGAAGCACGCGACACGTGTTGTAGTCCATCTTCTGAAAATGAAAGGAAAAGGTTACAATGACGAAGCAGCAAGGCATTTAGAATACTTCACCTTGAATCGTTCATATTTGTCATTTTTTCTCATGACAAACACACTCACTTGTACCTACGATGTGCACTTTCTGAGAAAGAATCGTTCAAAATGATTTCATCCTGGGAAAGAAAAGAGCATAGAAATTGTTGACCTTGTGACTGCTGACTCGGTTGATTCGAGTCATAATGTAGAGCCGATCTAGCGAGATGATCAACTGCATGTTGCCGGTGAGATGAAAGGCGAAAGTCGTCAAAAACTTGAAAGACCGACAAAGGGTGTCGCCTCCGTACCACTGTAATATTTTTTGTCTGATTTTATTTTTCGAATTTAAACACGATTGACTCGATTCTAACAGTGTTTGATTTCATTCTTTGATCTACGTAATTATGATTTTAGCATATTTCCTCTTAGAAACGAAGTAGCTGAGTTACAAAAATATCTCAAGAAAGATATGGGGAAAATGCTCGGAAGTGTGCAGATTTGTTTATAGCCGGGTAAATGAAAAGGAAACTACGAAAAAGAAAGATATTCTTAATTCGTAACGTGGCCGCATCTGCGAGATCTTTCTATTCGCTTTGAAGAGTCCTTCTCGTGGATACAAACCCAATATGTTGTAATCCACGCGAATTGAGTGGGCGCGTAGAGGAAGAGAACGAGAGAATCAGCGACCGTCAAACTTATCTTGTAGGACAGCAAACGGGCTGCCATTTCCTGGACAGAAAAGATTCTCATGGATGAATTATTCATGAAAAGTTTTTTCAACTTCATCTCCTTCATATTTTCAATCTCATACCATCTTGATATTATGAAGATTCAGAGTTTTTTCTACTTTCTCAGGATCAGAAGAGATATTTCTTTTCAGCTTATTTTATTATAGAAAAATGTTGTTTAGGAAAATTAGACGAACAAAATTATTGCTCCAATATCGAATGTATCGTCTAATGGTCCATGCCGAGGCGAAGAGTCCGACAACAGTCGCTACGGCGTACCTGAAGGCAATTCAGTTTATTAGCCATTCCTCGTTCGTTTTATAATCATCTCCTTCAATCACATCCTATAAGATTATTACTGAATGCAAGATGAAGACATTCTACGTATTTGCTTTTCCCGCTTACATCCACTGTTCGACAGAGTAGATCCAGGGAAGAGTGGGCACTCCATCCAGGCTCTCTTCAGCACCTGCGCATCAAAGACCATCTTCTGATCAATGTAAAAAGACCCACTAGACAGACACTCCCATACTTGAGAATACTCTTTGAAAGTAGACGAAGATCATAAATAATGGTTTTGAGAATTTAGAAGACTGTTCTTGTCTACTTGAAGACCACTCGAACCTTCTCCAAAGTCGCCCTTGTCTGCTCCGCTGATTGGCATTTCCGACTCTTATTCGTGGCTTCTTGTCTCGGCGATTAATGATGATGCTGCTTCTTCAGCCTCCAGTGGAGTTTCTGTCGCAGACTCCTTGAACCTCTCAAAAATGTCACAAGGTTTATGATTCGGCAAGACTCAGCATCATTTGTTGTTCGCGAAGGTGGCAAGCAGACATACAAAGTGACACGAGGAATTACCGTATACTTCAAGCGCTTTTTATGTGTGAATGCTATACAAATGCACAAACTGGGATAGTGTACCCACACGCCGGAGGAAAATTGTAAAGACGAGAAAGACAGGAGGAGGCGCATTGCATACAGTAACTCAAGCCATCTTCTGAAGCTTTGATATTCATACGCAGAATATGTACGCGAATGCGCATATCAAAATGTACTAACAACAACTTTTGTGCCTTGAAATGAAAATTGTAAGCATCATAGTCTCTGGACCAAGATGAGATCTCGTTTTTTTCTTAACTATTCTACAGCAAACAATTTTTTCTTTGGAATATCTTTTCATTGCCTACATGAATTCTACTACATCTTTGCACGTCAAAGGAGCGGAACAAAAGAAGGAATAGAAAGAGGAAATGGAGCGATGATGATGACATGGTCCGGTGTGGAGTTCTCAAAAAGGAGATGTGAGAGCGAGTGAAAGGGATGGAGTCGAGAAAGAGAGAAAGAGAGAGAGAGAAAGAGAGAGAGAGAGAGAGAGAGAGAGGAGAGGAGGGATTAGACATGAACAGTACGAGTGAAAGGAAAAATCAGAGATAGAGAGGGGCATAGCAGAGAAAATATATGAGAATCGTCCGATTGCCTCAAGAATTCTAGCACCGAACGACTCCACGCCCCGCCCTTTTATTTGGCTCCAGGCTTATTTTCCTTGCATAGACAAGATTCTTGTTTGAATAGCAAACGACATACTGTCATGGTCTTCAATAGATTTAATTATTAAGTCACTCGAAAGCCTGGTATTCCGCAGAATATCAATTCGATTTGTTCGCAATGCCAATTTTTTTTGCATTCGTAATCCACGAAAACATCTTACTTATGAGTATAAGTTTTCTAAGAGTCAAGCTGCAAAAAATGTTCTCAAGTGAAAACAATACTGGACTGAGGTGGATGTTGACTAGAAGGTCAGAGGATCTGTTATGAGAAAGCCCATTCATTATCTCTTCTCGAACCATCTGAAGCCAGATAACACAGATTGTTGCGCCCCACACAGAAGCCTTATCACGGAGTTGTCTAACTGTCGCATTCTTTCAACTAGGATGATAAAGAAACATCAAGGATTAGCGCATCACTACAACACTGTATCTAATCTTGGCAATCTAGACAGCTCTAGCAAGAACGTTCTAGCAAGTATTCAAGGCTAATTATCCAAAACAGATTGTTTCATGGGAACATTTGTCTCAGCAGCGTATTCACTAGCGAAAGATTGAAATATCATAAGAAGAATGAATATATTCAGCGCCATTTTCATTAGCGCCCATTAACAAGAAGTGCATTTTCGAAGAAGCGCCCCCGCCCAGTATCCGTTTAAAATTGACAGGATCAGTTGATGAAGGTGGACGAAAAGCAAAGAACACTATTTCCGCGTTCAGAGGTACTCAACTGCAGTATGAAATGCTTGATCTCCTGGGCAGCTAATACAGAGAACAGAGTGAATGGATATCAGTGTTTGTAGATAGATGTTGCCTTCTTCAGAAGTGTAGCATCTCACTTTAAATATGCAGGTACACAAGGCGAGGGAAGCGCATGATAAAATGAGAAAAAAAAAGAGAAAGAAAGGCGGGACTGGGAGATAAATAGGTATGGAAGAAAAAGGATTCAGAGATACCATGATGGATATGAAGGGCTGCTTGGACATAACAAATGGCTACGAGAGGGTTAGAGCGAGTACATTCTTGGAATAAATGATGGGTAGCTTCGTGGGATCGAGAAAGAGAGACAGAGAGAGAGAGAGGGAGAGAGAGAGGAGAAAGAGAGCTAGGGAAGAGAGGGAGAGGAGATCAAAACACGACCGAGAGACGGAGAGAGAGAGAGGGAGGGAGGGAGAGTGAAAGAGAGAGAACAAACGTGCATGCCCTGTCCTACCCGTTAGTTAGCTGAATTTGGCTGTGAGGGGACATTCATCAGTTGAAGGCAGAATCCATCAGTGGAGGGGCAATACCTTGGACAACGTCCGGCGATTAAAGAGAACTTCTCTTTGCAGCATGCAGAGCCACATGGCAGTGCAAGACGAAAGATCGGAAGAAGAAAAATGGCGGGGGAGAGAGAGAGAAAGAGAGAGAGAGAGAGAGAGAGAGAGAGAGAGAGAGAGAAGGGAGGTGGCTAGAGAGGAATGGTAAAAAAAGACAACGGCAAAAAAGAACACGACGGAGAGAGAGATGCAGAGAAAGGCAGGGGGAAAACTGCTAATATGATAAGTGAGTGAAAAGCAAACAAAACTAACCAGAAGCCAAGAAATCGGATGGAAAAGTAGGCAGTATAAAAATAAGATTAAAGGCAGTATAAATTCAAACTAAATAGAGATAGAAATGAAATCTTAAGCGACCCTTGGAGTAACATTTTTCTTCCCTAATAAACCCTTGCTCTTTTTCCGAATTCTTTCGTATCAGGAGACTGCCTACAACAGGATTCTGTTCTCTAAATCTGCTTTGAAATTCCGATGTCATATCTACGTTGAGACCGAAGAATCTCACCAGCAAGACCAGTGAATATCTTCTTCCCTCTCTTACTGGTGAATACTTTAGGAGGATCCAGATATATGTACATACACACATACTACTGTCAGCTATGAATATATGTATATGACATCATGTGATTGGAAATGAATAACATATTTTTATTATGTATACATATATGAAAATATTGTTTGTTCATGGTGTTCGTAATAATTAACGTCTGATATATTATTCGTATGCTTGAGTTAATTGATCAGCTTAGATCTCCCAAATTGTAAATGGAGATAATCTTGTTGCGTGGCAGCGAGGGGGTGGAGCGAGTGAAACTGGAAAACAAAAATATTCATGTGCCTATCCTGGCAATTGGAAATTGGCGAGAAGCCAAGAAAAAAGTTGTCTGGCTCAAAACTGAGCACTTCTCCCTTTTCGACCAGAGATATCAAATGACTGGAAATAGAGAGGCACCGCTTTGTCGGGCCAACGAAACATATTTATAAGAGGCATGGACGCGAGCAGTGCGACTTCTCAATTATGACCTCCAATTTTTTCTCAGGGAAAGAAGACCGGGACTCATAAAGGTACCGTAAAAAGATGGACACGAGACGGACGACGGAAACGAGCAAATGAGCATGTTAGAATTCAGCAGAAATCAACGACGTCACTGATACTGATATTCCAAGTGGTTCTGAGAAGAGAAGGCGCCTCGATTCGGCTACAATCTGAGCTCCTCCGTCTTTGCTTCTAAGCCTGTCACATTAGACAAAAAGATCAGAGTCACATTCGCATTCCGAAAGAGCACTTTTTAACGCGTTTACGGCGCAAATAAATTATATCAAAGTACGAAGTTGTATCACATTGCTAGCCAGTCTTCTTGAGATGAAAAACACACAGTTTACCTAGGCCATGGAATCTCTCTCTCTCTCTCTCTCTCTCTCTCTCTCTCTCTCTCTTTCTCTCTCTCTCTCTCGCGTCCATGAATTGGTCCAGTTCGTAAGAGAAAAAAGGTCGTCGCCAGGACGCGAACTTCAAAAGCCCACGAGGAGAGAAGACGGTGAAGAAACGTTTTGGAGGCTGCAAGGACTACGCGGGAAGACTTCTAAACGAGAAGACACAAAGTATGCGGGTTTCCTTGCAAGGAAGATGCGCTTTTTAGGGACATTATCAGAGAAGACCGGGCAATGTTATTAGGCCTAAAAAAACAGAAGACTGGGAAGGCACGACCAAAACGGGAGCTCGCCAGACAATGGCAAGGGAGCCACGCAATCATCCTTCACTCCTACCATTCTTAAGCCTGCTTTGACTCCAATTTTAGTCTGGCCGACGACCTTGGTTCGGGGTTGGAGTGGTTGTCTGAGTCAGTCATGAAGAGAGTAGTCACATGTATTCTTTAGTGGATTGTTTTCTATCCGAACAATGTTTCTTCGAAAATTCTCGGCTTCTTTTATATCTATCTCTGACTCTCTCTCTCTCTCTCTCTCTCTCTCTCTCTCTCTTTGTATCTGTATCTATCTCTGATTCTTTCTCTCTGTATTTGTCTCTCTCCCTGACTCCATCACTCTCTCTCTCTCTCTCTCTCTCTCTCTCTCGCTCTCTTTATTTCAGCAATCGTGAGCACTCCACTCAGATTGAAATTGTGCTTCTTTTTCTTTCTTTCCTTCCGTGTCTCTCGGAGTCGCCTCCGCCAGATCCAAGAGTCGGCATGTACAATTCTAACAATGCACAGATTTGTCTAAGGAATGCCGAGTTTACTCCTTCAAATGATTCCCCTTGGGAAATATGCAAGTGCAGACTGTAAATGAGTCTGCGAGCAACGAGGCAGAGAATAATGGAGTAGAACGGCAAAAAGCAGCATGAGTGGTTTTTTCAAGCGAGAAAGACAGAGGAGAGAGAAAGAGAGAGAAATAGAGAAGGATATGCTGAGAGAGCCAGACAGAAAAAGTGAAAGAGAGATATAGGAGAGAGGGAGCGACAAGATCATTTCATTTTGTACGTTAACGCGGAAGCGAACAGGAAGGGCAAAAAGCACTTCCTTGAAAAGTGTTTCCGACAAGACAATGATCATTTGAAAAAGGAGACTGAAAGACGGAGAAATGGACTCGGTCAAGTGAAAAAAGAAGGCGCTGCTTCCGAGACAAAGAACGAGGACTCGCGAAGCTGTCAAAGGGAAAACAATTTCATCGTGACAGTGAAAACAATCAGAGGGGAAGTGAATACGTAAAAGAAATCATGTGTTAAACGCATGTAGCTTCGAGAACGAGGAACAGCTTGCAAAATGAAACGGGGACAATGTTGCCATGCTTATGCAGATGGACAATGTTGCCATGCTTATGCAGCTAAGATGTGGAAGTGGATTGGTTGCTGCGGAGATCTCGTCTGCAGAGTGACGAATTCATCTTGCATGCAAGTTGCACTCTTTTTTGGACGAGGAAATCATTTCATCCGTCACATAGAGCGTGAGTGGTCGACTAGAGAAAGGGCTTCAATCTCCTGCTCCTTGATACTTTCCGTACTTCTAGATACGTCTCTTTCATCTACATAGTTATTTCTCGCTCCCGCTCTCTACCTCTCTCTCTCTCTATCTCGATCTATCTCTCACTCTCCCTCTCTCTCTCTCGCGATCTATCTCTCCCTCTCCCTCTTTCTCCCTCCCTCTCCCTCTCTCTCTCTCTCTCTCTCTCTCTCTCTGTCTCGCTCTCCAATCCGTTTTAAACTGTTCAGAATTTTTTGTCGCCGCGATGCAAGTCCCACGTGCAGTTCTCGAGTCCTTTCTGGTCATGCGCAGAGCGTGGGAATGGCTAGGCTAATAGTGGCATTTTGGAGGGGAGCAGGGTGATCATTATGCCCGCTCAGGGAGGAGAAATTCGGAAAAATGATGGCAAAGATTTTTTTAAAGTGTAATTTTTGTAGCGGCATGAAACCAAAATTCAAAAAAAATTTGTTAAGAGAGCAACGTAGAGAAATGAGCATGTGCATGTTTAAGATGTGCGACGGTCACAAAGTCGAAGACTCCTGTTGCAAAAATATGTTGACCGAGCAATAACAAATTATAGAAGCGCACTAGTTGGATATGAATAAGTAACAATGTACATATGTAAGTCGGCACTCGCGGGGAGTGTAATGAATGATAGAGCCTCTAATTAGATGCACTGAGATTGTCCTTAGCCTAGAAAGTACTAATAAGTATGTAGTACTCTTCTGCGATGAGAAGCGCCAGACGCATTCATTCACTTACAAATGTTTATGCAAGGCAAGAAAAAATTCTAGAGAAAAAAATACTACTCCCTCTCTTTTCCGAGCGATCTACTGGTCTTGAAAGCAAAGTGAAATGCTTATCGTGTTTACCACATACATATATGTATGTATGCATGCTTGTACGCATTTTAATATATGCAATATGTGAATGTGTATCAAATATATTAAATCGCTAATGCAAAGTGTTACAGCACGCGCCTTTCTCATACTAGAGAGCAAAGATGAGAGGGATGATTGGAGTAATAGAAATGAATGGCTAACTGAGAGCGAGTCCGATGGGAAAGGGCGTGTGTCAGTGAAGAGAGTGCATTAAAGAGAAGAGAGGAAAAGAGAGAAATGGATAGAGAGGATGAGAGAAGAAGAGAAATGAAGATATTCCCGAATGGCACTCTGCCTTCATTTCCGTCGTTGACTTGGAAGTTCTAGTGCATGGCACAAGAAGCACTCTTCGAAGGTCGCCGTGTTCCACTCCTCGTATCGAATCAATGTGGCCGGGGATGAAAGGAAAGGCTTTTTATCCGAAAATTCCCGCTTAGAATCCCGGGGAGCTGCCCTTAGACTGGTGAATGTCCTTTCGTCAACCAGGAAAGGAGCCTCAGGAGGCACAGCTGATGAAGGCACTTTTATAAAAGATGGAGGGCAGAAGCAAAAGAACTTGAGACTATCCTTCTTCTTCCCACCTGCTAGTGACAGCAAATTCATATGTACAAATGTATGCACATAGTATATGATGTTGTTTTGGAGAAGCCTTGGAGCATAAGCTAGAGAGAGAGAGGTTTTTTTCTTTTCTCAGGTCTGAGAATGACAATGCGTCTCACCACTCCCGCCGCCCCTCTAGCCCTCCCTCTCCCCCCCCCCCCCTCCCTTGTCACCCCCCCCCCCCCCCCCCTCTCCCCCCTCCCTTGTCACCCCCCCCGCAGGAAACCCATGGCAGAACACGTGTGTCCACGTGAACATAACAAATGAAGAGAGCTGACGAGAGTGACGGGCGGGAAGAGAAAGAAGAAGCCCGAAATGAAGAGAAGCAAAAGAACGCCCGAGGCACGATTCTGTGTTCATAGCAAAGTGTGAGGAGGCGAGCAATAACAACGAGAAGCAGAAGAAGCGACGAAAGACCGAAATTCAAAAAGAGCTTTTCGGTGGCGTCCAATTCGCTATTTCCCCGCCCATGTCTTCAATATGCTAAAACCAAGTGACATTTTGCAATTAGATACGCGTAAAAATAACGCGAGTCACGGAGAGAAGTGACAGGCGACAAATAACACACTCCGCGAACAGCAGTTACATTTAATTTCGGAGCCCGAAGAACACAACTTGACAGAGATCGACATTCATGCAAATAAGACACTCCAAAAGAAATAACTTATTTGTATTGCTAGTTGTTTGTAAGTTCCCCATAATTGAAGGTTTCTCGGTATATACTTTGTTGCTAAAAGTTCTCCAAGTATTTTAGCGGCAATAAAAGTGCATCTTTCGAAACGGAAAAAAATGGATCTTCACCGCTAATGGTAAGAGGGCTTTTTCTTGCTTGAAACAAGCCAGTTGGATAACAAGTAAAGGAGCCTACGAGTAGTTCAGACTGAATAGATTCAGCGAAGAGATTAGGCAACGAGCTTTCACGTCATGAAGTAGACAAAAAGAGAAAGAGAGAAAGAGAAAGAGAGAGAGGGAGAGAGAGAGAGAAAAAAATAAGAGAGAAGGAGAAACGGAGCACATTCTTACTCTATCTCCAGAAGCCCATTATTCCCTCTCTTCTCTTTCTCTTTCTTCTCTTCTCTTTCTCTTCTTTCTTTCACTTTCTCTCTCTATATATCTCTCTCTTTCTCTACTCTCTCTCTCAACCTTAAGCTGAAATTGTCGATCCCCTTCCGTGTTCTCCTTCCTTGGCCACCTCAATCACCTACTCCCACGAACAATCCCATTTTCAGCTTTTTCCTTTTTCAATTCTTTTTCCCCCATTTTCACCCGTTCGCTGGTTTTTTGCTCTTTCTCCTCTCTGTTCTCCTTTTCTCTATCTCGTAGAATTCGCCGCGTTCACCGAGAAATATATGCAGTTCTCTTTTCTTTCTCTTACCAGCTTCCGCCTCTCAACCCACTCATTTTTTCTTCGATACTCCCGTTTATGCATCGGATAGACCAACTCGTAGGGAAGTGCCAGAAATGCAGGAAGTGGGAGCAAAAAAGCATGACAGGAACATGTCGCGAACATATGGATGTTGGAAGGCAGAATTTCGCTCATGACACGTGAGATGAAAGAGAGAGAGAGAGAGAGTGAGGAGAGAGAGGGAGGAGAGAAGGATGAAAAGGAAGAAAATAAAAGAGGAAATAAAAACTAAGCATCGAATGCACGGCGATCAAACATTGGGAAATGCAACAAAAGATAGAAAAGGAAGAAATGGAATTGTGACGCAGTAGCTTAAAATACATGGTGATCTTGTCAGATTCCTTTAAAGCATAAATATATATTATGTGACACTGAAGGGGAAAATAAACACAGGTAAAAAATAGATGAGCATCTTGTAGAGGAAAATATGCAAACAAAGAATACGGTAGCCGTTATGGAAAATTGTATGACGTCTGGTATACATGTGAGCATGAGGTTAAAGCGAGCAGGCCACGCAGATTCCTCAAACAACAAACGTCCACCAGCTGCTATTTTGCAAGGAAAAGAAACACATTCAATTGTGAAATCTCTTCTGATAACTCTTCTGATACATTTCATACAGACGATACGCAAGAAGCCATGATAGTACGGCGTCCTTGACCGATTAGGGGAGACTGGTAAAGATCTGGAAGCGGAGTCATAGAGAACGAGAGAGAAAGAGAGAGAGTAGTGAGAGCGAAGTAAGAGAAATAGATAATAAAGGAAGTAGCAGGAGAGAGAGAAGAGATAAGAAAGAATAAGGAGAGAGAAAGATATGTTCTGATTTTGGATTAATTGAGGCCGAATATATAAGCTTACTCTGAAGCATGAAGAGGCCGTGGCATTGGTAGTTTACCAGGGAGCTCTCTCTCTCTCACTCTATCTCTCTCTCCCTCTTTATCTCTCTCTATCTCTCTCTTTCTCTTTATCCCTCTCTCGCTTTCTCTCTCTCATACGACGTCAAGAATTTTGTGAGAGCGTAGGAAATGAGATTCCACCTGCTTAGCTGTTCCCTTTTGTGTTTCTCTCATTGTATTGTCGACCGCACACAAAGCGCGTTGAAGCACAACATCCTTGGCACTGCTCCCCCCTCCCCCGTCCTTGCCCGGGGTGCTCATTCTGACCACTCTCCCCCGTCACTCATCCCCTTCCATCATTAGTAACCCGTGCCCGCCGTCCATTCTTATCTAATCCCTCCACCAAAACCATCTGCTCTGCAGCAGCACCAAAAAGCAGATGTTATTATCTAAAAGAAAGTAAATCAGCTACTTCTTATGCTGTCATTCTTTCTTGAGATATGCAATCAAAAGACCAGAAAACTGATCTTTGTCTGACGTATTGATTTCTAGTCATATATGTACATATGCATGAATGTACATATATGAATATACATACATACATATATCCATACATATGTACATATGTACATACATGCATTTGCCCCGCTGCCGGATCTCGTCTAGCGGCCACTTGATTCTTCGAATAAGAACTCCAGGAATATGATTAGCAGCGTGATAAAAAAATAAAAGGAAGGCTTGGTCACTTATATATGTACTACATATAATCTCTAAAACAGAGCCGGTTAAAAACAAGTCTCTATTTGTACCGGTAAAACGAAGAAGAAATTGTCTGAATATTTGGCTTCTTCTCTTTGGGTGAGAACGGGCACAAGTGTTGATACCTGTCAAGTTTTCACATTGCCAGTCAGAAAGTCTAGAGAGGAAAAGAAAGAGAGATGCATTCTGAGCGAGTGACAAGAGCAAGACAACACGAGGTACTTGAACGATTTTAGAAAATTCTTTCTAATCCTTTAAGTGCTTACCTATTTTGAGTGGCGGGGAAAAAGAGAAAAAGCGCTTTCGAAAATATGTTTCGATCTCCTCGTATGTATGAAGGAATGCGTCATCGAGAGAATACAGAAAGACGCGCAGAGGGATGAATTCCTGAGGAAGAGTGAGGGGACCGACACGATGCGGAATGGTTATGAATCATTGAGGAGCAAGGAGTGGGAGAAGCTGAGAGAGGGAGAGAGAGAGAGCGAGGGAAATAGAAGAGAGAGAGAGAGAGAGAGAGAGCGAGGGAAATAGAAAAGAGAGAGAGAGAGATCGAAAGAGAGAAAGAGAGAGAGAGAGCGAGAAAAAGAGAGCAGATGATGGACTGGATAAGGACGGAAATGAGGAAAGAGTGAGAAAGAGAAAAAGTAGCGAAATGTGGTGAATAAACTACATCCAAGTGGAGTAGAGCTGATGCTATTTTAGTCCTTGTAACCACTTTCCACAACAATGTACACCGTGAAACAATCAACGGAACATTAGACTCGGAAAGATATTACCTACTCACAATTTCGCACTGGAAGACGAAGAAAATATTCATGCAGGCTCACCCTCTTAGGCTCGGCGAATTTATAGAAACCACTTGCTTTTATCCCTCTGCAAAATTCGCACTTTACCAGTAAGTGTTTTCGTCTTGGGCAACGCTGCTCAGAGATGTTCTTCTTGGACAAACCAAATTGAACTAAAAGTGAAGCTGACGACAGAGGATTGTCAAAGTAACCCACGAGATCAGTTCATCCTGGAGGATTAGTGCTGCCTCCAGATGGCTAGTCAGACTGCCCGTAACAATAAGGCTTAGACTTGCTTAGTCTGAGACCGTCATTAACTCAGCTTACTCTCCTTATTACCTCGTATTTGAACGGCGTCGTGTTTTGGAGGGTCGGTACTGGGAAGAAGATGGCGAGGATGTGGTCATTTTCAAGACGAACAAAGTGGCATATGCAGAAGAAAGAAAAGGAGGAGAGAGTGCGTGAAAGAGATAGCGGGAGAGAAAGAGGGGAAGCAGAAAGAGAGAGAGAGAGAGAGAGAGAGAGAGAGAGAGAGTTAAAGAGGAGAGAGAGAGAGAGAGAGATAGAGAGAGAGAGAGAGAGAGAGAGAGAGAGAGGGAACCGATCTGTCCAAGGCGAATGTCACATCTATATACTGATGTACGAATAAATAAATAAATAAATAAATAAATAAACGAAGGATGAAATTGTTATTCCTCTCTCCCAGAAAACAAGGTCCCACGGCGGAAGCCGCCCGAGAGGGGGAGGCCGTCGTTACCACCACGCAGCATACGACTGGCACCCCATTGGGGAAACTCTCCACTGCATTACTCCTTCTCTCTCTCTCTCTCTCTCTCTCTGACGCTGTTCCCGTGCAAGACTTCTTTTTCTTTTCCCTCTTTCACTTACAAACTTTCTCTCTCAATCTCTTTCTCTCTCTCTCTCTCTCTCTCTCTCTCTCTCTTTATTTCCCTCTCCTGCAATGTTTTTTTTCATTCAGCGAATGATTTTGGATTAGTGGATGGCAATGGAAGCAAACATTTACATCCAATTCTTAGTGCTCACGTTTAGTCAGATAAATGACTAATGGAAAGGATTCTAAGCTCGCTATATTCAAGTGGAAGCCCTTGAGATTGGAATTTGTTGCACTCAAGATTAGATTGCACCGGCCAAGCACCCGCAATTTATATATTTTTTTTAAGGGGCAATCCTCGAGAATCCTTTTCATCTTTCAATTACAGCGTACACAGAATGAGATATGAAAACGAGAGAGAGAGAGAGAGAAAGAACCTGAGATAAAAATCCAGAGGATTTTAAAAAAGTTATATGGAGATCATAGCAGATGATGTCAATTTTTAGGAGGTGAGAGGGACTTCAAAATAATTCCCAGGACAGCAGAAAATATAGAAGTAATCTATGAATGTTTGAAGATTCTAATCAGGCGAAGACAGAATTAGACAAAGAATGCCAAGAGAGGCACGAGATGTCACTTCGTTTTCGTCGCTCTTGTCAATCATTCGTCTGAGGACTTCTTTCTATTTATATCTCCATGGGTACCAAACACTCAAAATTGGGTCCTGAGATGATTTCAAGAGAAGAAGTTGTATCTATGCATTTGTATGTATTGATAAACCTTAGACGGAGGAATATCATAATATCCAGAAGAGACCCCAGAAAATATATTTTCTCTTCAATGATCACAGAGAACCCTAAATGTACTCGTGAGAGTAGTCGTTGAAGCGAGTTTGAAGAATGGTACTTATTTATGAAAGAGAAGGAGATATATGTTCATTGGCGGATGCAAAGGGAATAAAAGATAATAATAAATAGATAAAATCCACAATCTACTTACCTTTGTTGCTCTACTTTCCGCAGGGGATCAGAAAGGATACTTTCTTCGCTCTCTTCGCGAGAGTATAAATGCCGTCTATTTACCTTCCGGCCTGAGATCGAACAAAAGTAGAGAAATCACAAGTACATAGCAATATAATTTTTTTTGGTTTTCTTCGAGAATTCTATTTACTACTTGTGATTTCTCTTGTTATATTCGATCTCGGGCCGGAAGCCAAATAGACGGCATTTATATTAGTGCTGACCATAAGAGCGCGACGAAAAATCCCATCTGGTACCCCGGAAAGCAGAGGAAACAAGAGGGTTCCCTGCTTTTATTAGACTTTTGAAAGAGTATAAATGCCGTCTATTTACCTTCCGGCCTGAGATCGAACAAAAGTAGAGAAATCACAAGTACATAGCAATATAATTTTTTTTGGTTTTCTTCGAGAATTCTATTTACTACTTGTGATTTCTCTTGTTATATTCGATCTCGGGCCGGAAGCCAAATAGACGGCATTTATATTAGTGCTGACCATAAGAGCGCGACGAAAAATCCCATCTGGTACCCCGGAAAGCAGAGGAAACAAGAGGGTTCCCTGCTTTTATTAGACTTTTGAAAAGTCAGGTGAAAATTTTCTAGTAAAGTTTTGCTAGTATTTGAAAATCAGTTATTTTCTACCCCCATTAGTTGGAGTGAAAATAGGCAAATTTATGGAAATTCAAACCTTGCAAATTTGCTCAACTGTATGCTCAAAGGCAACCGCAAATTTGACGCTTTGTTTCGACGTACATGTGTATCTCAGAGGTCCAGGGGAATGCGAAAGTGTGGACATTAGAGGGGTCTCTATCTCGGCCCCGGGGGTTGTACAGACCCAATTTATTCGACTCATCTCGACGCGCGGTCAATTTAATGCTAGATATTGAACGCAACGTAGGAACTTCGGAACAAAAAGTTAGGGTTCCGTGGGGGATGACTTATAAGTAAATAGGGAAACAGTACAAACTGCCTAGACCGAACCCCAAATAGCGCACTGACGCCAATCAATGAAGCACCATATTATTACTAACAGCCAAAAAAATCCTTATGTTCACGACTAGGAATGTTTCACGGGAAAGATACCATTAAAGTGGCGAATTCTTGGAACAGAGAAAGTATAGGGAGAAGGTATGAAAATTAATAAAACGATGTGGGGTGGGCGATATTTGGAAGTGGTAAAATACATGGTGGTACTCTGACGCAGAAGTGACCCTAATCATTAAGATCATCAAAACAAATAAGAGGTGAAAGGGAGAGAGATGGGGAAAGAGGGATTCATGTCAACACATACAAAAGATAAGTGAAAACACGAGGGTTAGGCGCGGAAGACTCGAGAAGAGGCGTCCAATTAGCCGGGTCTTGCTTAGACATTTGAGCGGAACTGCCGATTTAGCCGCCAGAAAGATTAGCCCCAACCTAGTCAATGAACTCATAGCCTACGGCATTGACTGAGATAAGGCTAGTTGAGTGTGAAACCCCGCATACTCAGACAGCCGAGGGAAGGGCTGAGACGTGGCCGCTTATAAAAACAGTGCGACATCAACACGTCGGTCTAGACGACGTTCATGGGCTTCTTTGTGTTGTGATTATTAGAGATGCCTGGCCCATAAACTGTCGGCCATGTCTTGTAGGTAGGCAAGATACCGTATCACTACAATCGTCGTGGAATCTTCCCGGAGAAGCTCTTGCAGATTGAAAGGTCGCCTCGGAAGTCAAGATCCGTGACCACGTGCAAGGAAGAAAGAAAGTGTCTTAGCTTGCAGAGTCAGGAATAATCCGTGGAATGGCGGAGTCGAATGACAGAAGAGCGGAGATTCCTTGCCTTCTCTCTCGCTCCACTCTTTCCTTCTTTCCGGCTTCCCCCTACTTTTTATATCTTCCTGCCAATGCTTGCTAGGATGCGCCAAAAGGTCAGTGAATCTGCAGAGTTCCGTTCATGCAAATACGGCGATTTTTGCTCTCCAGCTTAGTGTCTATCCTTTTATAAAGATTCACTGCGCATTCTTCTCTCTCTGTCTCTCGCCCTCTCTTTTTCTCTGCTCTCTCACTCTGCACCATAATTAGAAAGATGTTCTCTTTCAATTCGTTTCCATTCCATCCATCAATTTCACCTTCATTAGTTGTGTTCGAGGCTTTTTTTATCGTCTTGTTTCATTGCGAATGAGCCACTCTTCATCAAGGAGATGATGCTGAAAGAGTCTGGAAAAGAGACAAATGAGAATGGAAGGGGAAACAACAGACAGAACGGCAGAGAGAGAGAGAGAGAGAGAGAGAGAGTGAGACTTTGAAAAGACAGTGAGAGTAGAGAGGGAGAGAGACAAAAAGGAGAGTGAAGAGAGATATGTAAAAATAGTGAGAGTGGGAGAAAAGAAAGAAATGGCCCTTTGCGTAGTCTTCTGTGTAATTCAACGAGAGCGCATATCAGATCTGACGTGGCAGCAATGGCAGATCGAGTGCACGAAGCACTTAAGAGGTCATAGATTATGTTAAAAAGGAGGGAGACGGAGACAGTTAGAGAAAAGGGAGAGAAAGACAGGAAGAGACCAAAAGAGGAGTCTGACAGCAGATAATAATTAGAATATAATCTTATAAGCACATTAAAGTATGTATGCATGTACATGTAGGAGAAAACATTGAATTCAAATTGTACGTCGTACTACATTGTGAAAACGATCACAGCGTCATGACTTCGGCTTCTGACGATGATGGTTCTGGTAAATCCCTCTAAGTCCCCCGAACTTTCCTCTCTAATCTCTCTCTCTCCCTTTCTTTTGCTCTCTCTTCCTCTGTTTCCCTCTGTATCTTCGACTTCTCGCACTCTCTCCCATCTCTTTTACGCAATCTGACTCCAGTGAAGGGGATCCAACTTAAGAAGCAACCAGCGGAGAACTACATTAGACATTCTATCTTCTGCCGGCTGTTTACGGAAATCCAGGAAAGCAGACGCCGCTGGCAGGAACGACGGGAAACTTTTTATTGGATAGAACGAAAGCGGAGAGACATTGAGGGAGTGAGAGTACGGTAGATAGAAAGAAATCAAAATAGGGGTGGGAGGAAAGAGCAGACCGTAGATTAGAAGTGATGTCTTGGAAAGATCATGCGATTTGCCTGAAGAGCACGGACGGAAAGCACCACTCTGAATAAGCGAGAAGGTCGAAGAAGACTAGATTTATCAGTCTTCCGGTGCCTTCTCATCGAACACGGTGTCACCGCCTGACCAGCAACTAATTCGTACATTCAATCTTGCATTTAAAGGTAAGAGGAGCAGCAGGGCATTTCTCTGTTTGTATGGCTTGGCCATGATCGCAGAGAGAACGAGGAAGTGTCTCTCTCAGGGTTGATCGGGTGAGTGGTGGCATTCGCGGATAGGAAAGATAGGAGATATGGAAAAGCACATGGCGGATGCCTCGTGGGAGGCCAGATCCGTTTTCTATTCTCCGTGTCACTGAAGAGGACGATTCATGGCAGGCTTCTTTCTCTTCTTTCGTGTATGCAAACACCACTGAAGCCCCTGGACACTTTCAGTGAAGAACGAAGAGCTGCAGGTGGGAAAGAGAGAGAGAGAGAGAGAGAGAGAGAGATAGAGAGAAAGAGAGAAAGAGAGAGAGAGAAAGAGAGAGGGAGAGAGAGAGAAAGAAAGAGAGCGAGAGAGAGAGAGAGAGAGAGAGAGAGAGAGAGAGATGTACCACATGACAGCATGTTCAAAGGAAATGAGACTAGTAGATTCTGTAAATACGGGGGTGGCAGTGCACATAAAAGTGGATAAGCTGCGAGGGAGCAAGGGAGAGAGAGAGAGAAATTTAAAGAGAGAGAGAGAGAGAGAGAGAAATTTAAAGAGAGGGAGAGAGAGAGAGAGAAATTTAAAGAGAGGGAGAGAGAGAGAAATTTAAAGAGAGAGAGAGAAATTTAAAGAGAGGGAGAGAGAGAGAAATTTAAAGAGAGGAGAGAGAGAGAAACAGAGAAAGAGAGAGAGAGAGAGAGAGAGAGAGAGAGAGAGTAAGAGAGCAATGGAAGGACACAACATTTAAGACACATATTGTGGAAGAACAAGGTCAGAATGTAATGGAATAGGACAAAAAGTATGGCTTGAACCACTCACTGGTTGTCTGTGTAGTCTGGTGTCCTGGCTGCCCTTCAATTCTCCCACACCTACACCTCACTTCCCGCACTCAATTCACAAAGCCTTTTTTTCGTGAGTTCCCAGGACCAAACCCCGTCAAGACCAAAGTCTACCTTTGTCTGCCATGATGTCATTTGTCTGATCGTGAGATCGCTTTCCATTCAAAGTTGTAATTTTTTAAATACTAATATATCGAAGTTCTTTGTTAAAAAAGGACAAAACATGATAATCCTATATCGGGACATGAAAATTAACCACCATCATATAACAAATAACATTGATGAACAAATCATAAATCAGTTAATCACCACAGGAAGTGAGAATAATGACTTAAAATAAAATAGTCCTATTATTCCAGAATGAACTACTCTTCTCCACCTTCGTTTTGCAGTCTGGTACGGTAGGCAGTGACTTGTCGGTCGACAGAAGCACACTCAGGATCTCGCGGGCCATGGGACAGCAGGCATGCCTCGCGAGCCTCAATCACAATACTCTCTTTCTCTTCCATCTCTCTCTCCCTCTATCTATCTCTCTCTCTCTCGCTCTCTCTGACAAGCGAAGAAATATCAGGTTCAGAGATGATCTGATCGTTTAAATAAAAATCAACTCATTGAATTATCATATTAAAAAAAACTCCAAAAGATATACCTCTTCAAACATTGCAAGCACTTGAACACTGGGTGGGTCAGCATAGGATGCTGCGATCGCGGCAGTGAGAAGACGCTGCGTCAGCAGAGGGTGGCCATGTGGCAGGTATAGTCTGCAAGGAGAGACAGCGAGAGAGAGAGAGAGAGAGAGAGAGAGAGAGAGAGGAGAGGGAGAGGGAGAGGTAAAAAGACAGGAGAAAAAGGATTCAAAAGAAGAGAGCAATAAAAAGAGAAAACGTCAGGAGGCTTACTTGTATGCAGGCAGGAAGGAGGAGGCATACTGTAAGGCCAGATCTCTCCGATCGAGAGCCAATGAGAGGTTAACGATGCGGAATGCGAGGGAAGCGAGGGGAAGATTGGCTTGGGAAAGGAGAGAGCGATGTCGGTCGAAGAGTGAGATCGAGGACGACAGCGACGTGGCGCGATTGGTCTCTCAAAATAGAAGAGATCAAAGATCAGTGGGATCACTCCAAATTAAAGAAGAAATTTCATAAATATTCAAGAATAAAATGAAAATAAAGTTCAGTTGGAAAAACCAAACCATCGCTCTGGTCTTTCTTCTTCTCGAGGAACCATTCGATCTCCTGATTAGCATGAATCGCCTAAAATTGACTTAATTGAAGATGTCTATGCTGGACCGAGCACTGATTGTCTGGTTCCAAGCACTGCAAGGAAGAAGCCGTGTAAGAAAGGATCAAGAAATCTTCAGTGAAGCTGTCCCCAAGAAACCAATTTCGGTTTATTTAATTAGTAGGTAATTTTAGACACGGTACCAATGAAAATATAAGCAGATAAACTGGAATGCCTTTTATCTGCCCGTTTCAAAGAAGAAATTGAGCGGATAGATGTTCAGCAAATGGAGATGCGCTTCATGAAGTGTGAGTGATAAAAAGGCAAACGTCATGTGGATCGATTGCTTGGACGGCAGCGCAGTCCATGCACGCGAGAGTCGACGAGTTTGTGTGCACCAGACAGATGCCGGACGGGCAGGAAGAGCAGCGGATCGACCGAGCACGGCCATCCTGCAACTATTCACTCTCTGGTTTCTTCTCTCTCTCTCTCTCTCTGTCTCTCTCTCTGTCTCTGTCTCTCTTTCACTCTCTCTCTCTGTCTCTCTCTCTCATACCCTCTGATCGTCCTTGCAGACAGAGCAGAAGCAAGTGAAATAGTACTGCCTCTTCAAGGCCTGTCGCCGGTCCGAGTTCAGCGTATCCAACGCTGTGTACGGGATTGTCAGCTTAAGTAATCCACTGATTGAAAATAGAAAGAAAGAACATACCCCTGAAACACAAGTTAAGTGAAACTTACCGAATTGTTGAAGGCAACACCGCTTCGAGGAGAGCGAAGTAGAGCTTTGGACCCTCGGAATCGCACGTACGCATCAGGAGAGCAGGAGTGGTCGAGGGCGGAGAGTCTGCGGTGGGGAAGGGAGTCATTTTATCGCCATTTATTATTAGTTCTTTCTATTCTCAGGAATACCACCACCCAGATGAAGTCAGCAAACACATATTCTTCACTCACTCACCCGACATAGACGCCTTCTCAGGTAAAAAGCGAATGGCAAATAAATGGTTCCGTAATGGCCAGTAACTACCGTGCAAACATGGTAGTTTACTGATACGCGTTTCACCAATAATGCACCCATAGTTGAACCATTCGGTCAATTTTTCCGCATTAACCTTTCAATACCGTGGCTTTAACTGGCATATACTGCACACTTAACTGGGCATTTCTTAACCATTAAATGGAGTACTGTAGGGCAGTGTGCACCACACTAAAATTAATTTTTCTGCGATTTCATTGAGACATTCCATTTACCTGCCATTACTGTAGTTTGGTTTGAACCACACCAAAAATGTTCCCTCTGGGAACTTTGCTTGTTCTTCCCACTACAACTGCTTTTTCTTGCCGTTTTCGGCCATCGTTGGGTTTTATTCACTTCCACGGATGTGGCGAAAAATAAAGCCATTTACAAAGGAAAAAGAACACACCAGAAGAAAAGATAACATGAAACAGAACGGCAACGAGCGCTAGATGACATGGTTAACAGCCTAAAACGTGTTACACAAACATTGAACAAATACTAGTATGGAAGCATTAACAACATCAAGGACATTCTAAATAATGGGAAATGGAAGGGGATTCCAGTCTCAGTATGAATTTAAAAGACAGGGTAATTACTCGTAGGTAAACTCGAACATTAATTCGGTGGTTGTCCGTTTTTAATAAGACAACGTGATCTCCGAGCTCCGAGATGGCCATCATCATCGAGCTCCAGCCCGTCTTCTACTTCCTCATCATCGACATCAACGTCAGCAATAGACGACACTGGAATTACAACAAATAAAACACGAAAACCCTCACTCTTACAAATAATGGCAAAACATAATAAGAACCAGATCGTTGCTCTTCCGCGATGGCAGTCAAACTATCGCTCGATTGCCTCCTGATCGACAAAAGTGGCCAGACATAGGAGCGTGGCCGAAATTGAGACCTAAAAGGACCACATCATCATACTCTGCAGCAAAGCTAGCTAGAACTTACATTTTGTTGCAATCGATGATATCGCTTCATAAAATGTAGAAAAAGATGACCACTCAGAAGCTCCTGAAAGACAACAACTAATATAAACCAATTCGGCTAAAATAATTATCCTTTAAAATCATACCATGACCAAACCTTTCAGACGGCATAACTAGACGTCTCGGTTAAAAAAAAATTCGTTCAAACTCTTCAATAACGAACCTGAAATCAACAAACGACATTAAACAACAGCAGTAACCATTCAACCAAGGTTGTTCAACTTTCAAGTCTTCAGCTCAAGGTAAGATAGCAGTGCATTTAAAAACACATCAAATCTCCCGCCAATGAATATGATTACAGAATGCTGATATTCCAGCCAAGACTATTCAAATTTATAATGGCCAATAAATTTGCAATTAATGGCCAGCTAATGGCGCAAGTCAACTAGTTTACTGATACTCGTCCTACCATCACAGGAATTTTAAAGGGGGCCCATGCATGGGTAATAAGGGGCCACGACGTGCGATTTTTAGCGGCCAAGAGAGAACCCATTTTGGCCCCTAATCCACCCGGCGTAGGCCCCTCATTCTGCTAGCCGGGGCCCCTGATCAAGCTCCCGAAAGACTACGTCGTGGCCACTTATACAACGAACAGGGGCCCCTTATTCTCCGTTGTAGCGCCCCCTTTTCCACATACCTGGGCCCCCTATCCAGCTCATCCGGGCCCCTTATCATACCGTTCGCTGCCCCTTATTCATTGCTTTTCTCGTGCCTGCTTTCATCACTTGACAA
The DNA here is from genome assembly GCA_945643635.1 of Allodiplogaster sudhausi. Lineage (NCBI taxonomy): Eukaryota > Metazoa > Nematoda > Chromadorea > Rhabditida > Diplogasteridae > Allodiplogaster > Allodiplogaster sudhausi. Next base: position 4,116,234 of record CALZFC010000252.1, read on the forward strand.
GTACATTTATTCTTCTAGTTACCAGAATCACATGACAATCAAAACGGGAATCCTAACATGCGGAAAATGAACGGGCAAGGGGGCGTTATCTATCTCGGCGGCAAGGAAAGATCGCAAGTCTTGTCCAACACTGCACTTCTTGGAGAAGAATGGCCTCCCTGCCTGTCCCATCCAGCCTGCGCAGATACCAGTCGCTCATCACCGCACACTGGAAGAGTAGCTTTGAAGTTTAAAAAAAATCATTACTGGAGCAGTTGACCTCGTGCGAACGACACGCCGTAGTCTTCTTCCAAAACATCCATCGCTGTCCCCATCTTCAGTGTCTCTCTCGCCGCGGAACAGGTCGCGCTCGATCTCGCAAGGTGCAGCACCGTCTTCAAAAAAATCATCGCAGCGAACTTAAAGTAAACAAAACAGCGCTGACCTGTTAAAGTTACGCGACTAATTGCAGTTGGGCCGCCTCGATCCCATCCTGTAGTCGCATTTTCGTTTGCAAGCCATCGCAAACCATGAAAAACAAACTAATTAAGTCAGAAGCTAAAATACATAATGAACAGCACATGCAAAAAGTCCATGGCGAGTAATATTTTAGTGCAGCGTCCTTCTCGTTTTTAAAAACATCGGAAAACAACCGTACTTTTACACTAGATAAACCCCCTTGTGGCCCCATTTCAACGTCAAAAAGCATTAGTGGCCACCACAAGCAGAATGAGGGGCCACGGCGTGGTCGCACCCCGGTGTGGCCCCCTATTCAGCATACGTGGGCCCCCTTTAAAATTCCTGTGATTAACGAACCATTTCCGCGAAATATTAGCAATTTTGCACCAGTTCACCATTACCGCGAGGGAATTGGCCATTCGCTTTTTACCTGAGTTCACCAATCGTGATCTGGTCATCTCCAGTGATTGAGAAGCAATTCACAACTATCTGAAATAAGATTAAATATCGACGTTTTTTCGCCCGGTTAATTAGAGCTTCGACGGGCTTGAGAAAAAGTGAGTTTACTTGCTATTTGAATATATTTGGCGTATCGGAGTTCATTTTCAATTGCTGAGAATCCCTCGTTATTCCTCTATCAAAGAATAATAAACAGATTATTTTACGATAAATAAGGTAAGCCAACTCTTCCGAAGTCCGCTAGAAGAGTGACTGTGTCAGGCAGAAGATCACGAGAGAGATACTCTCGCAGCACCATCGACAAGCAAGTGAAGAACTAAAGCCGCTCTGGGTCTTTTTCAATCTCTTCGCGGTCTGTTTAATTATGGCAAATTTTACATCTTTACTTCCTTTACGACCCACTGCTTAATTGTTACTAACGAGTCATGAGGTCCTCGAGGGATCTTCGGTTGAATGAGCGGAAACTCTGGTGATCTCCTTTCGCTCTTCTGATTGCCAGGCGGCCAAGCAGACGGGCCATCGAGGTGGGGATGCGGGGAGACACGTGCATCAGGCAGACACACTCCTCCTGAGAGAGAGAGAGAGAGAGAGAGAGAGAGAGAGAGAAAGAGAGAGAGAGAGAGAAAGAAAGAGAGAGAGAGAGAGAGAGAGAGAGAGAGAGAGAGATAGAGAGAGAGAAAGAGAGGGAGAGAGAAAGAAAGATATATATATATATATATATATATATATATATATATATATATATATATATATATATATATATATATATAGAGAGAGAGAGAGAGAGAGAGAGAGAGAGAGAGATGAAAGAGAGAAACAGAGAGAGACAGGGAGAGGCAGGGAGAGAGGAGAGAGAGAAAATAGAGAGAGACAGGGAGAGAAGAGAAAGAGAAATAGAGAGAGATAGAGAGAGAAAAAGAGGGATTGATACAAAGAGGAGAGAGAGAGAGAAAGAGAGAGAGAGGAGAAAAAGAGAGAGAGAGAGAGAGAGAGAGAGAGGAGACGAGAGAGATTGATGGAGAGAGAGATTTATAGAGAGAGAAAACGAGAGATTGATACAGAGAGGAGAGAGAAAACTAGAGATTGATACAGAGAGGAGAGAGAGAGAGAGAGAAGAGCGATTGAGAGAGAGGAGGTGAAAACGATCAAGAACAAGCTACACAGACCTTATGAATGCTCCAGTCCTTCTTCTGGCAGTCTGAACTGCAATAGCGAAGTTGCTTGCAGCGAGAGCATCGAAGAAGAGGTCGGTCGTCATTCCTGAGAATCTCTCTTTAGAAGCCATATTTACAAGAAGATGAATGACTGCTAATCTCTTCGCTCTTTAGCAACAGCTCTCTTTATTTAGAGTGGTTTGCAGTACAATTACACATGTACTCAGACAAGAATAGTCCAAAAACGTACCTCCCGAAGCAGTTAGAACAGACGCTTGCCAGATGAGAAGTCACGACTGCAGCTGCGAATGGCTCTTCTTCCACGATGGTTGACATTCTGCATTAAGCTTTTATCTATTACATCAAGATACAGTAAGTACTTCAGATGCTTTACCAGAGCACAAAAATTTGAATTCTGTTCGCCGTTCATATTCCTGACAATCAGACTTCAGAAGTTCTAGTAACTCATCCATATGAATGACCCATTCCACTTGCGCTTTTTCATTCATGTGAATCGTGGAAATTTTTTCTCAACGAACCGAAATGTGCCTCAATCGCCTTTCTCAATACTTTGTTATGTTCAAAACTTGCTGAACATTTAACAGGCTGTCTAAGAAAATGCTTCACGATGCTGCCGTTGCAAATCGCTTTACCGAAAGTTTCAATTCCAGCTTACATCCAACTTACAAAGGCAAACATAACATGTATTATACAGATTAGTAATAATCATAATATAAGGAACAGAAGGGAATTCACAATTCATGTTTCTACTATATGCAGAGGTCAGCACACAAAAATTCCTATAGAAGCCAAAGGTTCTTTTGAAGGAGCGGAAAGCTTGGAAGGTCGGACCAGGAGAAGGGACAGGCTACCCGGTCGCAGAATGGGAGTTACGATGCGAACCCCATCCGGGATCAACTTAAGGAAACGAGAGGAGAGATTCGCGCGCTTAGTGAATAAATAAGAAGTCGGAGATGAGAGCGCGGTGTGTGAACTGGAAGAGAATACGGTAGAGTCTGCAAGACGACAACATTGGCCTACGGTAGAATAAGAGATGAAGGGGGGTTCTTTTCTAAAGCAATTAGCTAGGCAATCACATGGGCACTAATAGGCGAATTGTTGTGTGGGAACAGCTAAATTTCCCTTCTTCGGCTAACCCACCGGTCAGAAAAAAAAGAAAAAAAAGTCGCAAGTTGGATTTGAACAACCTCCTCTCACCCTTTCCAAAACCAACTCTCGAATTCAGTTTCGCAAGATCGTGCAAACCCCAAATAGAATAACAAAGAAGGGAACAACACACAGATGAATGACTACCGTATGCCGTCTTCCGCTTAGGACACGTCCATTTGGACATCCGCCCCTGGGGGCGAAGGAATTCGATTCGGCGCCGTATCACTATTGATTAGGGTGGAGGCACGGACTACAGTGGAGGGGTCGAGTTTGGAAGCGGCGCCAGAGTCAAGGAAGAACTTGAGAGTGCCATACATTGGCTTGACGTGGCTGGCAGGCAGCTGCACATCTCGGTCCAGGATACCCTTAAGAGATGAGTTTGGAACTGAAGAGAGAGATAAGGAAGGATGACGAATATAAATAGCCAGGAGGAAGAGAGAGAGAGAAAGAGAGAGGAGGTGGAGAGACGGTCAGAGAAAGAAAGAGGGGAAAAGGAAAAGAGAAAGTGAAAGAGAAAGGAGAGAGAAAGAGCAAGAGAAACAGAAACAGAAAAAGAAAGAGAACGGGAGATAGATGGGTTATAGAAGCAGTTATGTTTTATTCCTCCAGAATCTACATATAACTCTTCCACTTACAACTGCATAAACTAAAAAAAATTCAAATTCCTACCTTGACAACAATAGCTTTCTCTTCGCCTGTGATGATGAATGCGACATTCTTCGCCTGAACATGTTCGAATTAGTCATTGTTTGTCTTAAAAAAACCCACACATTTAAATTTTTGATACTTTTAAACTTAATAAAGAAAAGCAAAACAAGATCTTGACTTGCTGCTAACCTGGTTGATGACAGGCATTGTTATTGTGACTCGCTTGGGTGGCGGCTTCGGGGAATCTTCTACGGCCATCAACCATGAATACGATTCCATTTGAAGCTATAAATAGCCAAGAATTTCACAATATATAGGAATACACTATAGAAAAATCGAGTAGCGCGTATTCAAAACTAGCGATTAACTATGTTGGGATTCATCTCACCTTCCATAACTTTCCATTCGGGAAAATAGAAGCAGTGTGTCCGTCTGGACCGATTCCAAGCAGGACTATATCGAATCTCAAGTTATAAAACATAGTTCCGAGAAGTAATACATGACGATTGGGATAGAAATATAGACAGTATATATATATATATATATATATATATATATATATATGTATAGAAAGGTACCCGAGACACGTTAAGCAGATATCTTTGTTGGCTGATTTGTCACAAAACCTTTATGTTTGTAATTAAGCCCATGTAAGTCATGTAGCACAGCACGCAAAAAAAAAGAATGCAAAAATAAAATTAATTTCAATAAAAATCTTGCTAATTGTAGGTTTTCTGGGAAGGGACAAAATATATGTCTTCAAACTTTAGGATGACTTTGGGCATGCACCTAGAGTTAGATTTTAGTGCTCGTGAAAATTTGGAACTAACCAAACTGATAGACTTACAATCTTTTAAAAAAAACTCACCTTGGCAGCCTCCCAATGACCTCCGGGCCAATCTGCATCTTCAATGTCAACTCGTATTGGAGTGCAGTTCGAGAGACTGAAAGGAAAATCATTTGTCGTAAGCTAGTCTTTCTTATGCTTCAACGCAAAAGTTTTTTCTCTCTCTCTGATAGTTGAATGCTGTAACATGGCACATATTTAGAGTGAATGGAACTAAGCCAGCAAATAAATGGTTAAAAAATACTCGTCCCTACCACCGTATAAAAGCAATTCCAGGATACAAACAAGACTTAGACTCATTACATTGTGCTCCGTGAAATACGTCGAGAAAAGAAGGATAGGACTAACCATCATAAGGATTCTTCTCCGATTTGAAGGCGTGCTCAACCATATCCACCCCCAGGATGAAGGGGTGGAAGGCCGGAGGCAGCAACTCGACGTAACGGCCGTAGTTCGAGTCCGAGTGCGTATGAGGGCACTGCAAGGCAAGCGATTCAACACAAATGGCACTCTTCTACGGCAAGCGAACAAGAAGTTAACTGCATTAAGTATGAAAGTCCCATTTTTTTCTTTGTAATAATGCCTCACTTTTAGCTGAATAACCACGGAAAATGTTAACTGGTTCAAGCTTAAATCTCGAGGTTAACATTTCATTTCCATACTCGAACAGCCCCAAACTGACCATTCTCTCGTCTACCATGAAGAAGCGGACCCTCTTCCAGTTGATGTTCTGGATGGTGGGCAGCACTCCGGCCAGCAGCTGAACCATGCTTCCGCCACTCACGGCAATCGATACGATCCCTGACGAATCTAGGCGCGGGGTATACAATGCGGCATTGGAATCCTTTATTTTACTCAAGTAACTCGCCATATTAGGCTGATAAAAGTAGGTATGTGAAACTACAGCCCACATGAAGTAGAACTGCAACCAGAATATATTAACCTGGAATGGTGAGTGCGCGCCGTACGATGTTGCCAATGTAGTTGCGGAGAGCAGCGGCCAGCTCGGGGGCGGAGTCGGCCACGATGGTCTCCCGGGGAGGGGCGGAAGAGACCGCAGTGGTCGCTGCTGGTACAGCACCCGCCGACGTTGGCGCCGGCATTCTTCAGCTAGTTCAACGCGGAAAGCAGATCAAGTTATAATAAGGTACCTAACTTCGCCATGTTTTGATAAAGAAACAAAGAAAAGTAAATAGGATTTCCCCATCAGAGAGAAATTTCCGTAAAACACAGAAGATAATGCAGCACTTTGCTGCTCATGGCAAATTAAAAGCCATTACAGAAAGAAAAATAATTAGAAATAGCCATGACATGAGATCATTTATGCAACTCTGCCAGTGGTAACACATTCAGAGAAAACTGTGCAACAGGCAACTAATAACAACTTGGTGGAGAAAAAATGCATTTTAAGTTATAAAGTGATTGACTGTTGAGTATCCCTCTTGAGGTGCTGCCGAGAAGACAAAATCACAATAACAACAAAATAACAATTAACAGCAAATTCCCATAGAATCGATCATGTTTCCATGGCCTCAGCTGATGTTTTCCGAATAGTCAGGGTTGCAATTTCGAGGGCTTCCTTCGGCTTTAACAAGTCAGCGACCTGAAGAAGATAGTAATGTAAAAGAAATAAAGGGGAAAAGAAGCAACTTACCGTGTACTGCTGAGACATCTCGAAGGCATTGATAATAGTGGTGTCATAGATGGAGAGACAGTGCGCAGCCAGAAGGCGGATGCAAGAGGACAGACGAGCCATCACCGCCCTCGTCTCGATCGGGATTACCAGAAAGGAGAACAATATTCACTCGCCTTTTCATTTCTCATTATTCATCTACTAACAGAAATCAAATGAGAAGGATGAGCTGAAATACTCCTGATATTACTTAATCGAAAAACAGCAATATTCTCCAAATGAATACTACAAACAATTTCTTAACGAAATCTATCGAGATTGAAAAATAACATAAAAAAGGTAGAAGGATATACTGCGAGAATACAGGAAGAGGAGATAGATAGAGAGAGAGAGAGAGATACAGAGATCGAAGCAGAGAAAGAGAGAGCGCGAGTAGGAGGGAGAGAAACCTCATCAAGATCCTGGTTGTATCCTCCATCGGCGTCTTCTCTCAACTCCGGGCAGATCCACACGACTCCGTTGCAGCCAATCACAACGGCCGCGCCGCACGGGAGAGAGTGGAAGTGTGCCTTGCGTCGCTTCACAAGGTACGGTGGCACCAAAAAGAATATCAATATTTCAATACTGTAAGGAAGGGAAGGCATTCATGCAGTTGCCAATAAAATATTCCGGCAGAATTCGTAAATCAGAAGCAATAGGAACCTGAACCGAAATTCCTTGCGCGAGCTTGCCGTACTTCAAATTGCGCGTGTGCAGCTGGAGAGTTCCGTCATGTTGCACCTGGGCAAGTTGCATTGTAACAACTAGTTCATGACTTTTTCACAAGGTTCGAAACCCAATCATCAACAAAATTGTTGTGGTCCTCCTCCTACTCATTTGCAGCCCACAAGTATAAACACTAAACACCACAACTAATAAAATTGCATTTAAAAGGAATAAAACTGACCTGCTGAACTTCAGCAGAGATGAGATCGCCCTCCCGAAGGTAGTCTCGCATCATCAGCTCGTCCTTCATTCACAAAGAGAATCAACTAATGCCTCGACTCGCCTCTCCCTCCTCAACTACTCTCCCCTTCAGTCCCAACCGGGAAAATTGAATAAGAAAAAGATGTATGTTATGACCCCCGCGCTGCTCTAATTATCCATGAAAAAAGTGATAAATGGAACGGAACCTCGACGCTTTTCCTTCGTAATTCACCGCCAGGCAAGTTGACACTGCTTAGTTGAAGTACGGAATCAAGGCGGGAATTCGTGTCGACCTACGAACACCAAAAATTAAAACTTTTTAATAAATAAGATTTCTGGAAACCGCACTGGTTTGATGAAAACTTTGGAGATGATCAAACTTTTAGAAGTAACTCGCCTTCCATCGTTTCTGCTGCACATCCACTACACGACCAATGACAACGTCGCCCACTTCGCCATTGAATCTGTAAGAGCGATGCAATATGACATCTTGAAATAATCTTAAAATGACCACAAACCTGCTCTTGACCGGTTTGACCTGGATGAGTCGATTAAACTGTTGAACAGTGCCTGCGAGGGATGCTAAGAGCTCCTCTCCTCTCATGTATGTTCCGTGTCCGCTGCAAGAAACAATGATATTGTATTTCTAGATATTTAGAAGACTTAACTGTTGGAATTAAACGATTAATGCAGCTGACCGCATGAAACCAGAAGTAGCAGAGACGGGAAAGCCAGGGACCACAAAGGCGGTGGCCTCAGTCTCGGCAGGTCGGTCTTCCTGCTCGACCAGTGAAGTCGCTGCTGAGGGAGGCGGACGCTCCATGCTTATCCGTACCGATTCCATTCTACTGCAATTACCGTAGAAAATTCGGGAAACAATATTCCTATTCAATTTCATCAGATAGGTCTTTTCGTCTGGATAGAGACCAGCATCGGGGTACCCAAAAGAGCACAAAACACAGGTTTATATTTATTATTAGCAACATGTCTGAACAAAACGGTGAAAACACATTAGCAAACTCTGTTAACAAGGACACAAGAAGAAGAAGAAACAGACATCTTTCTACATATTCCATACTTTCAACAAAATGGCTAGGGAATATCTTAGAATGACAATCACTAAAATGTGTGTGTAGAAAGTAGGGCGCGAAACAACTTTGATAAAAAGAGACAGATTTCGACGTGAAAACGTAATAGATAAATGCAATGGACTGAAGAAAGAGGGAGGGGAAGCAATAAAATGATAAATGAATTAGAAAAGGTAATAAAATCTTCCGCCAATAGTAATATTACATGCAATCTTTCCTTGTGTAAGCTGTAACATTCACAAGCAGAGGGAGAGAGAGGAAGAGTCTCGCAAACATCGACTCTTTCGATCAAATTAGTGCAGTGTCAAAGAGTCATTCAAATTGGAGGTGTACGGTAGCCGAATACGGTAGCGAACACTTTGGGGGCACATTGCTGCCCATTCAAGAGCCTGGAGGCTGGAAGTATGAAGCATACTCCTTCGACCATCGCAGCTCGCGGTCAATTCGGTCAAGGGAGGATGGTTTCAGAAGGCTTAGGAAAGTAAGAAGGAAAAGATTGTAGGCATGAAAAGATGAATCTCTGGAGGATTGGGGGCGAAGTGGCAAGTATTTAAACGCGGAGGCCTGAAGGTTGAGGGCCTAAACATAGAACGAGCACTTCCAAGGGATAAGTTGGGACAGAAAAAGAATCGGGAATCGAGGGGATCAATCGTGAAGGTTCTGGCGGGATTCAAAAGCGGGTAGGAACCGCGTAAAAACGTGCTAAATGCGCATGAGGAGGATTGAGTTGAGGAGTGCAATCGAAATCTACATTGCAGAGGAAGGAGGAGTGGGAAGTATTCGAGGATACAAAAGAAGTGCCTGGAGCAAAACTCACTAGGTTGTCTTGGATGGAGATTTTGAATGAGCGGGGAAGAAGAAGAAGTTTCTCTTCTGTTGTGGATGCGCGTGTACTGAATGTGCGATATGCTCGTGAGATACAAACTGAGGAGAGAGGAAAAGAGAGTAGGAGAAAGGAAGAGAGAAGGGGGAATTAGAAGACAGTGATCAGGAAGTATAAAGAAAACACAAACAGCACGCACAGGAACAGGCAGTTGGTGGGAGAGGATTTCGATAGGATAAGATCAAAGAGACGCTGCATGAGATCTCTTTGATTAACCTAGCAAAAGAAAAACAGGAAAAAAGGAAAATAATTATATGTCGTGCGGCGTGTCATGCGCTTCTCAATACAATCTGGATCAAATTGTAAAGGGTGACAAGGTGGAGAATATGGAAGTAAATTAAGGTTTTTTTGTAATAAAATAATTGAAAAGAGGGCAGATTTCTGTTGTTTAAAATGTTGCAAGCGTTCTGAGGTTGCGGGAAGACATGTATGGGAGGAGGAAGAACAAATGCCAAGGAGAGCGCCCTGAGATTGAGGGAGTACGGTAGTTCGGAAGGGAAGATAGGTTGGCAATAATCTGCCCAGTGCAAACTATTCAGATGTTAGATGAAGCGTATGAAATGACACTTCGCATAACAAAGAGAAGGCAGCACTGTCGGGATAAGAAGATGACGCCCAACAGCAAGGAAAGCGATAGCTACCGGAGGGGGCAAAGGTCGGGTGGTTGATCTTTGCAATAGAAGAACAGAGTAGCAGAGAAGAATAGCGAAGGTTGTTGTGAACAGTTTCAAGAGCTATCTTGCCTGATGTTGGAAGACATATGGAAGGCTACGTTATGGAAAGCTAACTGATCGAGATAGATGGGCAAAGAATTAACAATGGCTGGGCTGGAGGGCTAAAATAAAGGGATAGAGATAGAACTGTTTCTACCGGAGCACTTTCGACCTTCATGAGGTTCCCCGCATGTCCGAACAAAACAACAGGGCGCATAGGAGTATGGATGAAGATGACGAGAAAGAGGGAGAGGGCAGAGAAAGGTAGAGAAAGGCAGAGAGAGGGAGAGAGAGAGAGAGAGAGAGAGAGAAAGGGCCGAGACAGAGACAGACAGATACCAGGAAGAAGCAACCCGGCAGAGTATAAACCGATGGAAGGAGCGGGGCTTAGTTGACAATGTCTCGTCTAATGGTGGGAGATAGGGGGGGGACTGGGAGAGATGGCATGGGCAATGAAGGGAGGAAGTCTTGGGGAGGAAGCAGGACGGAGACAGTTTGCATTGCATGAAGAATGGGATGAGAGGGCAGTCAAGGTAGCAAGGAATCACGCCGAGGTGCCTATTAAATACTACTGTCTATCAGGAAACAGAAGGGGGCCAAGCATATGAAGGAGGGAAAGCCAGGAAGAATTCAAGAAGTATGAAAGTACTCCAGAACTTGGCATTAACAGGCCTTTCTACTAGTTTTTAAGGCGGATTTGCTGAGGAAAGAGAGAAGACTGACTACATTGGAAAGGTTTCCTGGTTGTTAAAGAAGTGGAGAGTCAGAACAAGGAATGGAGAGAGAAAGGAAGAAGAAAAGAAAGAATAAAGGGATTCCTGAAAAGCCAAGGAGAGTTCTCCCCCTGATCACTGGCTTCCGTTCACTTGGGTTGTAGACACAGTCTCCTCTCCATTCGTTTCTGGCACACACTTCACTTCACCGTTACTAGCGCGTTCTGGGGAAACCTGCAAATATTAAATCTGAAATTTATTAAGTACCATATACTGTAACGATGGATTAAATAAATAAATGATCAAAAGACAGGAAGAAGAAAGACCTTGTCAACCGTCTTGTTCTCCTTCTGCTCCTCCTCCTCTTCGTCCTCTGCCTTGCTCTCCTCCTCTCCATTAACATTCTCTGCGTTCTCAGCCGTCTCTTCATCATTCACATTCTCTGCTCCCTCCTTCTCTGCACTCTCTCCCCCTGCCCCTCCACTGTTCTGCACTCCTCTTCCACTGGCTGCAACTAGACTACGTCCCCGTCCACGGGGTCCACTGCTGTAGCTTCCAAATCCACCCCTGCCGCGGGTTCCAACTCCACGAATTCCGCCGCGGACGGCAAGGGCGCCAGCCATCTAAAACACATTTATGTAGTACACTGTCAACTTTCATTTTCTGCTCGGTCCAGTTTCACAACTTACTTCCCTTGAAATATTCCTTGCTTTGAAAAAGATGGAAGTACTACTCTGTGAAGGGAATGAAGTAGAAAGCAGTTTTTTTCCATCGACTGACCGGGTGAATAAAAGGTGGAGCGGGGAAAGGCATGAGAAGGTTGGCATCGAGCCAAGTGCTCTTGAAGCGTTGGTCTTGCTGTTGAAGAAGGCTATCGAAGTGGGGCGGAGGGGGAGGGGCGGCGCCTGGAGGGAAGGCAGCTCCGCTCAGTGGGATGTGGCCTGCTCCTTCAAGAGTTCATTTCAAATATTTTTAATTAGTCTTTTAATCACTGGAAAGCATGAAACGTCTTTTTAACCTTATTAAAAAAAGAATTGACCAACCTCTTGGTAGCATCATTGGAAGGCCTGCACGTCCACGCAGACTGCCGGGAGGGGGCGGAGGAGGAGGGGGCGGTCCTCCAAGGTGGGCGTGGCCACCACTACGAGGCACGCCTCCACGGCCACTGAGATTGCCCGTATTGCTGGTGCCTCTGCCCCCGCGCCAGACATCAGACGAATAGCCATGCGTATTATTGGCCTGGAATGGAAGATTTATAGTTTAAAAAGAAATATTAAAAATCCCTGTAACACAAAACTCTAAAAAGGTAGAGGAACCCGGTTGTAATGAATCCCAACCAAGTCAAAGAACAGAATTGAACTGACATGATATCCTTCCTGCTCTGCCTTGCCTCCCCCTCCAACATGCCACCCTCCATCCCGATCTGCCATCCTCTCATTGCTCCTCTGCCCCCCTCTGCCTGCTCCCCCTCCTCGCATCCCTCCGCTGCCTCCTCCAGATCCAACTCGATTTCCTCCTTTCTCCGACCGGGCTCCTCCTCCTCCCCCAACTTGGCCTACCGTCTGGCTTTCTCCGAATGCGTTACGGAACTCGGCGCGTTCCTGAAACTGCAACTCGTCAGGCCTGCCGCCGATACGGAGATAATTTGAATCGAGAGAAGCAAAAAGAGAAATAGACTGCGGTTTAATCTACCAGAACAAAGACAGCAAAAGGATAGACAGGACTTCTGAAAGAAAGGGCAAACCTTAGCAATGGACCCCTTCTTGACCCTCTCCTCCCAAGTCAGCGGCTCACGTCGTTCTTCCCTTGGTTGCATCGACTTACGCTCGTTTCCTAAATTCATTCTTTTCCCAATATGAGTATCATGAACTCAATACAAGAGCAGAATACTAGTATGGGAGTTATTCAAAAGCAAAATGCGAAGGGTATATAACTATAGGATTAAATGTCGAGCAATACAGCACTGCTTGCACAAGCTGACCTGCTCTCTGTCCTGCTGCACTACCGTATCCCCCAGTGCCCCCTCCGTTGTGTCCTCCCGAGTGTTGCTGCTGGAATCCCCCTCCGGCCTGTTGCTGGTGGTGATGTTGCTGGTGAGGATGATGCTGAGCTGGCTGAGACTGTTGCTGCTGGCCGGTCATCGTGTGCCACGATTGCTGATAAGCATACAAATTTAATAAAGCACTGATTTTTTTTATTTATAACCAATGTCCATTTTGGATGCTACAGTATGCTTCTTGTCTGCAAGGGACCTCGTGGCTGCCTTCAAACCTGATGCATCTGATGTCCGCCATGAGCAGTCTGAGCATACTTGTCTGGTTGATTCCACTGTCCCATGTCAGCCCCAGCAGCTGCGGTGGCACTCGCAACTGCCGCGTGGCTCAGCCCGTAGGCATTCTGCAAAGCAAGAGAGGTCATTACAGTGTTCTCGGAAGACAGAAATGAAGACGGAATTCTATGCTGCGAAAAGAAGATAAGCGTATTCTCACGTGTTGATTGTTGACATCTTCAAGGGAAAGCCGTCCAAACTGCGTGTGGTCGAAGGTTCCAACGGGCTGGGCGAATACGTTGTCGTCGCGCTAAATTTAGTTCTTAAGGAACATCTGTTCACGATGCATAAGAAACCGTAAGGATGAAAGAAGGAATAGCAAGGAATTAAAATGATGTAAGGGAAAAAAATTAAGAGGCGATATTAAAGAAGCGGAACGAATTGAATGAAGGAAAAGTGACGGATAGAGAAGTTCAGCTGGGTCATTCCACTCAGAATAGCTAATATATCTCTAACCGGGTAATGACTTTCCTTATGGAGAGGAAAGAAAGAGAGAAAGAGATAGAGAGAGAAAGAGAGAGATAACTGACCCTCTCTCCCCAAGTCGCCCCGAACTCATTGTGAGCCGTGGCAGGCTGAGCCCACTCGGCTGCCTGTTGCTGCTGCTGGCCGAGCTGCTGCTGCTGCCTCACTGAGTGGTGGTGCTGAGGATACGACGGAGTCTGCAGCGAGAGGTACGAGTCAACCATCTTTTAGTGTTAAGTCGAGTGCTGTTTCGCTGGCGCGATATACCAATTCTCACAGTCAGGCGCGAACAACGGCACCGAATATTTGAAAGGTCTAAATGGCAGTCCCCACTGTTATTCGATCGTCCGATTGTGCGAACGCGTAAGCCGCAGCTACAAGACCAGGAGACACATTCGCAATCTTAAGAAACTATACCATTTTCCTTTCCATTTTAACAATAGGTAAATATAGAAGACACGAAATATTCTAAACGAGAGCTTAGTGATTTGAAAAAATTGGTGGAGCGCATCTCAAAATGCGCAGGTAAGTTGCTTTCTCCAGAAAGAGAAACAATACTAAAAGATGTAAAGAGAAAATAGAGAAAAGAAAAGAACGAGTTCGCGCGTTGGAGACAGAGAAGAGAGAGAGAGAGAGAGAGAGAAGCAGAGCAGGCAAGGCCACAGCCGTGCTCTGTCCACACGCTAACATCTTCGGCAGTCTCGATGCCGATAAATCTGGCGTTGGCGAGGCTGTTGGCCCCGGCTCCAACCTCGGGCGAGTCCTTGAGTTCGGGCGGGATCGAAGACGTGGACGAGACCCAGTTGGCAGTGTAGGCCGCTGAAGACTGTTGCGTTGAAGAGTCGAAGACTGAGAGCGACGGAGACCCTGTTACTGCTTAGCCACAGTGCCAAAAGAGGTCTAGCTCTGTTTGTGTTGCTGAGTGTGTCTAAGCCCCCCTCTGTATCCCGTTTTCAGTGGCGTTCTAGGTCAGCACTACCCATTCTCCCTTCTTCTATTCTACTCGTCTGTGGTCTACTCTATCACAATTAGAAAGGAGAAAACAGGGAAAACCACCTGCTGCGCCGCGCTTGAGCGCTGCAGTTGCAGTTGTGGCCGCGGCGGCCGGCTGCTGAGGGGGAGGGCGAGAGAAGTTGGGGGGAGGGGCACCCGGGTTGAACGACGCAGCCGCTGCCATTCCACGAGAGTCACGACCGTCACTCATCTGGAGAGAGAGAGGGTGAGAGAGAAAGAGAGATTTATAGTTTAGACATTCGTCACAGTTTTGTCAGCATTGGAAAATGTTGAGTGGTACTTGAAAACCTTACCCGCCTACTGTTAAGAAAAACTCGACTATTATATGCAACCAAAGTTTCACACGGCTCCGTGCTCCCTGTTAAAAAGCGATTAAATGAGAAAATACTGAAATTGCGATCGCAAAAGATAGATGAAGAAGGTATGAAGACATGAAGATTATAGGTGGCAGAAACTTTGGAGAGGGAAGTGGATAAACTGGGTTACACCGATATGTGCACTGATAACAGAAGCCTTCGCAGACAGACAGATATTACAAGAGAGAGAAGAAATCTTTGCGAGAGCAAAACAGATACGAAGGTAACACACAAACTTGGAAGTGTTTCAGTTTCGCTGAAAAGCTTTTTTAACAGATTGGCCGCAGCTGTCACTTATTCTCAGTTCTTGGCCTTTCCTTACAATTCGTTACCAATCTAATATGCACTGGAGCACATACAACACTGCGTGTGCTTGGAAACAAATGTTCAGTCTGTGTAAATGAACTTGAACAGAACAAATTGGATTCGTCAACACTAACGAACCTGAGCATACGCCTGTTGTTGTCCAACATAGTTTTGACCGTATTGCTGAGGATACATCTGAAAATACTCTTTTATATGTACGAACTAATCTATTCTGCAGGAAATACACTTCTTTTTAACGAATACCACCAATTCTAACCTAAACGGGAAGGTAGTGAATGAAAGATAAAAGTGATACCTGAGAATATGCTGCGTATGCCTGTTGCTGATTGCGTTGCTGAGCCGCGTAGAAGTCGTTCGGATCAATAGCGTAGCCATATCCTGCTATGAAAATATATCATACAACGGATAATGAGAATATATCCTTACTCCCGAATTGTTGCACAAAAACATGTTTAGGCTTTTCTTTTTTAAATATTCCCTTAGATTTTTAACTGGAAAAAGAATATTGACATTTTTTGGGAAATTAACAAAGAAAGCTAACCGGCCGTCGCGGCAGCGGTCTTGTCCACATATTCGGTTGTAGTTTGGTATGGCATTGTTGCGTACATGTTCATCTTAAAAGTTACATATAGAACAGAAATAGGAATACTTGAAATAACGACAACATTATATTATTATTGCAACTTTTGAGCGTCAAGCTAGAATTAAACATCTGCAAAATAATTTTTTTTACCTGAGCGGGAGGCTGGGCCCATGGTTGAGCAGCTGCAGCGCTTACGTACGTTCCATAATGCTGTTGCTGCTGTTGTTGCTGCTGCTGTTGCTGGAGCAGCATTTGCTGTTGACGATCTAAACAAAAATAACCATCCTTTATTAAAACAACTAAATATGAAAGTTCGGTTAAGCTAGACCTTTAAAATCTTTTTGTTACGAAAACATTAAAGAATGCGTGCTCAGTTAATTCATGTCTAAATAAAACATTTATAAAACTATTTGAATAATACAAATCCTTAATAAACCTTGGATAATACAAATCTTAAGTCATTTTCGGACCAAGAGTATTCTGCTCGAGTGGCATGGCTTCAGCGTCGGTAGAAACGAACGGAATAAGATGAATGTTCTAAGAAAGACGGGAGATTGCTGATCTCCCGCACCTTGCTCGAGGAGGCCTCAAACGGCTCCTGTGACTGATAACCGTTACATTTGTCCAACGCATACGCATACTGACAGTAGAAGCAATACGGAGTGTTATGAAGTCAGCAAGCAAAAATTCGTAAAAGGAAAAGGACATTTGAACTAAGACGTATTTAAGGAAACGAAAACAGGCAGAATAAGTATGTTGCTATGTAGTGTGATCAAGGAGTGCTTCCGAGGACTGATTGACGCAAAGCCATGTCCAGTTGACGTTAGCTTTGTTTTTGGGCTAACGCACTTCGCGATATCAAAAGCACAGGGAAGAGTTCAACAAGAGTTACCCAGCTACTTTTGCTTAACTCGCTTAAACACACATTCTTAAATCTAAGATCAAAATAAACGAGCAAAAGAAGGAAAAAAACTAAGCGGATTAAAAGAAGAAAAGAAATCTGATTGACGCGACTTTAGAATGCGATTAGGTATTAAGCACCTAACGGACGAATAAATATAATTTAATGGTTGAACATCCTTTTTTATCTTGTGGACATGGATATATCGCTGGTTTGCTTATAATTTAAATCAACGGGGTACCAATATGTTTAATATAAATCATTAATCTTGAAAAACGAGAAAAACTTTGAGCATAGTGTTGTTCATAAAAGTAATTAATGCTAGTGTAAATTCTAAAATATTCTTTCATTATGAGGAATCTGGCGTTTTGCCAAAGCCGGTCTCTTTGAAAAGGTTTCGTATTAATTTCCGCACTTATTTGTGGTTTCTGCCAATTGTTCTTCCATTGTTTCTGGTTCCGAATCGCTGAAAGTCTTCTTCAGGAGCACTACATAGTCCTCAGCTCGAACCATGTCCGGCTTCAAGCCGCAGGTTGCAGCGTCCGAGCTCATTCGTCGCGACAAAGGGACGGCCGGATCAATTGACGAGCGAAAGTCAAAGGACGCATATAAAAGAGAAAAGGTTTGTGAGAAGGAAGAGTCACGTTTCTCATTTGCTTTTGCTGACGATGCAAACTTCCTATTCGCTAGTTGCGAAATCCTACTCATCCAAATCACACGTCATCCGGTTTTCTCCTTATATACTGTGACTGTGAGTGAGATAGACGACTTCTTTTAGGATCTCGAAGAAGAGCGTAAGCTCGGCTTGGCTCCTGCTTGCGTGGATGTTTCCTCTGGTCGTGATATCAACCCGCACATTCCTCACTTCATCACTCAGACTCCGTGGTATGTCCCGACCGAGGGACCGACGCTCAAGGTATCTCCTCATTTGTTTGTCTTTCTTCATTCGAACAACCAATCTAACGCCGTGTAATTCAGCATCAACGGCCACATTGGGAGCGTGAGGAAGCGAAGAAGAAGTATGCGGATTTGAAAGATTGGTACCACCGCGGCACCACTGGTATGTATGCATTGTTTAAAGCTGAATAAGAGGCTTATAGTTTTACGCCTTATTATGTTGGAATTCGTTGAACAGTTTGTTTATTCCACGACCCTTTGCAGGAAAAGCAGCGACCGTCTTCCGAAAGGGTGCCTGCGAGAACTGCGGAGCAATGACACACAAGAAGAGAGATTGCTTCGAGAGACCACGGAAGACCGGGGCTAAGTTAGTGACCATTATAATAGGTGTGTCCCAATGGAAACGTTCCATGAAGGATACCTATTGGATCACGGAAGTGGATAGCCGAGGATCATTGTGCTTTTGGCGAAGACTTTAAATATTTCAGCCTCACCGGGGATGACATCGCATCGGATGACTTTGTCCAGCCAACCTTGAAGATGGATTTCGAGGTTTTTGCTTGCTAGCTATGGCTATTCGTTGTTGATTCTAAGGTTATCATTGGAATTGTAGGCGAAACGCGATCGGTGGAATGGCTACGACCCGGCCACCTACCAAGAAGTCATTAAAGAGCACGAGAAACAAGAGGAAGTTCGCAAGATTCTCAAAGCTGAAAAGGTATGCATACAAGGTTGTCTTCTATTAAAAATACGAACTAAAACTATTTTAATATGACTTTGCAGCTTCGTGAACCCGAGAAAGGTCCCGAGTCGTCGAAGGAGGGAGAGGAAGAAGCCGCAGTAGAAGAAGTGGAAAAGAAGGAGGAGCTCGTCGTCAGTTCTGCAATGACTGAAGAGGAAGACGAGGACAAGTATGCCGAGGACGCTGATATGGCCGGAGTCTCCGTGGACATGGACTCCAGAACTAGGATCACGGTAGGCGGGCTTGAATTCTTTTTTAAAGACCGTAATCTCAAATTGATGAGAAACGACTATTAAAAGCAAAAATTGTATCAAAATAAAATTTGAAGGTGCGCAACCTCCGAATCCGCGAGGACACTGCCAAGTACCTGTACAACCTGAACGAAAACTCTCCGTATTACGATCCGAAGAGTCGTTCCATGCGAGAGAATCCTCTTCAAGGAGTCAAGGGAAAGGAGAAGGAATCTGCCAAGTTTGCGGGAGAAAACTTTACCAGGTATCGTACTCTAGCAAGTTTTACCAAAAGACAACTTGGATATTCTTGAAGTTCGATTGTAACCGATAATATTTTTGCAGTTACAAAGTTTGTTTTCCATATGAGTTCCTCTGATGATAGCAATACACCATGCTTTAATTTTCATAAATTGAAATCAATCAGTTAATGAACAGAATCTTTAGAGAATATATTGAACTTAGGCCTACGTCAATTTAGCGCTCCAAAATGTGGTAGATGATCTTTAAAATGTGACAGATGTACTTTTAAATGTGGTGAAATATATTGACATGCTTATTCTAGATATACTGGAGAAGTTGTGGAAGCGAACGAAGCACAAGTCTTTGCTTGGCAAGCTCGTTGCAAGGTCGGATTACATTTATGCTGCGAACTTTGTCTGCACATTTTATTGCACAGTATGAAAGTTGTTTTTTTAATCGTTGTCTTTAACTTTTTAACGTAAAGGAAATGTGTTAACTTTAGGGAATTGATGTGCATGCTCTGGCAGAGCCAACGAAGTTGGAAGCACTCCAGAAGGAGTTCAAGACGGAGACAAAGGATGTTCGAGAGGAGCAGAAAAAGGTTCGTCACTGAAAGTTCATTGCTTTCTTATTTCAAGAATCAATTTTTAAAATAAATAATAGAAAGTGGTTTTACAACTATCTGGTAGTTTTGTTTCCACCCACTGTGAACTATACTCTGAAACTCCTCTTTTTCAGTCGTTGCTGGAGAAGTACGGTGGAGCAGAGCATCTGGCTCTCCCAGCGAGGGAGCTCCTTCTCGCCCAGACCGAGACTTATGTCGAGTACTCCAGGAAGGGAAACGTCATCAAAGGGGCCGAGAGACCGAGTCTCAAGAGCAGATACGAGGAGGACATGTCAGTTGGAAAGAGACAGAAATTGATTCGCAAATGAGAAAGAATGGGGGCCATGAAGACATATTCGTTGCCACGATGGTAGCAAAGTCTTGTTAGTACTTTATAACTCCCTAAAACTAAATGTTGAAGGAGGTGAGGACTCGATTTTTTTTTCGCTGTATGGATGATTTTGTATATTTTCCGGATTGTGCTGGCAAATACATCAACAGAAAGCGTGAATATTCTAATCTGAATGTTAGAGGAGTAACTTGGATCCAAAATTCGTGATTTGGAAAATTGCTGATCTTAAGGAAGCATTAGTGGTATCGGAACCAAACCGATTGTCTAAGCTATCACTTGTTTTACGAGATTGGCTTTTGAATCGATGGATCTTGGCAAATTGCTAGGAACGCGTTGCTCAAAACTAAGGCTCTTACTTAACAGGCACTTCGTCTTAGGAGTTCGCGACTTTCAACATCCTTTAATGCTTGTTTTGACTGCGCTCTAATAATAACTTGCAGGAATTGTTAGGGATCCAGTGATGGTTTTAGCAGCTGAAAAGTAAGCGAACATGAATGAGATGATTGATTTGGAATCCTTTTACTATCCCAACTTGATGCTTCTTCAAGCTACCCGAACAATCACACGTCGGTGTTCGGTTCGTTCTGGCAAGCAGGCCGGTGGGGCTACCGCTGCTGCCACTCCACGGTGCGGAACTCGTACTGCATCGGAGAGAAGGGACTCGAGGTGGACATGGAGATGCCAGCCAAGAAGGCCCCCATTCCAGAAGCCGCTCTCAAGGAAGGCGACAAAGGTCACATTTTATAGTTTTTTTTTATGCTTTTGTATTCACAACATTGGAGATTTAATATCATTTCAGTTGACGCTGAGAAACCGAAGGAAGAAGAAAAAGAGGAGGTTGTTGCAATAGAGGAAAAGGAGAAGAAGAAAGAAGAGTCCTCGAGTTCATCCTCCTCCTCCTCCTCTGCCTCGGAGGCTTCTTCAGATTCCGACGGTGAAGAAGACGAAGAAGCCAGAGCGAGAAAGGAGAAGCTGGCCAAGGAGAAGGTCAGTAGTACTGGAAGGCTATTTTAGTCAGTTTATTATTAAGGGTAGTCGTTTTAAAGAAGCTGTGCTCAGGCATGTATTGCAGTAAAAATATTTCTAATAGTGAAAAGAAGAAGGACTAACTCTTTTTTCTATTGTTCTTATTCGCAGGAGGAGGAACGCGAGAAGAGGGAAAGACATGCTCGGCGAACTGAGAAGAGGAGGCAGAAGAGAAAGAGAAGGAATGAGAAGATGGGAGGGAAAAGAAAGAAGAAGAGGTTGGCCACTGGACGAATTATTAGATAGAATTATATTTAAGTTTATATATATTTGTAGTTTTGACATATATTCGGTGGTTTCTTTTACCCAAATGAATGTCAAGGGACGAGTCGAGCTCTGATTCTGCTTCGTCCGGTTCGGAGAGCAGCAGCGACGAGGATGACACGGAAGACGCGAAGCTGCAGAAGGCAGTGCTCAAGGCACAGAAGGAGGAGAGGAGAGCGCGCAGAGAAGCCAAGAAGGTTAGAGAGAGAGAGAATGAGAGAGAGAGAGAGAGAGAAGAAGAGTGGTGAAGGCAAAGAGGTATATTAGAGAGCGTAAGTAGCAAAAAAAATGATGTTGGGTGTTGTGAGGAGAATATCCTTTACATTTGGAGTAAGCGGGATTTGCAGTCTGAATTGCTTCTCTCACATAACGTGTTGAGTTCGCAGATCACGGTAACCGAAGAAGAAAAGGCTAGCTTAGGAGACTCGAAAAATCAAAAGATGAATGAATGACATTGAAGGGCGACCGCAAGCGAAAATACCACTCGAACTACGAAGCGAAGGCCCCGACGGAGATCGAGATGGAGGCATTCAAGCTGACTAGAATTCACTCGTCCGACCCCATGGCGGAGTTCATGCAGGAAAAGAGAAGAAAGAAAGAGTGAATGAGAAGAGAGGAGAGAGATTCTTGTGGGTACTGTTCACAGCTATTCTAACTTGATATTCAGTCTTGTGTTTGGCATGTACACTAATTTTTAGTGATAAAGACTTCAAGTAATAAACTTGTATTTAGTGATGATTTGTAGGTGAGAACAACGCCTGTTGATACTTGGATCTTACTGTTTATCTTTAAATTTTTCCTTCTTAATTTTTCTTTGCTTTCCCCGCCTCGTTCTTCTCTCTCCTTCTTGTCTGTTCGCACTCTATGCCCTAAGTTCTCTCTCTCTCTCTCTCTCTCTCTCTCTCTCTCTCTTCCTCTCCCTTTTCCAGGATGAATGTTCTTCGTGTGCTGGACGAACGTCTCAGCGATATTCTTGTTATCCAGCATTGGTGGGTTCTTTAACAGCATTTTGTTGGAGGAACGGAACCGCTCTATCAGGAGGCTTTTAGTATATAAAAAGTAGAAATATAAGCGAAGAAAGTGAGTGCGTATGTCTCTTCCAGGCCGCGCGCACGTCCGGTCCTCCGCGTAGTGGAATACGCGTGCAATGGCTTCCCCTGGCTGGCCGCCTCCACTCTCAGCTCAGTCGTTGCCTACTCGTACAAGTGGAACCAGAACACGCAGCACTCTCTTCTCATCCTCAACTTTGGTTTGACCTGCTTTCGTTTACGATGTCAAGTTCTATGTTGCAAATGAACCGGCATTATAGGTCGGAGGAGTGAAGGCAGGCGAAGAAAGACATTTCAGAGAGAGAGAGAGAGAGAGATAGATAGATAGATGGGGAGAGAGCAAGATTAGATGGAAACTTTAGGTCTGCTACTCGACGTGACAGTCGTCGGAATCCTGAAGATCTACGTTCAGCGTCCGCGACCGCAGCAAAATATTGACGATCAGGTGCAGTAGAACAATAATTATATTAACAATATTTTCACTCCGTTTGTAATCTAACTTTTCACCGTCTTAATCAGAATGTTTCCCTAAGGCATTCGAGGCTCCGATCGCAGACCGCTACTCCTTCCCTTCTGGCCACGCTGCACGGGCCGCCATGCTAGCCACTCTCTTGTCAGTTTCCCCTTATCGTAATCCTTCTCTCTCTCTCTTGGTTACCGTAGTCATGCAACTGATCAAGCAGATGTTCTCTCACTCCGACTCCACGTATGGTCGGGATAGTTGTCGCCTCATTCGTCGGGTGGACGAGAGTTGCTCTGGCTCGTCATCATCTCAGCGATGCATTCGGAGGTTGCGAATATTTCTTCATCTCTCTTTCTCTCTATCTCCATTTCTGTCTCTCGTCGCTCTCGATATTCATTCTTTCCCTCTGTCGCCGTCCTTTCTCTCGCAATTACTTCCTGAAACATTCTACCTCGGTATCCTTATCTCTTTCTCTCTATCGCTCCCTCTGTCTCTCGCTAGCTCTCTCTCTCTCTCTCTCTCTTTTCTCTCTCTCTCTCGATATTTTCCCTCTGTCTCTCGCTATCTCCTCTCTCTCTCCCTCGCAATGACTGGGTTTATCTTCCCTCCAGGTTTGCTAATTGGGTTCATGGAAGGACTACTCGTCCTCACAACTCCTCTGGCAGTCAACAACTGGATGCGTCGTCTCTTCGCATGAAGATATAGCTTTTCCTTATATAATTTTTTTTCGAAAATTGCTCTATATACTGGTAAGTAAGTTGCTTTTATAGCTTTTTTTCTGACATATTTATATATCGCTTCTACCAGCACAAAGTAAGTAATTTTCAGCGTTTTTGGTATTGCTTTTTCTCTCTCTCTCTCTCTCTCTCTCTCTCTCTCGATATTTTGCCTACCGTTCATTGATTCCGTCAGCATAGGTAAAGCAAACATAGTTTATATCATTAATGTGCGACTAAAATGCAACAGGACAAATAAATGCTCTTTGCCACAAAAGCGGATCTCTCGAAACCAGGGCATCCATTCGCAAGGCAAGGCTTCACCTGAACGCATCACATTCTGCCTTCTCTCTCTAAGTTATTGCCGTTTATCTCATTATTGGAATGCAGTCTTCTAAAATAACATAATAGTTTTTTTTACATCACTATCGTCTCCTTCAATTCTTTTCGACAGATACAATAATTCTTTACTGCATTCATATTTACTGACAGTGACGTACAGACAAATCCACTAGTCCAATGAATATGAAAAATATATATATTAGAAAAACCATTGCAGTCCCGCTGTAAAAAAAAATGCATAATATAATAATGTAAACACGAAAAGAATGCAACACGAGCGGAACAACACATGCCATGGAAGACATACATATTTGTTGACCAAAAAAAAAGAATATAAAAACGAAATACTCCATGGAATGGCACGTGAGAATAGTGAACACTGTGTTTTTGAGTTAGATTTCATGTTAAATAGCAGACCAACATGAAGTGCGAATGTCTGAAGGATAAGTAGCCTAGCAAAGCTTGCATGGAATACGAATGAAAAGTAGATGAAAAGGGTCGCATTTATTAGGGTCAACTGTGTGAGAGGAGAAAATTATTATGTATTTAAGAAAAGAAACATAAAGGAAATAGACTAGTCAATATGACATACCGGTGCATCGTCGTAACTTTCGACGAATTATTATATAACAGATATGTTTTCTTGTATGTTTGTACTTGTTGACTGCAAACGAGTGTAAATTATGAATATGCAAATAATAAATAGTAATATAGAGTAAGAAGAGTTGTCATCTCGTAGCCTTTCGAGGCTTGTAGAAGTCATTCACGAGAGAATGCGACAACAAAGGAAGAGCAAGATCGGCTTCCCATCTATGATAACCATTCTATTCACTAATTGTTTTTTTTATAACTTGCAGTAATTTATTCATTTAAAAGAAAATGGATAATTATTTTGAAAACTTTTCAATGATCTCTTACCGTAGCGTGCCCGAGTGAATGGAGAGATGCTCGTTGACTGAAGGGAACTGGAAGGGATCATCGACGAAGAGTCCTCGGCTAAGGAAGAGATCCACTGCGTCTTCCAGGAAGGGAGTGGACATGTTCACGAGAAAGTCTATCGTCTAGAAGGAAATCCACGGTTCTTTATGTCCTGTAATATTCGAGAGCAATGATCGAACCTTCTGCGACATGAGTCCAATCTTGCTGTCGATGACCACGGCTTGCGCCTTCACCATGTTCAGGTAACCTTTCACCTGTACAATCACTTCTCACAGAATGTTGATTTCATCTTATAGAACAATCCTAGTAAGTAGATCGTATAAAAAGAAATGAGAACTTGCAAGAATGCTGACCTTGTTGTTCCGCATCTGCATAGTGAGAATGAAGTCAGTGTCCACAGTGATCTTGAGAATGCCACCTTCAACTTCGGGAAGGGGCGGATCGGGGAATACCTGAATAGAAAGAATTACTTTTGATCATAATGAATTTATGCCAATTTCGAAATAAGAAGAGAGGATTGAATGAAGTAAAACCTCAAGAGAAGCATTCATGAAGACGAGCGAACGACTCGCTTCGAGAAGAACGATTGGAGGGGATATCGTGGAAGCCTGTAGATTACATTTATTCTTTTCATAGAGGAAGGCAGAAGTCAACAGTTCTAGGCGAATGCCATAGAGTTGACCTCAACACGGAGTGTCCGGTTCGGGAGTGCTTCGTGCAGCTCAGGCAGAACCGTTCCGACGCAGAGGACCTCGCAGTTCGTACTAAATGTTAAGATGTTTTAATGACGAAATTTTTTCTTACATAGTAGTTTTTGCATAAATATAATTATGATATGAAAAGAGAGTATGGGAAACGACAAAAGAAAGATATACCGCAGGAATGGACTCTGGATGGTAGTCCGGAGATGGCCAGCGAAGTGAGCGGCAGCCACGATGGACTGCACCGTGTGCTCGTCCACAATCATGTCAAGCATACGAGTGGACGGGGGAAGGGCATCTGAAGATATGGTTGATGGAGAAGAAGAGGGAGAGAGAGAGAGAGGGAGAGAGAGAGAGAGTGAGAGAGAGAGAGAGAATAAAGAGCGAGATGGGAAGAGGGTGAGCCAGAGTGAGAGAGAGAGAGAGAGAGAGAGAGAGAGAGAGAGAATAAAGAGCGAGATGGGAAGAGGGTGAGCCAGAGAAAAAGAGAGAGAACCACTTACGTAGCTGAACGGCGGTGAGATTTTTCTCGGCGTTTTCGTTTCCTCTGACGAGTTCTCTCTCCCAGAGAAGTGAACTTCTCATGCTAATGTCCACGCTTCGATCAGTCATGGTCACGTGCTCCAGTGACTGCACCAGAACCACCTGCGATTTATTCTAATTACGCATTTGTTCTGCAAGCTTGACTTTAAATTATAAAAATAGAATGGAGAAAACCACATGTTTTGTATCAACTATCATCACTGTGTTCCTTCTTTTTGTTGCCCACCAAGTCCATTCACAAGACTCGAGTGAGAGTGACCTAAGGACAAGAAAAGACATTTGCGCGAGCCTATGCAAACATGACCGCGAACATCAGTTAGCTGCAGGCACATTGTTCTCTCTCTCTCTCTCTCTCTCTCTCTCCTTCACTCTCTCTCTCGCTCTCTCTCTCTCTCTCTGAATTTCTTCGTCTCGTCTATTTTAGGGCACTCTCGTTTTTTCTCACCTCTCTCTATCTTGTCTTAACGCCTCGCTCTTCATCTCTGGCTTATGCAGTGTTCATGAGACATTTTTTTCGCCACACGAATAGGACATAGATATGTACATACATACATACATATGTACATATATGTGCGTCCATGCGTGTTTGTGATCAGCCGTTCGAATACTGAGCAGGAGAGAGAAAGAGAGAGAAAGAGAGATAGAGCCAGAAGGAGAGAAAGAGATACTGAAAGAGAACGAGAGAGAGAGTAGGAGGTCAGAGAAAGAAATAAAGAAAAGAAGTGCGACATTAAGTCCAGGAGCGCTGCACATGAAATGTGCCTCAAGGTGAAGTAGAAATCAACAGCATCGCATGAAAAAAGGTCACCCAGAATAGCACAAAAGGAAACAAAGAATATGCAAGCACGATATCCCACTGAATTTTCCCTGGTCTCTTAACGAAGAAAATGCAAACTTGAGGTTTGTGACTGATGGAGAGGTTGGTTGGAAAGGTGGCCAGTTGATGCTGCACCCACGGCAACCAGTGGGACTCCATCACGGAGCAGTACTGCTGAAGAGAGAGGGAGTCGTTGAAAAGGAAGAACTTGAAGGAGGAAAGAAAGGTGGAGGGAATGAGATAATGTTGCCTGTTCAATCTTCTTGCGAACAGTCCTTGTGATGGAGTTGCGGAACCAATGGAGGACTTCGGCCGCGACGGAACCGCGTAGCGTGACGCGGAGATCGCGAATCAGAGCAACGCACTCCGCCATCTCCACCTCGTTTCGATCTGTTATCTGCAGAGACACAAGCATCGTCTTTGGTGTTCGAGTAGGCATGGCTAATACTGAAAATATGAGAATGAAACGCTTACATATTAAAGTTGTTTCTTCCCTCTTTCTCTCTTTCTCTTTCTATTTCTCGTTATCGTTCTCTCTACTGAAAATGGACCTTGAGTGCGATCTCAGAGATCAGCCCAGTCATCTGTGCCGAGATGTGGCCAGCAACGGGGATTCTGACAACAGTGAAGATGGAGGAGTCGATGAGCCAGTCCGCGGAGATCTTTAAGAATTTAAGATCTA
The DNA here is from genome assembly GCA_945643635.1 of Allodiplogaster sudhausi. Classification (NCBI taxonomy): domain Eukaryota; kingdom Metazoa; phylum Nematoda; class Chromadorea; order Rhabditida; family Diplogasteridae; genus Allodiplogaster; species Allodiplogaster sudhausi. The sequence goes on from CALZFC010000252.1 coordinate 4,143,531, forward strand.
TTTTAAATTAAAATTTGTATTGTCAAACTAGTTCATTATGAAATGAGTGAGGAGAGAAACCTGAGCGAAGCCAGAGAGCGTGTTCAAGTAGATCACATTGTCTGCACTTGGGCGCATTCGAATTAGAGGAGGCACAAACCTGTAGTTCACTTTAAATTTTATTTTAATACTTTGTAAAAAAAATTAGATTCAGAATATTTCTCTTGATCAACTTGACAGTTTTGAACATATGTACATAGAAGGATGACAGTGGATGAAACCTGTCAACGGTGGCATTCGTAACTTGCATAGAGCCGGAGGCCCAGCCCGTGCGGAATTCTTGCTGCAACCAGAAGATACACATGTTACTCCAATTTTTATATAGATGCATAGTATATACATACATACATATATTTCTCTTGATGAACTCGATAGATGTATGTATGTACATAAAATCTAACAGAAAAGAAACCTTAAAATTCGGGAGCTTCCGCCTGGGCATGCTCATCTGCAGCCATTGGCGAGTGAAGTTGGCCGCTTCATGGAGACCAATCTCATTGACCCTCAGGACAACAGCGGAGGCGGTCGGTGGACAGCGCTGAATAGAAAATTGAAGTTATTTCTACTATTATTGCTAACTATTAAATATTTTTAAAAATTTCCTATCACTATATTCTTGATATACCTAGGTAGAGGTTTGATGAAATAGACTTCAAACACTGACCCACGCGATGAGAAGGCCAGCAGCCGTAGTGAGAAAGAGCATAACAAGCTGCTCCCTTTCCGATCACAACTCCTTTTCCTCTTCCTTCTCTCAGATTCCTCAGACTGAATCACTTTCAGCTATTTGTCGCGCTGCAACGAGTTCTTACCGGAGATGAATAATAAAATGAAGAACTTTAAAAGAGCAAATGGTGATCATGCAAGATGAATCAATAAAGCGATCACTGCTGGAGTAATGACAACGGAATTCTCCTCCCCGACTAGTGCTTGAGGCTGTATGTTTGGACACAGTAGTGATGATTCAGAGTCAGCGGAGAGGATAAGGAAGAGGGATCTTTATTCACTAGACAATCATTTCAAAAGCATCGAGAAGGCCTCTGTCATCTTTGTTGATTTCTTTCTTTTCTCTTTCTCCCCCTTCTCTCTGTCTTTCTCTCTCTATCTCTCTTTCTCTTCTCAAGATAATCATCCCTCCCTTTTTTGCTTCCGTGCTTTTTCCGTTTACCTACAAATCTTATTCTTCTCTCGTTCTCTTCCTCATTCGTACTCTCTCGGTAGATGACATTCTCCCAATTGAAGCGTCCTACGAAGAAGCTACATGGAATGAAAAGCAGGCAGTTGTACTTTGCTTCTTTCTCCCAATCTCACAATCAGTGATATTCATCCATATTTCTCAGGGCCTATCGCAACTTTTTTGGTTCCATTGTCAAGGCTCGCTTCGGGTAACCGAGATCGCCTTGCTTTTCTCCGTCCAACAGCGACTTCTTTCACTCTCGGGCTAGACTCTCCGTAGAAAGGACTTCTAAGTTCTAGTGAAGAGTACCGGCGACACTTGATAAGGGACTATGCGAAAGTCAATGGAGAAGGAGACAACGGAAACAAGGAGGAGAAAGTGGGAGAGATGGTGAGAGTCAGAGAACCAAAGAGAGAAAGAGAGATTGAGAGTGAAGGAGCGAGAAAGCGAAGGGGTGGAGTATGAAACGAATAGAAAGGGTGAGAGTGATCTGTTTTCGGTAAATAATAGCAGCCTGGAAGATGAAGCAATGGCGCTAGCCATATGCACTTTTAGCCTTCAGATTGCGAAAAACGCATGGGAAGGTAAACACGACATTAAGCAAAATATACATAACAAATGAACCGAGTTGCATATGTTAAAACATTTATGTTAAACTTACAATGAGTACTCAAGAATCACTTTAATACAACTGACAAGGAAGGGACAAAGTCAGCTAGGCGATGACTGATTCTCAAGAGGATGAGGCTGGGAAGCCGGATTGCAATAATGAATCGAGCAAATACGGGAGTTTTCTCACGAGAACAATAGAGAGAATAGTGAAAAGATAGAGAATAGTGAAAAGATAAAGAGAGAATTGGATGTGCGACTTGTTGTCTGAAAATGAAGCTTGGCTTAATCTCTCATTTTCCGTCCTGCACTTCATTCCACGAAAAGCAGACTGTAGCTAAGCTAAGTTGTTCTTGAGGAAATGTTCCACTTTAGAAATCGTAAAACATATAAGAAACGCCAACGTCAGCATTATCTCCATAGAAAAACTCAGTTATACCATTAATAGGTTCAACCTATTTTATGTATTTTCAAATCAAAGGAGAGACCAAGCGGCGTCAGATGAGGAGAGGATTTGAATTGATTTGAGGAGGGGGGGGGGGAGCAGGGAAGGGTCATGTTCAACTTGGTACAAGGGAAGGACTGCCATGTCGGGTTCTGTCGGGAAGAAACACTGCACAATGCCTGTTCATCAACATGGAGGGGGTTGGATAGAAAGAGAGAGAGAGAGAGAGAGAGAGAGAGAGAGAGAGAGGAGAGAGAGAGAGAGGGAGAGGTAAGAGAGAGAGAGGGAGAGGTAAGAGAGAGGGAAAGAGAGGGAGAGTGGGAGACGGAGAGAGAGATAGACAGATAGACAGAGAGAGAAAGAGAGAGAGAAAGAGAGGGAGAGTGGGAGACGGAGAGAGAGATAGAAAGAGAGAGAGCGAGACAGGGGCAGAGAAGAAGATGGAGGAAGAAAGGAGCAAACTGTAAGCATTCGTTAGAGAGAACAGAGACTGAGGTGCGCAGAAGAGGTAAAAAGGGATGTAAGAGAGAAAGAGAAGGGATGGATATCGAGATATGTGTGTCGGCCGCACTAACTGACCGCGACGACAACTTCTCCAAGATGTTGTCTTCGTCTCTGGCGCCGTTCGCTCTCACTCTTCTTCTCTCTTATTTGTCTCATCTCTCCCTCTCTCTCTCTCCCTCTCTCTCCCCTCTCTATCTATCTCATGTAGATATATATGTATACAAGAGGTCGCAGCATACAAGAGAGAGGACGGCCAGAGTGGCCCGAAGAAGCCGCTGCAGTGTTGGTTGCATTCACGCTATGAGAACATGGCTCTGAAGGAGTAGGGAGAGTGGGGGGGGGGGGGGGTTAGGGGTAGTCTGGAGGGGTTTTTTTGACAAGCAAAAACTAGGAGGGGTAGATGCAAGAGAAAGAGAGAGATAGAGAGAGAAAGAGAGACAGAGACAGAGACAGAGAGAGGGGGAAAGAGCGAGATGATTTAGAAAAGAGGGAGGTTACCACTCAACGGAGATTCTATAGCATCTCCTTTGATCTCTCGGCTCGCTCTTTAGGAAGGCCGGCAGAGATCCGAAGGAATACTCCACGGGAGATGCACTCAACGAGAAGCTGAGAGAGAATGAACAACTTCGCGCTCCCGTGATATTTGCACAGAGATCTTTTGATGTCATTGTTCTCGTAGTCATGGAGGAAATATGTATGTAGCTAAATTTAACATGTCCGATCTTCGCTCAAGAGATGACTGATTTGCATACCAATATACATAATAAGTACCTTCCGGCCCAGGTATGATCTAAGTGTTGCTTGATCAGCGCGCCCTTCTTCTTTCTCATCATCGTCTTCAACGACCTCATCTTGATCGGCTGTTTCACATTCTTCATATCACACCAGTAATTCTCGAAAGTCCTGCGATTCAGACGAATCGATCGCTCTTTTATACCTTTTTGATGCAATAATTTTAAATACAGTGCACTTTCATATTGCATGCATTCTTTTAACTTCTAGAGTGTTTGCACTTCTCGAAGATAGTGCAAAGTTCGTCAATAGAGTGAGATAATTGATATAAAATTTCAAAAAAAATCATGAATTGTTTATTTTTCTGACACTAGCCTGTCTCTTGAATGAAGGGATGTTTGGGGGTAAGCAAGACGCAGAAGTGTAAATGTGAAGAAGTGGTTGAGTTCCGTTAAAATAGGATTGTAATCAGAAAAGCGATTGTCTGAATCGCACTCTCTTGCACTTTGGCAGAGTATTGAAGCGGATCCCTCGTGGAGTAAGGCCATTGAATAACTGGTTTCAACAACAATTAATTTATTTGGTATTTATTACTGATGAGCACGGCGCTGTTCTGCAGAAAGTGGCGAATTCGTGAGGGAATGTAGCGTGGCTCTTCCAGCGTGAGAGAGAGTTAGAGTGATAAATAGAGAGAGAGAGAGAGGGAATAGAGAATAGAGAATAGGAGATCGTTCTATGCAACATGGGAAAGATATCAAGCATTTATCGTCACGTCAGTTTTCTATGTACAAACAAAACGAAATAAATAAATAATTTTCTTTAAATACCTAAAGAAAATTAAACGGAATTCATTAAAGCAATTTCAGAGCTCGACCGGCATTCTGACAAAAGGAGAACAATTTGAAAGGAAGAACTAGACAAATGATTAAAGCGGAAAATAAATATCATCATTTTGGCAGTGATAGTGAATTGGTAGAATACAATCAATCCACGACAAAGTAGAACGGCACAACTTTTCTCTTGGGTTGAGTTCAAGAGAAAGTAAGCAAAACAGGAAATATTTTCGTTCAATTACTCAGCGAATTCTTTGAAGCGCTTTGTAAGGACGATTACGGTCGAACCGTACATTTAATTTGTATTCAGAAAAAAAGAAAGACCCTTTCTTTTCTATCGCACTCTCTCCCTCCACCCCATTCTCACTCTTTCTATCTTGTTGTTCTAGTTACCGTAATCCTTGTCTGATCAACGGAGACTTGATTGAGACGCGCCTCAAACTTGACGACGTCGGCCAAGATGACATTCCTAACCATGGCGGCGTCGATGGTGGAGCGAGAGGGCAGAGTCAGCTGCACGTGGAAACGGATCTCCACGTCGTCGCCACTCAATTTGTTAAAATTGCACAAAATATACTGTAGATACATACAAGAAATTAATTATATGTATGCTGCACGATCCATATTTTAATCACTCTCGTAAATATCGACACAAGATAATGAATGATGTTTGACTTGAGCAAACAAGGATCTACTAATGAAAACCTGTTCTTAACGCTGTCCAGTGTGGTGAGCGTTGAATACTGCTGCAGGGAAGAGGAGGTGATCAGGTTGATCAGCTAAACATATTCTATGATTGATCTAAGAGAAATCGATTTATATAAGTGATCTACAAAATTATGTATGGGACTAACAATAAGAAAACGGTTTCCTTAATTAAAAAAAGTATCTCAAGGAAACACTGACATACCGCTTCATTAATCATGCGAACAGCTTCCTGATAGGCGTAAGAGCCATGGTTACTGTAGGCAGAGTTGGCCTGTTGAAGGATGAAGAGGACGACAGCGAAGACACGCTGCTCATTCTGGTCGATGATTGGCAGAGGAGGCGGAAGGGGAGGAGGGGGCGGAGGGACGACTTCCGGCGAGGGAGTCGAGCGGAACACCTGCAACTCATCACAATCCTCTCTAGGGAACGCACACTAAAACTCAGGAGCAAAGCTAATGGTAAGCAAGAACAGAAGAGGAAAGAATGGTGAGATGGTCTATGCAAAATACTACTTCGAAATTAGTTTGTAGCTCTGTGGATGAACGGATCATTTTTTTGTAATTTATTAAAAATAAAAGAGTGTGCTGGAAGCGTGGAGAGAAAAAAAAGAGAGAGTGGACTTCCAAAACGGCTACAACTCAACATTTTCTACGTCAGCCCTTCCCAGCTCAGAGCGCGAACCGAGGAGGAGGCAGAAGGCGATTCCTCCTTGGCCACGACGAAGTTCGGAAAGGAATGAGCGGAAGAGGAAGGAGTGGGAGGAGCGCGCGGGACCACGCCGACTCGTGCAAAACTTGCCATCGGTGGTTGGGGGCCTCCGCTGCCGCCGTCTCCAGGGGATGACGTCACGAGAGTACCCCGGGGCTGGCCCGTGTCCGGGGGGAGGGCCGACCGAATCACTGAAATTACAAGTGGTAAAGACACGGGACGTGGAGAGTGGTGGCCATTCTAGCCTCCGGCGACGAATAGAATGATGACGATGAGAGCAATGAGAAGACAGAGCGAGAGAGCCGCGAAGGCACCGATCAGATATCGCTTCGTGCTGAAGGAATGAACACGTTAGTGGCATCTATTATATTGGCATCTTTCCGTGTGTCAAAGCGACAGATTGTGAGTTGTATATATTGGCAAATAAGAATGACCTGCTCTTTCCGTAGAAAGATATCCGACCTTCCGCCGAATCTGCTCTGGAGGCACCGTAGCCTGCACAGGGGATGATTGCCTTGCATAGATATGAAAGTTAGAACATTGGAACAAAAGTGACTGTTTAAAAAAGAGATCGAGAGAGGGAATGATAAGGAGAGAGGGTAGAGAACGGGAGAGAGAGATAGAGAAAGGGAGGGAATAAGAAAGGGAGAGAGACGTTTAGCTAACCACCGCCGCCGCCGTCCCAGCCCTGCCTTGCCATGTATTCTGCCCCTGAGCCGGGTGCATAGGTCGGTCTCTGATGAGTATAGCCGTAGGCAGACATTCGGAGAGCGTTCTCTGCAAGGAAGAGAGGATTAGGATTCATTGTCGAACACTCACACGTGTTAGTACGAGATGAGTCACGTTTCCGCTGATTAGCGTAAAATAGGAGGAAGTGATAGGTGACACCATTCAAGGAATACACGCGGAAGAGCACGAGATCTCGGAAAGTGGGAGTGGGTTAAACAGTGAGAAGGTTACGGATTAACAACATATATGTACATACATGAATACGTGTTATGGTTGTCTTGTCAAGCAATTTCACTCACTCGGGATATTCTCTGGCAAGTTAGGCAGAGGTTAGGAGACAGAGAACTGAGACTGTCACTCTCTCTTACTCTTCAGAGTGCGCATCCCTGAGATTGTCCCAGTCGTGGCTGCTTCGAAGTCCATCTCTGGCCTTCGGAGGGCACCGCCGGCAGCTGGCGTCCGTCGCCAAGTGCCCGTGGCCGAGATCATGGCGCCAGGAGTGGCCTGGCCGGCGCCGGCGCCCGTCACGAGGGGCACCGGCGCCGAGATCGACGCCTTCAGCGCGTCCGTGACGAGGAAGCGAGCGAGCGTCGAGTCGAAGAGACCAGCAACCACGTCTTCCAGGGGGTCCAGACTGGCTGGCAGGAATGGATAGAGAGAGGGAGAGAGAGAGAGAGGGAGAGAGAAAGAGAGAAAGAGAGAAGGAGACAGACAAAAGGAATATGAAAGATAAAGTGGAATGGATTAGGAAATGGATAAGAATGGGCACGACACTCTTTCGTTTCCTACATCTTATGGGCTCTCTGAATGTGCCTATGGCAACCTTAATCATTATGGGACACATGAAATAAGCAATATTCAATAGACATAGTCATTCTCGAGGCCATAAGATCAAGCTACGAGCTAAGGAGAGTTCTGAAAGGGAGCGCAGCATGGGATCCGGCTGGGGCATGTCTGGGGATGAAGGAGAGAGAGAGAGAGAGAGAGAGAGAGAGAGAGAGAGAGCCGGAAGGAGAAGACATTCCTTAGCTTCATCTTCTGTGATGGGACGCGTGTACTTGGCGTGAGACATTCGATGCGCGATCAGGGACAAAGAGAAGAAGAAAGGAAATCCTGAATTGTTCTCTTTTTCTGTCGCTCACTCTCCCTCTCTCAATCTCTCTTGCACTTCCATCTCTCTCTCTCTCTCTCTCTCTCTCTCTCTCTCTTTAGATATCATTTCCTTGCACAGAAACAAATGAATGCGCAAACATCGGGAAGAAGCACTTGATCATGAAAAAAGTTCTTCGTCTATGAAGATCTGATTGGATTCAAGAATGATTGGAACATGACGTCATCCGGCATATATTTTTTTTCGGACAAGAAGCAAGAAGAGCCAAGGAAGAGGAAATGGGTTTTTTTTTATATTGAAAGCAGCATCACATGTCGGACCTATTTGAATGACAGAAAACAATTGACGCCTCAACAACGACCATATTATAATAATGAAATGTAGGCTATGGCATTGTTGACGTAAGCGACATCCGCTTGTGCATACTCGGATAAACGGCGGTGATCCCGTGGGTGTCAACGGGCATTTGCGAAATCGGTGAATGCCTTCTCAGTTTCTCAGTATCTCTGCCGATCTCTCTCACTCTATCTCTCGCTCTCCCTCTCTCACGCGTTCTCTAAAATCCGCCTTTTATGCAATGAAAAAAATTATAGCTTAATTAAAAGAATCCTTGCAAAATGTGCATTAAAATATCTATTATTAATGATTGATTATGACTATAGCAATCAATTGGGATCCTGGAGGTATGGGCTGGAGGCGACGTTTGGATCGGTCAAGCAACCATCGGAAGCGAGAGAGCATTCTGGAGGAGAGATCTGATGAGAGAGTGAGAGAGTAAGAGAAGAAGAAGAAGAAGAGTGAACAAGAGGAAGAGGGAGAGAGATAGAGAGATAGAGGATATCGTGAAAGTGGACAGATCTGCAAGGATTGGGGATGCAGAAAGTGAGAGAGAGAGAGAGAGAGAGAGAGAGAGAGAGAGCGAAGGATAATGCCAGGCCGTTGTTGTCTTGTGCTGAAGAGAGAGTGATGGGGGGGGGAGTAGCCCTGAAGCTCTTCCCCAACAGGTAGGCCTGTGCAAGCAGACAGACAACTCCGAGCAAAAATGGCGTGGAGGCAGAAGAAGGCTCTCCTGATTCATTGGGCCTCTCTGGTATTCATTTCGATTACCGACTCCCTACCTCTCTCTCTCTCTCTCTCTCTCTCTCTCTCTCTGTATCCTCCATATCCTTGTCTTGTTGCTTGCATGTATATATCTATGTACATACATATGCACACATGTACACATGTATGTAGTAAGCATTGTTCTCTGCCTGATCCTGTGGGGAAAGTGCTCGCGAAGAGCCAAACTCAGCTGCGAATTCGACGTGTTTGATGAGGAGATATCGAGGGGAGAAAGGACGGCGAGAGAGCATTCGAGAGACTCGAAGACACTCCGAGCGGATTCTGCCAACCACTCTCTCTCTCTCTCTCTCTCTCTCTCTCTCTCTCTCTCCTAACTGCTCTCTCATTACTCGTTGATTCACTCATTTCATTCAACGATCCTTCTAAATCGTTTTCTAGCAATAATTTCTCAGTCCTTACCTCTGATCGTATAGAATGACCCGAATGGCCTGACGGAGCTTCTCCTCGTCCGTGATGTCACTCTTCTCTAAAGTAATCCCGATTCCCGTGTGCTGCATCATCGCGGCATTCCGTGACTGGTCTCCGAAGATTGGAATGAAAATGACGGGAACGCCGCCCGCGGCATCTTAAGATTCCTCTCTCCGTAGACTATAGTTGTCGGATTCCCTGTTTCATTCGTCATGTGTCGGCTAAATGTTTTGTCATTCTCCTGATCTTTTGCCACCTGTCATGTTCCCTCTTTGTTTTCTCTGTTTCTCTCCTATGTGTACACTCTCTCACCTCATGGCATTGTGCAGCGACAATCTTGGCAAGAAGCCATTCCAAAGTGCGAGATGAACCCTGTCATCCGCAGAGATAAGCCACTCCTTTTTATCGTTGTCCTGACTATTTTTAAAATGGTCTGCCATTTGAATGGAACTGAAGTCAAGACCAATTCCCCGTTTCTCAAATCATGGTTATGACTTTCCGGGTGCATCTGCACTCTGCATAATGGTTCAGTCTCCCTCGAACTGACACAGCAGATCATTCTGGGGAGTCCACTTGCTGAGTACAACGTTGGGATGCTTGGCTGACTCCCTCTGGCGAATCTCGTCTTTCGGTGTCTCGTACATCCAGATAAACGTGATATTCTCCTCTTATTTAGTTTGAAGAATGAGAAAGCATTACCGTTTATCCACTTTATACGTATTTTACAGAACGCTCGCAACATATGTTGAGCGAGATAAAACTTAGCAAAAAAAGGCTCGATATGATAAAACAGAGATAATTTGTTGTCTGTGAGTGAGACAGATGAAATAAAGACAAGTAGTTCGAATGTAAGTTGAGCCCTATATAATAAAAAGTAGTGGTTGGATATGAGTGAGGCTACTGCTTGGAGTGACGGGGAGAGAGACGGTTCTCCTGCCGCGAGAGAGGGGTCCTCTGCTCATCCCTGCGACGCTCTCCCACCTTTTCGACATTCTCCTTCGCCACCTCGAGTGTCTGCATAATCTGCTGCAGCTCGGTCCCGATATTCACATCAAAGTTCTTGTTGCCCTTGTAGCTCTGTAATATAAAATAAGTAAAACAGAGTACTTCAAGCTCTCGTACTTCTCCCTGAGATGGGAGTTCACTTGCATAAGAGTGACCACCTGCAACGGGACGGAGACTAAGAACGAGAGGAGACCTAGACAGACGTATTCTATCGGCAGGGAATAAACGGGTTGCAGGATTCTGGCACACATTGTAGGAAAGAGAAGATACATCCCATAAGCAATAACGAGCCTATTATAAGGGTTAACTTGCTTACAAGACTGTGAGTCTGTTCCTGGAGCATAGCGAGTTCTCGCCTGGCGTCCTCCAAGTTAATAGTCACATTCATCAGTCCAGCACGAGTCTCTTCAAGTTCCTTCTCAGATTCTCTCGCTTTCTCTGTCTGCATCTCCGCATCCTCCGTTTTCGTCTTGATCTCAACGCGGAGCACTTCCTCATCCAACTTCTTGATCTGCTCTTCCAGGCGACTCTTCTCATCCAACTAAAGAACACCCAATCAACCTGCTTCCAAGAATCAAATAACCATGAAGCATTATTTAAGATGATAAATATAAACTGACAAAGGCAATGGATGGACTGCCAGCGTAGAAGTGACTGGAACGGGGAAGGAAGGCGGAGGGAAGGGCCGCGGCTTCCATCGATTGGAGACTGCGGTCGAGGACGGCTTGCAGCTCGAAGAATGAAGAATCCACTGCTTGCACTATCTGCAACCAGCCTTCTAATCTTCTCTTGTCCTTCCTTCCTCCCTCTCTCTCTCTCTCTCTCTCTCTCTCTCTCTCTCTCCCTCAACTGACACTGAGAGCATCTCCCTTAATTGTCAAGTTCAGATCAATCTGCATCAGGCGAATCTTCTCGAAAAGGTCGTTCTCTTGACCTCCCAATTCATTCTAAATACTCAACAAATTACTAACAACCAATTCGAGTTATCACTGAAATCCGTGAAGCAGACAAAGAAGATTGAATACATGAATCTCTTGGAAAAGTTCAGCTGATCCTTGAAGTCGCTGGAATATCAGCAGGCTAGTCTCTTTCAACGCATCCAGCTTTTGCTGGAAGCAAGAACGGGTTAGCACGTCTAAAACAGACAGTCGACAGATTGAGCTGCAAAGTAGAAAGTGTATTGATCAGTCTCGTTCCACACGAGTACATGGCAGATTTTATCGTCCATTCACAATACCTTCGCTTTGGAAGACGCGAGTTCTTGCTGAAGGACTTCGTTCTCTTCCTTGAATAAGGCCATCTCGGCCTGGTTATTCTCGCGTTCGGCAAGAAGTGTGAGATACTACAACAGCTTCTGTATCATCACCACTAGACAATATCAAACAACGGAAACTGAAGTTGTCTATTTATTTAAAAAAAAGAGAGAGAGACCTTTTTCAATAAAACTTTTGTTTACGACATCAGAAAAACATCCAGCCTGGTAAAGACGAACCTCAGCGACGTGATCCTTGCCTTCGACCACTACCTTCGGGAAGAGACTGTCCAGAAAAATCCGCTGATTTCGTTCCTAGAAATTATTTAAATCCCTTCAAAAATCACTCTAGGATAGTTGACAAAATATCACAAGCAGAGTGAGTATCGTGAAAAGGAAGCACAAACCTTCATTAGCTCCATCTTGAGTATTTCATTCTCATCACGGGTGCGCTGTACGAGAAAAGACTCACGCCGAGTAGCCGATACAGACGTGATGCTTCCTGAAAGAAAAATGAACAATAAAATCTCAACAAAGTACGTGAAGCTAATATCATTATTTCTTAACTAAATAACTAATCAATAACTGACTATTTCTCTTGAATTGACAAAATAGACCTGTTGAGCGAGTTGGGCGAGGAGGCCTGCCTCGAGGCTGCTTGGGAGTGACCTTTGGAGTTGATTCTGACCTGCCAACACAAGACATTTAAAGGGGACATGGCAAGGATTCAAGATATTTGTGAGTTTAAATTGTACACCAATTTCGAATTAATGTCGAATGGACCGATTGTCATATAATGGAGGGAAACCCGTTTGAAACGAGAATGACAAGAAAGGTTTAGCTCACTTGACTGTGACTGGAGTCGATGCCTTACTGCCACCCGTAGACCCTTGCAAAGTCACTGCATCATCTTCGATCTCGTCAGGCCTGTGCCTCTCGGGAAGAAGCCCGCTCAGATCCGAGAAGTCACTCGAGTCCTCATCCATTGCCTGCAAAAAATATGCAGCGTAATTCAATGAAAAAAAAATCGCGCAACATCTACTCGGCAAATTTTGACCGAGAGGAGCATGTAAGACAGCGAGAGAGAGAGAAGCTGAGAAAGAGAGAAGTTGAGAGGGGGACAGAGAGAAAATGAAAGAGAGAGGGAGAGAGAGAGAGTAGCGCGCGAGATGGACCTGAGCGAGCAGCGAGTTCATAGCAGCGTCGAGATCTCTTCCCTCGAGTGCGAATGCTTCTTTGATCTCTCGTTTCGCTGCGCCAACGACGCGTGGATCAGCGTATCTATTGAAGTTTTACCTAGGCTTCGATAATGTTTGTTTAAAAATATACGGTTCATTGTTGGACTTGTTTCTTCTGATATAACGTGCTCGCTTTCTCTGCCTTCGCCTAACCTTCCGAGTCCGAGAGCGTCGCTGATGGCCTGGTCAGCTGGTCTTAGCGAGGAGGCACTGAAGGGCAGCCGGACCGATCTGCCATCTGGCACGGGCTGGTACGTGGAGTCAAGGTGGGAGAGGGTGTGAGACATTGGGATGGACGACGGGTGGTGGATTCGACCGTACACCGAATGGGCGGACGAGTCACGAGTCACTCCACTCATCCACTCCTCCTCCTCGTCCGACTCCAGCGGAATACTGTAGGCGGAATAGAGAGAGAAGAGGGTGAGAGAGAGAGAGAGAGAAGAGGAGAGAGGAAAGAGTGTGTATGAGAGAGAGAAAGGAAGAGAATAGTGTATATGAGAGAGAGAAAGAAAGGGAATAGTATGCATGAGAGAGAGATAAAAAGAAAGAAAGACGACGGACGTTCGATTCGCCATGATGCCCTGTGGTGGAATGGCGGCTGCAGCGTGGAGTGACGGCATTCTTGGCAGACGGCGAGTGGCAGAGCCACCGTTCAGAGGAAGGGAGAGGGCAGAGTGAAGGGGGACAGAGTGATTGCCGCCGTCCATTGAAGACACTTCCAAAGAGAGAGAGAGAGAGAGAGAGAGAGAGAGAGAGAGAGAGAGCGAGAGAGAGAGAGCGAGAGAAAAATGATTGAAAGCTCCTCTAACTCGGCATGATCATCGCCGCTCGCTCGTTCGGTGGTCCGCCGAGGGGCGAGCGATTCGAGAGGGCGGAGACGAGGTTGTTGAAGAGTGCGTGCGGACGATGCAAGGATAGTGACAATTTACCCGTATGTATGTATGTATATAAATACATATGTAAGTTAGATGTAAGTAAGAGCGTCAGAAGATAAAAGCAGGGCAAACCCACCTGGTTCTTATATGTATGTGATGTACACGTTCTTTATGAAGCAACGAAAGAGAAAGAAAAAAGAAGGGCTTTACTGAGAGTCCGCTGACCTGCACTCTTTCTCAGTTCCCCTTGAGAGATCGTTGCAAGAGAAGAAGCGTCCCTTGATGAGCTGCACGCCGATAATGGCGAACATGAACGGAGCATGAATGTCACCAGCATGATGTTACCGATGGTCTTCACCGCAACAATCACACACTGCACCACGTGCTTCAGACCCTTTACTCGGTTGATGGCGCACAGGGGACGCAGCAAACGAAGAACTCTGTCAGGGGAGCATTCTCTCCATCTATCTCTCGCGCTCTCTCTCTTTTTCTCTCTTTCTCTCTCTCTCTCTCTCTCTCTCTTTCTCCTCTCTCTCTCTCTCTCTCTCTCTCTCTCTCTTTCTCCTCTCTTTCTCCTCTCTCTCTCTCTTTCTCCTCTCTCTCTCTCTTTCTCCTCTCTCTCTCTCTCGCTCTCTCTTTCTTTCTCCTCTCTCTCTCTTTCTCCTCTCTCTCTCTCTTTCTCCTCTCTCTCTCTCCCTCTCTCTTTTTCTTTCCATGGCAAGCCTGAGAATCTTGACGATGGAGATGGTGTCGCTCTTGAGTACGAACAAGATGAGCGACACGGCAACGACGTGAGTGTCGATGAGATTGAATGCTTTCCCGCAGAAGGAGCCTTCTGCAACACCATACCGAACACCACCACCTGAGGGAGGAGATCGATAAGCCTTTCCTCATCTCGGCAAACCCTCTAGCTTCTCTATTCAAATTCTTTCTTATCAGACTTTGCTTGTGTGATTTTGTACATCCGCTGCATTCATGATAGCATCCGAATTTACCATTTATTAGAAGTTGTGGTACATGTTATCGGAAAAAAAAAGTTCATGAAAATCATATCAACTACTTAAATAATACGAAAAGAATCAGTTTTAACGCATCACGGGAAAGGCTTCGCTTAAACATAATCTCTGATAAACATTTTGTATTTTTGAAATGCTACATTTACATATTGTTTGAAGCTATAAGATATTTGCAGAAACAGGAGCAAAATATTTTGCGATAGGGTGTTCAAAGAAATCACACGTGTCGTAATGAAGGAATTTGTCACATGGAAGCAAGTAAATCGTGAACCAAATGGAGGCATCGACTAATCAAACATGACACTCCTTTCTTCTATAGAAGCATTTGAAAAATAGGAGATAGAAAATTGTTTTTGAATATTCGGACCAAATGCTTAGCATTCACATTTGATCGTCTTCGGCAGTAAAATGGGATCGTTTTGGCAAAGGGCCAAGAGAGTTGGCTCAGAGCCAGGAAAGTCAGGCACTTCCATTCTGCACGCCGGCAACGTCGACATTCAGAAAGTCGATGACTGACTGCCGATTGCCTCGCTGGTTCTGGGAGTAAAAGAGTGTTGCTTAATCAATTGTTAGTATGTAGTTGGCAGAAGAAAGTGAGTGTGTGAGAGAGAGAAAGAGAGAGAGAGAGAGAGAGAGAGAGAGAGAGAGAGCAAGACTGGGAGAAGCATAGAGAGATAGCGGAAAAGAAATTCAACGAGAACAAAAGACTACCTGATGCACGCGGTTAAGGATAGCAGACATCTGTTTGGAGAAGTCATCGTCCTCTGCCTGGTTCGTCTGCATTCGCTAAAAATGACAAAATGCTATTATAACCAGGGAGATAAGGGTAATGTTACAATCATTTAAAATACATCCATGTACATAAAGATAATAAATGTAGAATGGGAAAAGCAAAAAAGTGCCTCATGGAAGCTGCGTCTCCTCTTCTCCCTCTCCTGCTTCTGCTGCGCGAGTGTCTCCATGAGCTTCTGGTTGTGGGCGCGGATTCGCTCTTCCACCTGAAGAAGTGCACTCATTGCTAGGAAAGGAATGCATCTTTAATGGGATATAAATGCAAGGAATTCTGAATTCTATAAATCCAAACAAAGGCGGAAACCGCAAGACGCGTTAGCCCTCCGACGAGTAAAGCAAAGAAATGGGCGAGTTAAGTATTGAAGAAGCAAAAGTCAAACCTTGCTCATGTAGTCGTTCAGGTGGTCGAGTTGGCTGTCCAGCTTGCGAATCTCTGCAGCACAAATTATTTGTCTAGAGAATTATTTCGTAATTAGGAAGCTGTTGCAAAAATACCTGATTAATTTTATTTTCACCTAATTTAGTGAATTAAAAAGATTTCCCTCCTTCCAATTTCACGGTCCCTTTCCCTCAGCACCCTCCTGACCCTCAGTCTCTTCGCTTGTCTCTCCCTCGATGAGCGCGTCCAGTCCTCTCTGGAGGGCCACGGTCGCACTCGCGTTGTTCGTGTCAGCAAGAGGCTGTCGGCCGCTGCCTCTGGAACAGCAAGCATTTATAGTATTCTTAAGATGACTCTTTCAATTTACTTTCTGGCTGGTTATTTTTTCTCACCATCTTCAAAGACTCTCCTCTCCCTCTCACTCTCTCTCTCACTCTCTCACCATACCTCATTCTCACGACTGGCGTCTCTTCTCCGTTGGCGGCTGGCGTTCCATTGGGTGTGGCGTCGTCCGACATTGCAGTGTAGATGTTCTGAATAGATTCAAGTTGTCATTCTGTCCATCTCGAGTAGGACTTCCACCACAATCGAATGGAGAACGAAAAACCACGCAGCGACAAGGAAAGCATGAGACTACGCGAAAACCCGCGCAAACCTTCGCTCAGATTTCACGCTAAATTTCACAATTACCGATGTGCTACTGCGCAGTTGTGGGGAACTTGTACAGAGAGAGGACGGCCAAGGGAGGAATAGCGAGTCTCGATTCAAAGAGAAGAGAGAAGTAGCAAGAGAGAGAGTGGGTGTGAGAGAAGGAGGGAGTGAGAGAAAGAAGGGGGAGAGAAAGAAGAGAGAAGTATGTAAGTAACGACCGATTCATACATGGAGCGACGCAAAAGAGTCAAGTAAGAACGCGGATCGCCTTTTGCAACACGTTTACGGCGCACATTTTTATAAGAACGAGAATGAGTTGCAACGAAGGGAATCTGCAAGATTTCTACTCATCCTTTGCCGCAGCTTTAGTTACAAGAAGAAAAAAAACGCATGCACACAAAGACACTTGAACACAGAAGTAATAAAGACACGAACTCTGACATTTGGCTTCGGCCAAGATTTGACGATGTCGCAGAAGTGTTGAGTAAAGAGAGAGAGAGAGAGATAGAGAGAGAGAGAGAAAACAAAATCTAGCATAAGAGAGATAAAGCTAGAGATAGAAAGAGATGAAGAGAGACTTTCAGTGTGTATCTGTCATCAAAAAGTCGTGAGCCAAGACAAACATGAGAGAAATGGAAGAAACAGTATCAAGACGATTACAATGCGCAGCTGAACTTGTTGAACGGAGGAGAAGAGGAGAGAGGGAGAGGAGAGAGAAAGAGAGAGAGAGAGGAGAGAGAGAGAGAAAGAGAGAGATACAGAAGGAAGGAGAGGGGAGACAGGGAACGACAGAAAGTGAGGGGGTTTGGAGGCGGTGATTCAGCGTAGGAGATGAAGAGACTCGAGTACATTCATATACTCCTTGCCACTATGACTAATGACAAAGTGCACAACACAAAAAGTGACTGTGACAGGGCAAGCGGACTTTCGCAAGATTGACAACTTGGAACACAAAGAAAAATAAAGAACGAAAGAAAGTGTGATTTGATAAATCAGGCGAAGCGTGAAAATATCATTTGATTGAGGAGTTGCTAGAGAGAAAAGTAATTTTATTGGAGGAAGCACTGGTGATAAGAAGCTGCTGCAGACGAAAGAAGTCATCAGATTGGAGGGGAAGAGACATCCGGCCGTGTGGTGTGCCTGTATTCAATGACAACGTGGACTGATTAGGAAGAGAAACAAAAAAGAGAGGGGGAAGAAAGAGAGATAGAAAGAGGGAGTGACTAGGAAAGAGAATGGAGTGAGAAAAAGTTGAAAAGGAAGAGAGTGGGTGAGCGGGAGAGAGAGGCATATACAGTACCGCCCAACATTTCTGGTACATATATTAATTATATTAATTATATAAATATAAATAATTTCAATTGATTTTTCAGCGCTCATGGCGCATTTCAACGTACTTTTCTGTACAAACTAGACTAATTCGATGCAGATAAATACGTTGGAAACATTAGTTTGTCAAAAAAAGTAGAAACTGACGAGAAAATTCATGTTTTAGTCCGAAATTATTTGAAATATGATGCGCAATTGCGCTGCACTAGGTGCGCAATTGCGCTGCATCTTCAAATGGGTTTCGGACTAAAACATGAATTTTCTCGTCAGTGTCTACTTTTTTTGAGAAACTAATGTTTCCAACGTATTTATCTGCATCGAATTAGTCCAGTTTGTACAGAAAACTACGTTGAAATGCGCCATGAGCGCTGAAAAATCAATTGAAATTATTTATATTAATATAATTAATATATGTACCAGAAATGTTGGGCGGTACTGTATGTAGTGAGAAAAACACAGATTGAGAGGAATGTCTAAGAAGGAGAGGGGAAAGAGAACGAGAAAGAGAGTGGAAAAGATGGAACGGAAAGCAGAAAGGCCTACGAAGCCTCGAAAGCATCATTTTCAGGGGCGTGAGCACCTTTCTTGAAGTGGCAGCAGCGAGAATAAAGAAGCAAATGAGAATTAGACGAGAGATTGTGGGTAATGAGAGAGGACAGACAAAGAAAGAAGGGCGAGAAAGAGGAGGAAAGAAAGAGAGACAGAGAACGAGAAAGTGATGATTTGAGGCCGCCCGATTCTGGCTAGGTGCGCAACGACTGTTTCTACCGCATTTCCTTTCTCCAATCCCTTTTTGTTGTTGTTCTTCTCTTCTCTCTCTCTCTTCCTCTATCTCTTTCTCTGTTTCTCTCTCTCTCTCCCTCTATTTCTTTTTCTGCCTCTCTCTCTCTCTGTTTCTCTCCTTCCCTCTCTCCCTTGTTACTTCCTTCCCTTGCCATGTCTGAGTGTCGCTCGGCATAAGCTAAGCCGGGTAGCAGCTTTTATCGGCGTTTCGCTCCCCGTCAGAGATGGTAAATGGCCCAAAAATTTTTTTTGGCCGGCCCGGCCCGTCGGGCCCAAGGTTTGGGCCGGCCCGGCCCGAACCATTTCCGGGCCCTAGAATTTTGGCCCGGCCCGGCCCGTGGGCCCGTTTGAGCCCGATTTTCAAAAAAATTCTGGGAAAAAAGTCCGACGAGTTACAAAGAGTTTTGAAATTCAGAATTTTTCATGCTCGGGCTACGAACATTCATTTTAATGTATATAAAAAAGACTTTTAGGGGGGAAAATAAACAAATGAAGAAAGTTTTGCTCTTAACAATGCCACCAGTCGTCCAGACTGGACGACATTGCGGGCCCAAACGGGCTCACGGGCCCGCCCAACTTTTTTGGGCCCGGCCCGGGGCCCTGGGAAATTGGGCCGGCCCGGCCCGCGGGCCCGCCAGGGCCGGGCCGTTACCATCTCTGCTCCCCGTAACAAATTCTCTGTCCTCTCCATCGATGTCTCTACCCACTCAAGAGGCTATCGTGTACATTGGATCACGCTAAACTCACCCAATCTTTTCAACTGCAGAACATCCTACATTGTGCTACAACTATTTACCCTCTCTCTCTCTCTCTCTCTCTCTCTCTTTCGCTCTCTTTCTGTCTTTCTCTAATTGCCTCTCTCTCTCCCTTATTGTCGCTCTTCTCTCGTTTAAAACTTCTCTCTTTTTCCTAATTCTCAACAACTTTGAACAATAGTGACGACGAATAAATGTAGTAAGTAATAAAAAAATGTTTTGTGTTCGTGAATGCATGCACATACTCTAGAACATATCCTTACGCAGCGAGGAAAAACAAAACAAGTCCGGTGATCAAAAACAAGACGATTATCAAATATGTTCGGAGATGAAAATTTAAAAACATAGTCAGAAAGAGGAACATAATTGCCCCGTGAAGAACAAGTCAAAAAGGGGTCCCAACTAAAGCTAAATCTGCCACAGGAATTCAAGAAAAAAAGAAGGCTGGCTATGGGTTCTACCAGAGCATTATCTCCGTCCTACTGTAATCTCATCATGAAAAGCTATCATTAATCCCAGACAATCGAGTCCTACGAACCGTCCGCTCGCAAGAATTGACTGCGATGTCTAATTGCGGACGCATAAAAAAGAGATGCCTTGGAAAAAAAGAGGATGATAATGTTTGGATGGAGAGTGTCGAATTAAGAGAAAATGAGAGAAGCAAACGAAAAATGAGAGAGAGAGAGCGATAGAGAGAGAGAGGCAGAAAGGAAAGAAGAGCTGAGTGGGCTGAGACTATACATGGATAGGTGAATGCCCCGGGCTCGGTCAAGGCGAGCAGGGAGAGGCACTGGCTACAGTGCAAATGATGATTGAAGGAAGAGTAATATAGGTGGATGGAAGAGAGAAAGAGAGAGAGAGAGATGGACAGAGATAGACAAAGAGTGAGAGAGAACACCGACCGTAAGGTGAACGTTTGACCACGCACAAAAAAACCAAGGGCGGGCTGACATAACAGAGCGGATTAGAAATGGACGGGAAAGTCGAGAACGAGTGAGAGTGAAGGAGTAAATATGGGAAGAGAGGGGAAGGATAGAGAGAGAGGGAAACATATGGACGAGAGAGAGAGGGAGAAAAAGGGAAAGAGAGAGAGAGAGAGAGAGAGAGAGAGAGAGAGAGAAGAGAGAGAGAGATAAGGAGTGGCCATGGTGAATTAGCCGATTAGTCATTGGACAAAAGTTTAAGAGGAAGCGCGGAAAACCCGAACGCCTCCACCTTTGAGACACTCAAAAGGAACGGAGAACACAAGAAGTGAAGGAGGTGATTCAAATTGGGGGAAACCGAATAAAAAGAAAATGCGGAGTATTGAGGGGCAGCAGTCAATTCCACCTGACAACTTGGCTACTTTTCTAAAATTACAGCGTCTACCTGTGAAGGTACACTCAGACATGTACAACAAACATCGGTGAGCGTTTGCTTTTGCCAATCGCATTCAATACAATACCACAGCACTTCGGAGAGAGGAGAAAGAGGAATTGTCCTCTTCCTCTCACTCTCTCTCTCTCTCTCTCTCTCTCTCTCTCTCTCTTTCCCTCTCCCTCTCTCTCTCCCACTTTATCCCTTTCTCTCCAACTCTTCTATTCCTAGCACCAAATACTTTTCCCTATTTTTTCAGTAGAGAAGTGCGCTCCATGCATTCTTCCAAATCAATACGAGAGCATGCATAGAAAGCAGAGAGGAAGAAGAGAGACAAGGACGGGAAGTCATGGAAGAGAAGAGGAATCGGGCATGGAGAGGGGATAGAAATGACAGAAGAGGAAATGATGATCAGATACGAGAGAAAGAGAGTACAGAGATATTAGAATAGAAAAGGGCCAAAGAATGAGTCGTTCAGGTGACAATGTCAAAGAATTAGGAAGAGGCTAAATAAAATAGATTATAAATTAGTTCGTCTTGTCCACCAAAGAAGCGGCCAGAGTTAGATTTACATAAGGGAAGAGAATGAAGAGAGGGAGAGAGAAGGAGAGAAAGGAATGGAGAATCAGAGAGAGAATGAGAGTGAGGTAGGGAGGGAGAGAGAGAGAGAGAGAGAGAGAGAGAGAGAGAGAGAGAGTAGAGAGAGATGGGATGAGCACGCCAAAACTAGGGAGAGAGGAGAGAAGAACAGAGGGCGGAAATTCTTGTCTATGCTCTCGTATGAGCACACGCCATCATTCGCGCACAATCATCAATGGGCGGGGTCGTAAGGGACTGAAAAAGGGGTGCGGTAAGCGAGAATTTATGGGTGGGTCGATGGGCCATTCCGATGGGTAGATGACCCCTCCTCATAGGCATCCCATTATGTCCATACAATACCACTGTACTTCAGCATATGCACAAGCACGTTGGCATATTTCGACGCCGGCTTGTTTATCAATATACCAACGCTATCAAATATTTCAATCGCTCCATATGTCTCTAGCTCACGCACTCATTCTCGCCTTCTTTTCCACGATTTCTCTGTCTTGCCTTCTCTTCCGCCTCTCTCTATCTCTCTCTCTCTCTCTCTCTCTTCCCCCCACTCTCTCCCCTCTCTTTCTTTCACTCTACTCTCTTTCTCTCTGCTCGTTCTCGCTGGTCTTTTCCTGTCTTAGAGAGGTCAGCCCAAAGTTACAGAAAAGAGAAGCGCGAGCCGGTCCGTTATCATGGTCAGAGGTGTCGCGTTGATTAATGAGGTTAAGCCGGCATTGGGGGCCGAAGTGGGAAATGGAAAAGACCTAGACTCACTTCAAAAACCACAGAGTACAGATCTCACTCACTAGTTCTTTCCACTCTCTCTCTCTCTCTCTCTTTCTCTCTCCCTAGCTCATTCTTTCCTCCTCAATCCCTCTCTGTCTCGGTCTCCCCCTTCTGCAGATCCCTCATAGCCCTTTGACGCCGCTCCTTACCCACAGCTCCATCTGCTGTTCCCATTTCGAAGACCATCATCCCATTCCCTCCGCCCGAGGTCATCTCACCTGTTCTTGGTTGCTGCCGCTCTCTCTCTCTCTCTATCTATCCATATTCTGTCTCTCTGTCTCTATCTCTCTCTGTCTCTCCCTCTCTCTCGTCTCGCTTCACTTTCACAATCTCTGCTTCAATCGCCCGTGCGAGGCTACATGGAAGAACCGGACTCAGCTTTCATAAGCGAGCCGAGTTATTATTACAAGCGTAAGGTCGCCGGCGGGACAGCAAGAGGGCAAGAGAGAGGATGGGAGAGAGAGAGAGAGGTTGAGATCAACAGAGATAAAGAGAGACAGGAAGCAGGACATGAAAGCCTCTGGTACCACCTTGCCCTTTCCTTAAAACAGCTGATTAATATCTTGGGAGGAGTAAACAGCCGCAGCATGTTCGAAGGAAAAAAGAGAGAGGGCCAAAGGAATAGAAGACTAGTTCCGTTTAAGAAGAAGGTTCGCAAGGTTCTTTCTACAGCTCAACCCGTATCTCACATCGCCTACATAATTAGCACTCAGCTTGAGGCATTCGAATCGTTCTAACTTCCCACGGCCATGCCTTCGTCTGAAGAATGTGGCAGAAGAATCCGGTTTAGGGTTTCAAAGAACACCGGAATTGGGCGGGCCATTAGTTAGACATCACCATAATTGTAAGGGGAATACGACGGAGGAAACAAAGACACAGGACCTAGAAGATCACTTAAACAACAGGGACCAGCGAATAAAAAAAGAGATTGATTGAAACCATATACATATATACATACATATGTATATACATATAACACATTAATCGATAAACTGGGGAGAGAATGGGGAACTAAAAAAGGCTGAAAACAGACAAAAGAAGTGAAAAATGAGAAAGAGAGAGATAGAGAGAGAGAGAGAGAACGATAGGGAAACTTGCTGCACCGAAGGATGGATCAGACACGGGCGTGGCACTACCTCCACCCCACTGAGTCACCTCCTTTCCGTTTCCCCCTCTTGGTCATATTCTTCCCTATACTATCTCTCTCAAATTCACTCAATCTAAAGTAGACCAGAGTAAAGGACAAATTAGACCTGAGAACCAGCATGAAATCGCCATTTACAGTATGAATCTCATATATCGCACTCATCTGACTAGCTGCAATCACCAGTACAAGAATGAATTGAAAATTTAAAAAAAAAACCGGTTGCTTAAAAAAATTTCATCGTTGAAAGTTTTTGACGAAACAAAAAAACTTAATCGTAGGAGGAAGTCATCAGCGGTGAAATGGTTTGAATTCTCTGGACAATTATACGATATGATTGCCATGCGACGTCGGCCAGGAGACAGGGGTTTGAAAGTATTGAGGGGTTTGAAAGTGTTGAGATATTCTGAACGGGAGTGACGAGAGAACAGTGACACTGTGAGATCTAGTGAGCATGAGAGAGGGAGCGAAAGGAGAGAGAGAGAGAGAGAGAGAGAGAGGATAGAGAGAGAGAGGGGGAGAGAGAGAGGGAGCGAAAGGAGAGAGAGGGAGCGAAAGGAGAGAGAGAGAGAGAAAGAGAGAGAGGATAGAGAGAGAGAGAGAGAGAGAGAGGGAGATGGAGAGATAGAGAGAGGGAGAGAGAGAGGCGAGAGCGATGCGACAGGAATAGAGAGAAATAGATGAGAAGTGGTTTCAGGACGAGAAACAATCCATGGACGACGTCGCAATAATCCGACTAGCGCTTGACGGAAATGAGAGCCCGTTTGCATACAGGTTTCGCCCGTTTCATCAGAGTCGAACAGCAAAGAAACGAACGGAAGGGATCGGAAGAGAGAGAGAGAGAGAGAGAGAGAGAGAGAGAGAGAGAGTGAGAGAGAGAGAGAGAGAGAGACTTGGCTAACGAGAGAAAGGGAACGCATGAAGAAAGACAAAGCTGGCTGAACGAGATTTTTCCCAAGTATGGGCGAGGCATAAAAATATAGATGTCGCAAAAGAAGCGATGGGAGCTCAACGGGAAATGTTGATAGAAAAAAGAGCGCCAAAGAGGAATGAATTAACTACAAAAGGCTGAACTAGCGAACATTCGCCTTAGACAAAGAGGAAAGGCGACAGCCAAATATACTTTTCTGGAAATCCAAGAATTTGAAACTTTTTTTTAGAAAGACTTATTTTCCTTAATATGCGAAGCGAATATATTGACGATAATTCGGGCCTTCACAGAAAGCCTGTTTGCGTATATGCATAGGTGTGGGTGTATGTTGTACTGAAAGAGACTGGCAAGTGAGAGAAAGAGAGAAAGAGAGAGGTAGAGAGGGAGAGAGTGAAAGAGGGAGAGAGAGAGAAAGGAGGGAGGGAAGAGAGAATCAGAAGCTGGGGAATGGACGGAAATTAAGGAAGGGAAACAGAGATTAAGGAGAGTCTAGAGAAAGAGCGTAACTTAAAGTTTGTCTCTGAGCTTTGCGGTGCTTGTGTCCCAGCGTGAGTCTCGAGGGCTCTCTCTTTCTCTCTCTTATGCTATTCCTATCTCAATTCTTCTTCTATAATTCTCACTCTGTCTCTTTCTCTACTGCCTCTTTCTCTTCTCCTCGATTGTTTGCCTGCTACAGTTGTGTGCATGAGAATGAGTAGATGGTGAGTGCTGCTGTTGGTAGACTTCTATTCACTGAGAAGCAAGCAGATCATTCCCTCATGATTACATCTTCTCTTTTAGGTTAGCCATATCATTCCATGCGAATGAATTCCGTTATGGCAAAAAAACTGTTAGGTACTTCTGTCAACTTTGGATTGCTCATCAGTTATATTTACAAGTCACGTTAAATAATTGATTTATCTTACTTAATTAAGTTACAATACATGTCAACGTATTGCATTTCTTGTTATTAAATGGTAAGATCACTTGTACCCTAATTGGCTAATAATCAAAATGGCCGGCAGGATTACTTTTGAAAAACATTCAAAACAAAAATAAAATATGGAGAGAATAAGATAAAAGATAAAAAGGGAGAAGGGGCAGGAGAAGAGACTTGACATTCTACGCGGATGTGGCCTCGTTCAGATCGGAAAGAAGAGGGGGGGGGGGTCGTGGCGGAATCCGCGCGTGGTCGCTCACTCCATTCTCCAAATGATGTGCAGTCCGGAGTCGGTGTCGACCACTCCACTCATCTCATCCACGTCCAGCAGAAAAGCAGCATTCGAGAAGGCCTTCTGCATCTTCTGGCGAGTGAAGAACTGAACAAACACGTCCGTGAAGTGGAAACAGAAAAAGATAAGAGTACAAAAGCAGTTGAGAGGACGACATAAAATTAATAAAGTCGCCAGGATAGAGACACAGAATAGGAAGGACGAGGAAAGGAAGAGGGTGAGAGAGAGAGAGAAGAAAGAAGAAAGAAATAGGGAGACAGACGCAGAGAAAAACAACGAACGCCAAGGTCTCCGTATTTGCCCGCTGAGCTGCAGTCGCTGAACTCCTTGGCCAGCTTGCGGAACTTCTCTCGCTTTTCATCGACTCCTTCGCCCGCCTCTTTTATCTCGCGGATGTAACCTGGAAAACAATCTACTATTTTTTTCTTCTCTTCTTTATCTCGTTGCTGGATTGAGGAAGATTGACGAAGAGAACTTGTTATAAGAACAAAGTCCAACACCAATCTCTAAAAATAAGTAAATAAAAAATACGGTCCTCTCCTAATTTCCGTACCTTCAAGAATGTTGCGTGCGTCCTCCTTGGATCGAGTGATTTTGTCGCTCCTCCAGCTGGACGGGTTGCGGCTGCCCGCGTGCTTCACCAGGAGATGCATGCAACGCACTTCCGAGACGTCGTGGTTCTGCAGACAACCAACTGTCTAGTGCAATCACAATTAGTCCTAAATTTCCGCAACATTTCCACAGTTTAGTACTAAAATATTACATTGTGTTTGCTACAAGTAAATTACTTGTCACCAATTATAAGGAACTTTTGAATGTAGTCAACAAAAGAATGATGGACAAAGTTGCTTGTTTCGCTAGGATCGAATCCTAAATGGCTCTTGCTATCTTCTACATAGAACATATAAAACAGGGAAGAAAAGGGTCCATGTAATGCATGGACTAACTTTGGTTTTTGACCGATTTTGACCGGCCAAATTTACCCCACTCTTATAACCTGAAGAGATAAGGTACTTAACACGAGACCATTTAAAAGGAGATTTTGAATAAATAACGTCATTTTTACAGAAATTTTTTTCCCCCGACCCCCCTTTTTTACCCTGAACCTATTATCTGAGCACCGGTTTGTTTGGATATGCTTATTTTTAGAAAAAAAAATTTTTTTTTATTACCCCACCCTGATTTTCGAGCTCATTTTGGGTTTACCCCACCCTACTTTTGCGAGCCATGCATGGACCCTTTTCTTCCCTGATATAAAACCGCGCTTCTGCTCCAACCTTGGGCCTGACGGCCGCTTCAGCCGGCGCTCCCACTGCGTGCGTCCCGTGTACATGTCCGTGTAGTAGACTCGGCCTGCAATCAACTCTTTCTTCTTCGCACACCATGCAAAGCACAACCTACATGATTTTAGTAATGTAACTGTATTATCGAGGCAGTCTAATACAGGCTCTACCGTACCCTGTATCTGTTTCTATGAATACTAGTCTCTACCGTACCCTTGCTGCGACTCATGCGCTTCTCCCATCCGGCCGGGAGTTGGGAGTCGTCGACATCGGGGAGAGCTTCGTCCAGCTTGGCCCTTTTCTCCTCGCTGCCCCCTGCCGATGGCTCTTCCGATGCCCTCTTTGTTCCAGCAACAACTGTGGCTGCTGACTCTTCCGACATCGCTCTCCGATAGATACTAAGCATTTTTAAACATATTAACTTAAGGATTCCAGGGTACGGTAGTTTGCCAAAGAAATCACCCCAGCAAATGCTGCTGATGACAATAAACATAAATCTAACCGAAGCAATCCAACGAAAAAGTGTCAAGATATATAAGCAACCGATATACACGGCATTTCTATCCGACAGTGCAAAATAGTTAGAACTTCTTTATTAAGGCACATTAACCACCAACGACGTAATAACAATAAACAACACTCTTCAAGGACAAAGTGTACTAACCTACATGGCTGCTACAAACCGTGACGAAGAAAGTGTTTCTAATAAGAATGTGCCTCTTTGATAGGATTGTTCTGCATGATCCTTCTGAGATCGAATCTCCTGAGATTGATGGAATGGTAGGCGCCGTCGTAGAGTCGCTCTGCGTACGCGCGCCCCGCTGCGATCGCATGCATTGTATTCCTCAATTTGTGAAACATAGGAAAATAGAAGGAACTCGACTGCAGGGATAAAAGGTACAGTCTATTCTACGTAACCATCCTAATTTTAGGCCTCCCGGAGCCATACCCCACCCAGATTTTGACGTACAACTTCGACTTTTAACTCAACCTTGCTTTCCGGCCCTAAAACCCCACCATATTTTTTTCCATGCAGAATCGACCGTGGAATTTATTCTCTGCTCGACAAGTCGACATGCACAAAGGCTGCTTTCGTGTACTGAATTCAATAGTCATCTGCCACCCTCCCGATACCGTACCTCGCTCCAAAGCCAGCCATGGTGTGGATGTTCGTGTAGAGAGGGTGCTCCCCAATGATGGGCGCCGAGTCGAAGGTGTTCACGTCGAGTAGCGTCGTGTACGCATTCTTGATCTAAATACATTTAAAAAATAGTGGTTCTTAAAATGCACCTTTTGGTAACTCAATAAATATTTAAAATAAATTGGATAGGTAAGAACAGCAAAGAACAAACAAAAACTTCTTTCAAAGATGTATCTTAAACACCAATCTTGCCTTGGCAGACTGAAAAGCGGGAACTCGTTGGACGAGCTGAGGCCAGATTCGATTGTAGAACAAGTCGTAGTCCACTGCCATGTCCTCGTGGTTAGCCGACGCATCCTCTTCCTGGATTCAGCTAATGACTTATCTCTTTATTTTATTAAAGGCACTAACTAATCGTCGTTTTGCATATTCCTGTGCCCCTTCAATTTTTCTATTTATTATAAACCCATAATCTCAAACAACTTCCTTCTTATTCAAAAAGACAAAGCAACCTAATTTTAAATAGAAACTGCGGACCTTAGTCGGATTTATGCCAACGATGAAAGTGTGACCAGCATCCGTCTGTCTGTAAATAAAAGTTGGCTTGGGAATTCACGCAGGCAGAAAACAATTTAAAAATATTGCTAAAAATGACCTGCAGTGAATTCCGGAAGGATCAACGAGGAAGGGCATGTCCACGGGGACATCGGGAGCGTGCAGGACGAAGAATGTTCTCTTTCTTGCTGCGATTGGAATAGGCACTGCGAGCTGGCCTTCCCTGGCTACCCCTGTAAGAACTTTTCGTTCCACTGTTCATGATTTAAACTGAGGCTAGTCTATCAATCTTCTTGGTCAAATGAAGTGGTTATTTTATAGGCTGTGAAAGTGAAACGAATCGAATGTCCAACCAATGCCAGCCATGGTGGCTATTCGCCCCGCCCAAGCACCGGCTGCATTGACAAACTGGTACCCACGGATGACACGAGGAGATGCGTCTGTCATCTGAGGGCGGACCTGCAGAAAACAACTTGAGGTCTGCCTATTACTCTTCGATAAAATTGTAATCGTTACAAAGTAGTTCTAATAAACTTTTAAGTAAATAATAAGTTCGCTCTAGTTGTAAGATTTTTCAAATACAGCCCTCCATTATATGAAATAGCGATGACTGTTGAAGAAAGAAGAAGAGGGGAGGCTGACATGCACTCCAATAATTCTCTGCGCCCTCCACTTGTCATCGTCTGCTTCTTCCCCTTCTATCATTGCATGCACTTCTGCATTCGGGCGGAGACGCTCAAACTCGAAACCTTCGACCTGAACAGACACATTCTCATTCAGTCTTATTCCAATCTCATGCGATTACGGGTTACTTCTAACAAGAAAGTAAGATAATTTTTCGTGTTAAAAAGAAACCACAACTAATGAAAAAATCAAATAGAAAAAATAACGAGAAAAAAGAACCCGTCATGGATGAAAAAGAATGCAATGAACGTTGCCCACCTCTCCCTTGACGTATTGCACTCCGAGTGTTATATTCTTCTCCCGAATCGCGGCTAGCAATTGCCATGTGTCGATTGATCCTTCGTTCTCAAGGCCTATAGTCAAACTAAATTATTTTTAATCATTGCATCGCACTATTGTTAACAAAATTTTTGAAATAACAACATCGAAAACTGTTCTTTCTTGAAATTATAACAGAAAGTTGTTCTTTCTTGAAATAGTGCACATCCTTGAATCATCAAAGACAATTGTGAATCTTGCAGGTTTGAACTAAAGCTTTCAAGAGCTTCATTAAGAAGGTACTAACCTAAAGAGGCAAGCTTGACATCGTTGAGGTTCATGAAGGGGAATCGTTCCCGGAGTTGTGGCGGAGTCAGAAGAACTGTCCGAGCTCCCTTCTCACTAAAAAAAAACAGAATATTTCTTCTCGGTGACATATTCACGTCAAAATCAATAAACATCAACTATGATAGAACATTCGTTTTCCGTAGGACCATTGTGTTCAGAGAATGCAAGGACCAACAGTTGAAGCTTCCAATGTTCTCTCATTTCCTTGGCTGCTTCCTCTGTCAATGCGAGATGGAGGAATCCGGAAGGGAGAAGATTGATATCCGGTGGCTGATTATCTATAATTTGATAATGTCATCGATCTGTAGGAAATGAGAGAATGGCAAAAATCTTCGACAACCAAAAGTTGATCAATGCGAAAAGCGATTTTAGAAAGGAGCAAACACATCATTTGTGTGGAGAAGAAGAGAAAGCAAGAAGAAGCCGAACCCAGTATCCTGAGATGCTCTCCGGCGTGTCTGAGGAATTCGGCGGTGAACTGGGACATCTCAATGTGCTCAGGAAGTGAGAATTGCTGTGAGAGAGAGCCAGCCGAGAGCATTGTTGAACTCTGGGCGAATCTGTAACATCCATGACATTGATGATTAATTCTTCAGCAGTTTCAAAAGCAGGAAATGAATTTCCTAACACTGACTTGTCATTGCATTCGACGACGACAACCTTGAGGTCTTCGTCTCGGAATCGCTCTTTCAGCCAGTACGCAGTGGACGAACCTGCATGGAATGTTGGCTCGCATTCTTTCCTATTGCGCCTCTTTCAGTGTAATCGCTCTCTTCTCTTACTTTCCCGCTCTCCTCCATACCAGCCAGTCCACCCCCAATGATGACAATCTCGGCGCGGTACGGGAAGACTTCGTAATCCATGACGGAGTGCTTCATGTGCGCGATTGGATGGCGCCTTTGGAAGGCGTCTTTGCGGGCCTGCAGAGATCGGTGGATGGATGTATAAGAGACAAAGGCCTAGTAATCTACACATAAACACTATATTTTGCCTGTTTTATCCAACCGGCTAGACTAGCGACTGCCAAACAATGTTAGAAACCTTTTATAGAAGCAGTCTAACCTCATCATATCTCCGCTTCCACCTTCTGAAGTCGTACGTCAGGCCGTGCCAGGTGCGGCGGAGAGGATCTTCTCCCGGTTCGTAGTGCCGCTCATTCTCGTAGCCCTTAATGGTGATTCTTCTAATAGCAATCATTCGAAAGAAGACAGTGCCGATCAAGACCATTCAAAGCAACAGCTTGTAACAAAGCCTAAATGAAATAGAAAAGATATAGCAGCTGAGAAGACCTGCCATTGCCGGACGGCGGACTGGTGGATGGCGCGGCCGCTGCAGCTGGGATTGCACGACGAAAACGTCGTGGCTCTCAATAAGCGACCGGCGCAGCTCATGCTAAGCGAACCTTCAGACACAGCAACAACATCTCTTCACTCTTTCTATTTATTTCGTTATAAAGCTCAAAAGAAATTTTACTCGCACAACCATTGAAGCATAAATACATGTTAAAAATAATGCGCTGCCGTCACTAACAGTGGGATAATATTGAACGAATTCATAGGATATGTATTTATTTAAAAGCATTCAGTAAACGAGTAAAAAAGCGTTACATGATCGTCACTTTCAGACGTAACCGTAATCCCTGGAGTGAACAATTCATCTCATCATATGGATAAATGGCAATAAAACGTAAACAAAATCATCAATAGAGTAATCGAGTTAGAAATCCGAGATTGAAGTGTACATGAAGTCCTTGAATTCTTGAAACAGCCTGCTCAGAGATCATCGAGGTTTAGTTCTTTCTTGACAAAGTTACGAACAAGGACGAGAAGCTCGCGCTTGATCTCTTCAGGGACTGCCTAAAACAAATAAAAGATCCATGAAAGGAACCACAAATACTCTTCTTCGTGCAAAACAACACGCTTCAATGGTCTCTTTCAAAGGAGCTATTATTAGGAGTGGGAGCATGCCAAATGGATTGACCACTAGCAGAGTAAAAAGAGACATTATGAGAGCGACTGGCCTTCCGTGCGGGTCCGCGAATCTCCTGGTACATGTCTTCGGCTGATACCGACTCAATACCCTGGAAGAAAAGATTACCATTGAATAAGAGATAAGCATTATGACTTTGACAACTCAAGGTTAGCATGAAAGAAACTCAATGTTCTAATCTATAAAAAGAACATTATGGAAAGCCGATATCGAAGAATTAAATTAAAAGACGCAATAGTACTAACATGTTGCCTAATATGCTCGCGGCAAAGTCTCTTCACCTCGGCATTCCATCCCTCTTCGCGTAGTCGCGTAATTAGGATATCCTACAAACTTTAACATCGTAAACTCGAATTCGACAAGTTTTCAGCCTGTTTATTTTCAAAAAGAATAAGATAGAGACGAATGGGTTGACGCAAGGAGATGATGAAAATAAGAGAGCAGCTTGAATATAGTTCTGAGAACCTTGATGCGTTCTCGCTCGCCACTCGCGGCAAAGGCCATTTCAACTGCCTCCTTCGACCGCTCGCGGGCAGAGGACATTGGCGGCGTGTCTGACACAACAGAATTAAGGCCAAATCGCGAGAAGAGTATAAAATAAACGATAAGAACACGGGTTTAAAGAAAATAAAATTCTGATTCAAACGGCATTTATTTGTCCAGCAAAGGGGCATAATTTGCGAATATTTAGTTAGACATCGTAGTTATGTTTTTGTAAAATACACCACAGACAATGAGTAAATAACTACTGTACTAAACACTTGCCCTGTTTTCACAAGATACTCGAAGTGATTTCTAACCACTTGACATCTCATTCCATGTCTAGTGTGCATGACTGCAAACACTTGAAGCTAATGAAGAAGTGGTCGCATTGTAGGAGATGAGTCTCCAAGAATGGGGGCAAAAAGAGATTGTTTTCCTTGTCTGCCCCTCGAATGCTTCATAGCTCTCTCCGACCTACCTTCTGTTGACATGTTCCCCTTAGGCATACGCATGCACAGAGCCTACTCAGGTTTGGCTTTTCTAGGCATTCGGGCAGAATGTGTGTGTACATGCCAACCACATCTACCGAGCCTCAAACACCTCTCTTTCATTTTCCAGTACTAACAACTCTATAGGGTTTTAATACACAAACCTTGATCTAACGTATGTATCTGTTGTGTCCTCCGCCAGAGGGGACAAGAAATAGAACTGTGGGTAGACGAGGCGAGAGCGGGAAAGGGTTTATTGAGAGCAGAGGGAATGAGAGAGAGAAAGGAGAGTTGACCGCTTGAGAGAGGGAACGAGGAATGAAGTGCCGCTTTAACTCGTCATCTGGTCTTTTATACTATTCTGAAATGAACAAGATTTACGTATTACTATTATGATAATATTTACTATTATGATAATTAAATAGCGTGAGTATTATAATGCTACATGACTCTAATAAAGGTCACATAGCTATAATAATAAATTACAATATTTATAGCTGGACTCACAGAGTCCATAAAACACATATATAAATATGTAGATATTCACTATCTACTTAACACCTCCCCCTTAAGATTGAAAACTTACAATCTTATTTAAAATGAGGAAAAATAAGAGCTAATAATAGCTCTTCTTGGAGGGGTCTGGATTCAGTCGCTTCGGTGGCTGTCGTTGGCGCTGTGGACGTAGCTGTACTTGTGGGATGACTGTCTGAGGCGTAGCTTGTTGAATAGCAGTTGATATGATGCTGCTTGAGCTGTTCGACCTTGCCGTCCTGTTCATGCTGTTCGGGCTGTTTCCAGACAAACTTGGTCCGATCGAATTCTGGTCAATCTCGTTCGATTGATTCGTATCGTTTGACATCCTGTTATTCATTCCGGTAGACAGCATCGTGGTAGAGAAGGTGTCCATCAGTACAGACAATGGTAGATTCGTGTTATCTGTTTCCGTTGCGATGTCTCCATGGTACAATACCAGCTGATTCGCGTGCGCCTTGATGATCCGACCGTTCTCCAGCTTGACTGAGAAGGCAACTCGGCCTTTTTTGTTCAGAATCTCGCCGCAGAGCCACTTCTTGTCAGCAGTCGGAATGCTCGTCTTGTATCGAACCAAATCGCCGACTGAGAGACGACGTGACTTCGTGCCATGATAGCGATCAAATTGTTTCTTCATTTGTTCATCGATTCTTCCAGACGGCAACGATGGTTTCAGCAAGTCAATTCGCGACCTCATTTTCCTTCCGAGGAAAAGTTCTGCCGGGCTCTTTCCACCGATCTGGGCATTTGGGTTCCTCCGGAAATGGAACAGGAACGCACTGAGACATTGTGCCTTTGGCAGCTCTCCTTTCATCTTCAAGAGACTTCTCTTCAACGTATCCACGAATCTCTCAGCTTGGCCGTTAGATTGCGGATGGTAAGGAGGGCTGGTCACGTGCTTGATTCCATTCCGCTGACAATATTCTTGGAACGCTCCGGAAGTGAACTGCGTGCCGTTATCGGTTACCACCACATCGGGCAAACCGAACTGGGCCACACGCTTCTCGAACGCGTTTACTGTCACTGCTGCGGTGATTCTGCTTGTCATTTCGATTTCCGGCCATTTCGAGTGAGCATCTACCATCACCAGGTAGTACTCGCCGTCGACTGGTCCAGCGTAGTCCATGTGGACTCTTTGCCACGGTCTTTCCGTCTGAGACCATGGTCGAAGCGGCACTTTGATCGGGCACATAGCCGCACGAGCACAACGATCACAGTGTTTCACCGTCTTCTCGATGTCGTCGTCAATCTTCGGCCAATAACAGATACTCCTTGCGAGTTCCTTCATTCGAATGATGCCCGGATGTCCATTGTGAAGTTCCTTCAAAACAGCAGCTCGCAGAAATTCAGGAATCACCACTCGTTCTCCAGAGAGTAGGCAACCATCAACTTCCGTCAGTGAATCTCGTCTGTTGTAGAATTGGATTAGGTCTCCAGGCACCTTCTTCTTGTCCGGCCAATTGTTCTTAGTGAATTTCATAACCTTCTGCAACAGCTTATCTTTAGCTGTCTCCTTCTTGACGTCGGCTGCTGTCACACACAGAGAAGGATGTTACGTGGAGCGTAACATTTGACCTTCACAATAATGTTATTGAAATGCACCGGAACATCTCATGTAGCTCTGGACGTTACATTTAATGCGCAACCCGAAATGTTACGCGCGGCGTAACATGCAGGGTTTAACAAAAATGTTACCTTTGCCTGCTGCGGCCGCTCCGGATCTTAAGCTACGCCCCCTTCACATCTTTATGTCTGCTCGCTGATAAAATGCAGCTGGAAACACTGTTTTTTAGGCATATCTATTATACTTTTAAGCATATTTATTATACAAAGTCCTTTATTACAGTAAGCAAATTATGCTTAAGAACGTGAGAGCAGCAGAAGCCACTCGCAAGGGCATATAACATGACAAATGCTTGAAAAACATTCAAATAAATTAGAAAACTTCGAAAATGAGCTAAAAGCATACATATCGTTATCCTACATGTAAAACAAAAGCTGCAAAAGTTGAAAAACTGGCTAAACTGGCATGTACAGTCGTGTTGAAAACTTATCCAAATGAAAAGGGCGGCGTCCATGGTTGAATTCTGGCAGAGGTTACCTATGGGGAGATAGAGAGAGAAGGGAGAGAGAGAGAGAAGAAAGGGAGAGAGGGAAAGAAAGAAAAAATGAAAGAAAGACAGAAAGAACAGGAGTTGGTCGTGTGCCTCGTTCTTGTGCGCAAACTTTCTTGGAAGATTCCCGGAGCCGACTTCACTCCGAAAGGCAACCTCTGGTACGGTAATGGCCTTTGTGAGTGCTGATGCAGAGCAGCTCCTTTGCTCTCTTCCATCTCAATCTGGAGATACGCGTCTGCCAAGTCAATCTGACTGAAGAATTTGCCGCCATTCAGGTTTGCGAAGATCGTTTCTGGATTCGGCAACGGATGAGTGTGTAACTCCAGTGCTTCGTTCAGACCAGTCGCGAAATCTGCGCACAGCCTGATGCTTCCGTTCGCCTTCGCCACTGCGAGAATCGGTGCTGCCCATCTGGCAGTGTCCACCTTCTTGATTACTCCGAGGTTCTCCAGTCGGTCCAGCTCTGCTTCCACCTTTGGGATGCTGGCAATCGGTACCGGCCTCTTGTTCCGGAAAACCGGCTGGGCGCCTTCCTTTAGCTTCAATGACGCCTTCATCTTCGTGCACTTCCCGAGTCCTTCTGAACAGACATGAGGGAAGTCCTTTTCCACCCAGTCTTTGTATTCACTTGGCGTGTTGCATCCTTTGCTGATCTGGTTGACTGACTGTTCGACGTTCTCCGTTACCAGCTTGAATCGAAGCTTGTCAAAGAAGTCCAGTCCAAGAAGCATCAACGGATTCTCCGTCACGTAGACTGTTCCGTGTGCCGTCCGATTCTCATGGCAGATTTCCGTTTCGAAGCATCCAATGAGAGGGACTGCCTGTCCACAGGCACTGACCGGTTTGCAATCTGCTTCCCTGCACCTTGGTGAGCCCATCTGCTCCCAAGTGCTCTTCGAGATCAGCGTGATACTGGCGCCGGTATCTACCTGCATCGAAGTCTTCACTCCTCCGATCAGCAGATCTACCTTGATAGACTTATTCTGTACCGTATTCACACAGATTGTGTTCAATCTCTCCGACTTCTTACTGTGCTTCTGCGAGAACTTGTTCTGCGTCTTCTTCACTCTGCAGACTTTGCTGATGTGACCAATTTTCTCGCAGTCATGACACTTCTCGTTCTTAAATCGGCAGTTTTCTTGTGCGCGTCCTCGACCGCAACGGAAGCAAGGCTTTTCTTCTTTAAACCTGCTGTCCTTCTGAGCGTGTGCGCCGTCGCCACGAGACTTCTCGCTGACCTTCTCAGCTCTCTGATTGACGAACTTCTGATGCTTCGACACAAAGTGTACCGTGGTGCCTTTGCCTTGCGTCTGCACCGCACTGCTCTCATTCTTCAGAACTGCGATTCGGTCGCATTCTTCTACCAATTCTTCCATGGTCACTGCCGCATTCTTCTTCAGCTGAGCCAGAAGATGAAATGCAGTGTCCGCATGGCTGCCGCCATGAAGAACATCGTCTTCAGTTGATCATTTGAGAGTTCCGCCATCTTGGCCTCTTCGACTGCCTTGTTCACTTCTGCCGAGAGTACTCTGAAGTCATTGATCCGCGTCGTGCTCATTCTCAGATTCAACAAGTACAGTCTCTTCTCGAAATCTGTCTTTTAGTCACCGAACAACTTCTTCAACTTCTCGATCGTCTCTGCGAGAGTGAAATCCGACACCTTCTTGGGCGTGATTGAGTTGCGGTATTGAATGTCGACCTTGACACTGAGTTTCCTCATCAGCATGAGCACCTTCTGCACTTCAGAGATGTGAGCAGCTTCCTTCTCGAAGAGATCTTCGTACTTGTTGTACCAAGCATTGAAAGTGCAGCCGTCCTCTGGCTCGTATTCAAATACTTGGATCGTCCTTTCGAGTGCATCGATTGAGGGCCCTGCCCTTGCTGCATCATCCTCTCCAGCTACATTTCGACTGTCTTCGAATTCTGCTCTTGTAGTTCCTTCACCATGGCTGCATTCTGCTCTTGCTGCTCCTTCATCAAAGCTGTGCTTGTAGGGCAGCAGCACTCTGTTCTTGTTGCATCTTCAGAGCTTCCAGGAATGCTTGCATCTAAGCCATCGTCTTCCAGATTTCTTCTGAAGATCGGCTTTAGAAGATCGGGAATCAACCGCTTTCCGCTCAGCTGCTGAAGATCGGGAATCAACCGCTTCCGCTCAGCTGCTGAAGATCGGGAATCAACTGCTTTCCGCTCAGCTTCAAATCGTCTTCAGCCCGTTGACTTAGCCCGTTGGCTTTCTTCGAAGACCACCAGAAGCCCGTTGGCTTGGGAAAAAGGTGGGCAAAAAGCCTCTTTTTGGACAGGATGTTGGGCTCAAAGCCTCTTCACTGATTGGGCACAAAGCCTCTTTTCACTGGATGGGCAAATGGAAAGAAGCAGGCCAAACACACCGCAGGTAGGGAATCGGCCGCCGCACGAGTTCTTGAGATCCTGATCGCCAATTGTTGTGTCCTCCGCCAGAGGGGACAAGAAATAGAACTGTGGGTAGACGAGGCGAGAGCGGGAAAGGGTTTATTGAGAGCAGAGGGAATGAGAGAGAGAAAGGAGAGTCGACCGCTTGAGTGAGGGAACGAGGAATGAAGTGCCGCTTTAACTCGTCATCTGGTCTTTTATACTATTCTGAAATGAACAAGATTTACGTATTACTATTATGATAATATTTACTATTATGATAATTAAATAGCGTGAGTATTATAATGCTACATGAATCTAATAAAGGTCACATAGCTATAATAATAAATTACAATATTTATAGCTGGACTCACAGAGTCCATAAAACACATATATAAATATGTAGATATTTACTATCTACTTAACAGTATCTATCTACAGCTGATGCCTCTCATCTATCGTTCTTCATATTCTTTCGTGCTCTATCTCCCTATCTCACAACACAACCTTCTCCCACTTTCTCTCTCTCTCTCTTTCTCTCTTTCTCTCTCTTTCACCGACTACTTCACTGCTCAACGCTAGCATAAAGCAGCATCGGCAACACTAGCCCAGAAGGGCATGTAAACACGAGTGAAGACTGGCGAAGCATCTCTGCTCTCTCTCTCTCTCTCCTACGTCTTCTCTTCCTCTTTATCCTCTTCAATAATGTCTCCGCAGCACGCAGATGCATATCTTCTCTTCTGATATCTGTAATCTTTCCTTCTCACCTTTTTCACTTTCTCGCAGGCGTGCTATCACTTCTGCTGTCTAAATCTCGCACGCCCTCTTCTCTTTCTCAACATCGGCTGAGAGACTTGACGATGAAAGTTATATACGTGCTAAAATATCGTAGCTGTATGTAAATTAGGTATGAGATATACATGTTGCTCCAAAAAAATTGTAGATTGCCAGCCTATTCTCCTTGCTTAGCTTTTTACAGTCTCTCTCTCTCTCTCTGTCTCTGTCTCTGTCTCTGTCTCTGTCTCTGTCTCTGTCTCTGTCTCTGTCTCTGTCTCTGTCTCTGTCTCTGTCTCTCTCTCTCTCTCTCTGCTACTCTCTGTCTCTCTCTGTTACTCTCTATCTCTCTCTCTCTAATTCATTCATTTGTTCATTTTCTCTTCCTTTTTCAATACAACCCTTTCAGCTCCAACAGTCCTTCAGGCAGCTTCAATGCATGTCTAGCGTACTTGCGCGCTGATAAGAAATTTGTATGCAGCCAACTGAGCGTCTTTCTAGCCCGTTAGTGGTCAGTTCGCCGTACAATTTTTTTTTAGAGGTCGCCAATTTACAAATGTACAATATCGCTGTGGATTGTTGTATTAATGCTTTACAGCAAAAGCAATTTTGCGTTACAACGAAAATGCAGAATTTCGCTTCCTCGTTTGCTCTTCCATTTCGCACGTTGTGAGGAAACATTAGATACTTCGCAGAGGAGTATTTCACTATTAGCAATGGAAGTGAGATCGTCGTGTGTTAAATTACGCCACTTTAGCATCTAACCCGCTTCCATGAGTACCAGTAGAAGCTCTTCGGAGAGAGAGAGAGAGAGAGAGAGAGAGAGATAGATAGAGAGATAGATAGAGAAGAGAGAGAGAAAGAGAGAGAGAGATAAAGAGAGAGAGAGATAAAGAGAGAGAGAGAGAGAGAGAGAGAGAGATGGAGGCGCTCCTACTACTCCAAAGCATTCTCAAATTCTTCTCCGAAGGCGTGAAAGAGTGCGAGGGCATTTGAGCCCTTCCTCTCTGGCCATTCCCTTGCAAGAGTAGCCGCCACTCGGATTGCCCCTCAGGGTCACTCCGCTCCTTCCCTTTTCGTTTCTGTTTCCTCTTCACCCTCTCTCTCTCGCTTTCCCTCTCTATCTCTTTCTCTCTCTTCTTCCTTCTCACTCCCTCACCTTCTCACCCTCTCTCATTCTCCCCCTCTGTCCCCCCTCTTTCTCTCTTACCTGCGTGCGCAGACCTTCTAATCGTCCCAAAAGCGTGCACCTCCATCTCGCCTTACGACGGATCGTCGATGTGTTTCAATTTCTCTCTCACTCTGTCTCACTAACTTTCTCTCTCTCTCTCTCTCTCTCTCTCTCTCTGCTCTCTTTCTTGTTGTCTCTACTTCGCTCTCACTCTGATCCCCGTCTTTCTTCCCTTCCATTCTCTTTCGCCTGATCTTTATCATCTCTGCGCAATTCTCTCTTAGGTCCATTGTAATTCCTGGAGCCTTAATTCCCTCTCTACCTCTAATTCTATCTAAATCATCAACCCCTCCACTTCTCTCCTGAGCCATAAGCAATTCACCAGAACTCTGCTCTTTCTGCTTCTGGCTGTATTCAACGGGGTCGTTACCGTTTTCTTCTCTAATTCTCTTAGTTTCCGACCTTATATTTTTTCTTTGCTTCCCTCCCTTAATCTCTTTCCTATCTCTCCTTAACTCTCTCTCCTCTCTCTCTCTCGCTATCTCTCGCTCTCTCTCAATCTCACTCCCTCTCGCTCTCTTCCTCCCTCTATTTCCCTCCATCTCTCTCTCTTGCTCTCTCTCTCTCCCTCTATTTCTCTCCATCTCTCTCGCTCTCTATCTCTATCCATCTCTTTCCCTCATCGTGCAACTGCTTTGACACGTTAACCGTTTTTACTGCTTCGGCTCGATCATATCTGCCTCCTCGTCTAGATCCGCTTTTATCCTCGGATATCCCTCCCCCTCACCCGAGACCAGCTGGAGCGGCCAGAAGTGAACCACCTAACGGCCCGTGGATTATACGGATCCCTCCACTCAAAAGTGACCGGAAATTCCGCGATTGCCTCCCGCAATGTTGCTTTTGTGTGGCGGCACTAGGTCAAGACTCTCCTCTTCCCTGTTTTGTGCTATTCTTTCACTTCTCTTTGTGCAGGCGCTGACTTGAATGGTCTTTCCAGGCAACAAAACCTGCGCTTGTGCACAACTGCGCGCTCTAAACTGCATTCAGCGAGCAATTTCATTTTTATTCTCTCACCACCCACTCCTGTCCAAACTAGAACTTCTTTGAACAGAAAGTTGTCATGCTTACTGCTACGAGCAAAAAATGAGTTGTGTAGCCAATATTGGATGCGGCTTATTCTATCGCCATATCCGGCATTCCTGTTAAGCGCACGCATACCTCGTTATTTTCCTTCTCCTCCTCATCCTCTAACCCTTTCGCTCCATGTTTTCAGTTGTGATGAACATGTTTATTGTTCCATTCTGTTTTGTTTTCTCGCCCTCGTCCTCTTTTGGACTCTTGAGTTTTTTGCAAGAAGTGCAAAGAGCACGATGAATACACAAGTCGCAGTTGACGTCTAGCCTAGTTTTCTTAGTGAAGACTTCATCTTCTTCCAGTCACTGACCATGCCTCGTCGACTGGAGTAGTCTCTTAATCTCGAGTGTCTTTGCTGACCTTGCTCAGCATGAGCATTGCTGCCATTTCCGCTGCTCATCATTTACTTTCACATCATCAGCAGGTTTGGAATTCAGTTATATTTATTATTATTATAATTGTTTTTAATATTACTTCTAGAATTCAAATATGTTCTATAAATGAAACTCTCTTCCTATTTTCCTGCGGCAGCTGGCGATTCATTGGTGTCTCGTCGACTACAGCAACGGACGCTGCGACGTCATCTATGTTCGTTTTTATTTCATTTTATTGTTTTGATTAAATCGTTTTATGCTGTTCAGATTTGTTGAAAGGTGAAACCGATGAATGAGTTTTATCATTTCTCATTTCATCTATTGCTATTATATCGCAGCATCATTAAAAGTTGAACATTGTGGATCCTCCTTTGCAAATGAGCCTGTAGAGATATTATTTTTGATTGGCACCTCTCCTACTTTGCTTCTTGTCGTCTATGGCTTAATACAGAAGCAGATATTTCTCTTCGATGTTTATCAGAAGAAGAAGAGTGAAAAAGAGAGACAGAGAGAGACAGAGACAGACGGAGAAGCGCAGAGAAAGTAGCCTGAAAGTGTTGAGTGACTCTCTTATTCTGATGCTCCAGAACTGATAAACTGCTGCATAGCCAGTGCTCCCCCGAGATGTCCTTTCCCAGACTGCTTCATCTTCTCGATTATCCACACCAAGGCGGCATTGCCTTTGTTGCCCTTTTGAACCTCGCTCTCGTCGACTCGACTCTGCCTCTCCCTCCTATTCATCACGGCATATTTGTCCCCTAGTGCCCCCTTGTCGCTTCACATTTACGCACACGTTGCGGCCAGCTGGACGTAAGATGGCCGAGAAGGGAGCAGAATCAGAGAGAGAGAGAGAGAGAGAGAGAGAGAAAGGGAGAGAGAGATAGAGAGAGAGAGAAAGGGAGAGAAAGATAGAGAGAGAGAGAGAGAGAGAGAGAGATGGGGAGGGCGATCGAGGGTCGAGTGACCTGCCGCCAGGATGAAAGGAGACGGTATCAATTCACTCTGGAATATATAAACATAAGTAGAACGCACTATTACTACTTACTACAACAGTAAGACTTTCTTCTGTTTCTGCGGCGCCCCTTCTCTATCCCTCTTATCTTCCTCTCTCTCTCCGTCTCTTTCTCTCAGCCACTCTTTGTACCCCTCCAGAATTGTCGCGGCTTAAGCTCTTTGGTCTTTCGCTCCTCGTTCCCCCTTTGCCCGTTCAATGTCTTCTCACTCCAATTTCCCCGAGTGCACATTCAGCAGCTCGCCAGACTCATTGTCACAGCAGAAGAGACAAACCACCACCAAGAGCTATCCAATTTGTTCTCCGAATGCTTGAACAAACGAGCTCTTGCTAAACGCACCAAGAAATACAACTTACCAGGGCAATTCCTCTAAAAGCAATTGGGTGACTATGCGATGCGCATGCTGTTGTATTTTATTTCCCAGTGAATGCATGCCGCTCACAGGAAGGAGCATAGCAAATGTAAAAGGTACATACTTGTACTAGTCAATGGTGCAAAATAATTATTTTATTTTATCGCTAATGCCTTGGGTAGATTTTTTTCTAACTGCGTTATAATAATTTTCGTCTAATTTTTGTTCAGTCTATTGTCTGATTGTTGTTGTTCCTTCTCTCTCTCTCTCTCTCTCTCTCTCTCTCTCTCTCTCTTTCTCTCTCTCTTTCTCTCTCTCTCTCTCTCTCTCTCTCGCTTTCTCCAGTCTGCCGCCTTCCCAAGTGCAAACCCTTCCATTTTGTCATCACTGGAATACGTCAAAAATAGCTATTCGTTTTGTCTTTCACACGTCACTCTACGCTAATTCTAAATATGGCAGGCCTTTCTTATTGACACTGAGCCTGTATAGAAGCCTGTTGTATCAACTTTAATGCAAACAAACATTCGTATTTCTGTGAGCTGTTTATTGTCTAACTGTAGGCTCGTAATCTTGCTCTCTCTCTCTCTCTCTCTCTCTCTCTCTCTCTCTTTCTCTTTCTCTCTCAGTCTCGCTCCCTGTCCCTCGCTCCGTTTGAATTCTTGCCTTGGAAAGCAGCATCAAAGTGGAGTGACGAGGGCGGAAAAAGAGGGAGAGCGGCTGGAGTAAGCTTTCTCCGCCAAGCGGCGACACAGCAACGAACACGAGGACGAGCATCGGAGAAGCGTCAATCCCGTCTTCTCTGCTTCTCTAGCTTCCTCTCCTTATTCTACCTTTCTCTCTCTTCCCGCTCTCTCTCTCTCTCTCTATCTCTCTCTTCATGTTTCTAGCCGACTGAACATGTCCCCTCCCCATCACTGATCCCTCTTAGTTTCGCCATGCACCAGTTCGCTTATCCTTCTTGCATTCCTCCCTTCTGGGATGAATTGATCAGTCCGTCTTCTGCCTGATCTGAGCTTCTGTTCCTTCTCTCCTCTTCTGATAACTTTGCTTCTTTGCACCCTCTCTCCTCTCTATACTCTCTCCTGTGAATCATTCCATTGCAATGCCTAGAGATTTCTGCACATAGTTCTCAGTAGCACCTCTGCATTCCCCATTTATCTTTTTCTTTCTTTACCCAATCTTTTTTCTCTTTCTTTGCCCCAAGCTTCCCTCGCTAACTAATGTCCTCACTACTTTTTCCTCTCCCTTAACTGCCATTTGTCCATCTTATCTCTCGAATTGTCTAATCACGACCCCTCTTCTGCAGGCATTCTCATTGTTGCTGCTAAGGTCGATAAACTGCCAACATATTTTTCGCCCTGTTATCACTCTGTTACTACTTCCGGTCCCATTCCAACTTGTTCACTCTTAATTTTCCTTCGTCATTATTATCTTGACCTGCCTCTCTCGCTATCTCTCGTTCTCTCTCTCTCTCTCTCTCTCTTTCTCTCTCTCTCTTTCTCTCTCTCTTTCTCTCTCTCATTCTTTCTATTACTTCCTTTCAATGCCTATCTGGAATTCCGTTCTCTCTTCGCTGCTCAATGATTGCTTTCCTTCTTTTCCATTATCTCTATTTATCTGTCGATTGCCCCAGGGGCATGAGTCAGCACCCACTTGGCGCACGCTATAGCCGCTATCTCTCTTTCGATCAGCGCTCCTGTAGAGAAAGAGAGAGGTAGAGAAAGAGAGTGAGTGAGAGAGAGAGAAAGAGAGAGTGTGACAAAAAATAGAGAGATTGAAAAAGTGTGGGGCGGGAAAGTAGGAAAGAAGAGATGGAGCAGAAATAGATAGACCCGAGATGACGAAAATTCATAATGCCAGTGCAACGAAAAGTAGACATTTTCGTCACACTGGCATTCTGAATTTTTTTACTTCCGCAGTAGAGAGAGAGATGTATAAGCGGTAGATCCGAATGAACGAACTTGTGATGTTCTTCCTTGTTTCCTTCCTCGTTACTCTGATAGTTCATTCTCGATTTCCTTACGTCAATCGCATTCCTTCCGTTATTTACTAAGTAGTCGCATGACAGCTCAATGGCCTAAGCCGAAGAAAGATGTTCTGCTGTTTGTTTGCTGTATACAATTTATTTCGAGTTTTACTTTCTAGCAGTAACAGAAGCTGTCTGTTTTTTTAAATCTCGTTCTGTTGCACTCCATTAACGCTTTTTATGCATTCGATAATTTTTTTAGTACTAAAAAATTTTTAAATATGAAATCTTCTTGTTAATCAAGCGTAGATGCCATCAGCTGCTTGCCAGGACGTGGATTGTCTGAATTTCTGGCCACTAGATTTGTGAACTCCCTTCGCTCCTTCCCCTCCTCTTAGTAGTTTACTATGCATAT
This sequence comes from Allodiplogaster sudhausi, assembly GCA_945643635.1. NCBI lineage: Eukaryota > Metazoa > Nematoda > Chromadorea > Rhabditida > Diplogasteridae > Allodiplogaster > Allodiplogaster sudhausi. Next base: position 4,188,202 of record CALZFC010000252.1, read on the forward strand.
CTCCCCTAACGTGTTGCCCTTTTCTGCCTCGACCCACTTCACTCCAGCTGCTGCTGCTTCTTCCCATATGGATCTCTCCCTCCGTCCACTCTCTCACCTTATATGCCCATAGTCTCCCTCTCTCTCTCTCTCTCTCTCTCTCTCTCTCTCTCTCTCTTCTCTCTCTCTTTCTTTCTCTCGCTCTCTCTCTCTCTCTCTCTCTCTCGTTCTCTTCCTCCCTCTCTTACCAGCTCGTTTGTTTGCAATAGCAAAGGCACAAGACGCCCAGCAGCGTCCTCGTTTTGCCGTTCCTCACAAGCTACACGTGCACTTTCAGCTTCATCTTGCTCTCGATTCCTCTTTTCCCTTTCCTCCTCCCTCTTTCTGTTTCCCATTCTCTCTGTCTCTCTCTCTCTCTCGCTTTGTTCTTATCATGCCCTCGTGGTCCTTTTATGATATCATCTTTCTAAAGTGTCAGTAACTCTTCAAAGTGGCTGGCGCCATGAATGTGACTCTCACTTTCCCTCCTGTTCACCCCCCCCCCTCCGCCCCCCTCTCCTCTCTCCCTGCTTACCCTGTTCTTCCTGTCAACCAGGTCAGCACGAACCGCGCCAGACCGGCGTTATATTAGCGGTGAAGAGGCCAATTTACAAGAGAACCATGAAACCGCCCAGTCAAAATCCGCTCTTAATCCACCATTCAGTGTCTTCGCTTCACGTCTCTCGCTCTCTGTCTCTTTTTCTCTTCCTTCCTCGTAATATCACTATCTCTCTCTCTCTCTCTCTCTCCCTTTCTCTCAGTCTCTCTTTGTAATACAGTACTAGCCAGAGCCAGAAGCACTTCGTTTGCATGTGCTTCACCGTCAGCTTGAGCTCCACTTCCTTCCCTCTTATCATCGTCGACTATCAGCACAATCAGCTCTAATTCAATTCTTCGGCGATATCAGTTTCCACCTCTCTCTCCCTCCCTCTTTCTATCTCTCTCTCTCTCTCCCTCTCTCTCTTTATCTCCCTCCCTCATCATGGTATTCTTCATCCCTCACTGTCTCACTCTCCATACGAATCCTCATGTATGCCAATCTGTTCTCTAACCTCCTCGGCATCTCCAGTCTCTCGTTTCTTCTTTACTTGGCTTTTACAACCTCTGAACTGTCAGATACGTAAATGTATTATTACCTGCATACACACATTCATATGTGGTCTGCGCTATGCGCTTGCAACTTGCAATTATAGTGGACGCGTTGGTGAGAGCCATTGACGAGTTCACACTCAAAAGGGGGAGAATGTGAGGGTAGGAGACGAGAGAGAACGGAGCGAGAGAAAGTGAGAGAGAGAGAGAGAGAGAGAGAGTAATAGCGAGATAGAGAGAGAGAGTAATAGCGAGATAGAGAGAGAGAGAGTAATTGCGAGATAGAGAGAGAGAGAGAGAGCGAGAGAAAGTGAGGGATGGAGAGTAGTTATGAGGTAGAGGGAGAGAGAGAGAGAGAGAGAGAGAGGAAAGGAGATTATTTCTCTTTCTTATTATTATTGCTTGATTTATTCTTGCCGTTTTGCAAGAGGTTATGTACATATATGAGATCAATGTAAAGAAGAATATGTTAAATTGCTTACGCAATGTGAATTTAATCTACTTTTCCTTTTTTTAGGGTTTGGTAGTCTTTCCCCTGAAAACTGCGTTTGTGTGTATGCTTTTTAGTACATATGTACGTATGTATGATTCTTTATCTTGCATGGTTTCACCAGTTCAGATTTCAAAATCTCTTTCATCATATTCTGTTCGGGCAGAACATTGCGTAACTAGCAATTCGAGAGCGGCGTGAAACACGCAGTTTCCCCACAGTCATTCGAAATTCTCAAAACCTTTTTCCTACTTTTTCAACCAACTCGTAAAGGTCGTCATAATAAGATCGCCCATGAAACCAGTTGAGATTCGGTTGATTCGATTCTGGCTCTAGCTAAGCTGGTTTCGGTTCAGTGCTATTATTCTGGATGTCTTCTTTAACTGCTCAGTGTCCTCCTCTCGCTCCACTGCATTTCACAAGTCGAGTTTCTTTTTTTGCGCAACACCCTCCACCGCCTGCTTTCCTTTTTCTGCTTTCTCAACTCTTTCGGCACTCGTCTATTTTTTCTCTGCTTCTCTAATGCACTCTGCTTCGTCTCTCTCCAGTGCTTCAGAAGTGAGTTGTGAAAGGTGCGTGTGCTTTGCGCGACGGCAACAACTCTCCATACCTGTCTCCCCCCCCCCCCATCACTCATATTCACTCTTGAGCCTTCTCTCTCTGTCTCTCTCACTGTCGCTCGATCTCTATCTCTCTCACTGTCGCTCGCTCTCTCTCTTTATAACTGTCTCACTCTCTCTCTCACTCTCTCTCTCTCTCTTTCTCTCTCCATTGCTATGCGCGAACGAGCAACCCAATCACTCGCTTGGCCACCTCCGATTTACTCTTGTTCACTCTCGCACTCTCTATGCGTACTCTCACAACAGCACTGTCTCTCTCTCCCTTTGTTCTCTCTTCTCTCTCTTGATCTGTTACTTATCTGACAGGCTTGCTATCTCCGCGCTCGGCACTGTACCCGGCTCGCTAGGTGCTCCGCGATCGCGATCGATCTAACATGGCAGTGAAGAGAAAGCGAGAGAGAGAGAGAGAGAGAGAGAGAGAGAGAGGAGAGATTGAGAGGGAGAGAGCGGGAGAGAGAGAGCGAGTAAGGGAGAACGAGAGAGAGAGAGAGAGAGAGAGAGAGAGGGAGGGAGGGAGAGAGAGAGGGAAGGAGGGAGGGAGAGAGAAAGATTAAGGGGAATAGGAATAGAAGAGAAGTCTCGCCCTCTCTGTCCCCGTGCGACGGCACTTCTTTTCCCCTGCTTACGGCGTCTCCATCTACATTGCAGCTCTTCGCTTCCTATCTTCCTATCTCTCTCTCTCTCTCTCTCTCTCTCTCTCTCTCTTTCTCTCTCTCTCCTTTCTCACTGATTTCCCTCTTTTATATTCCTTCTCTCTTCCCGTTCATTTTTTCATTTCTCCTTTATGCCAACGGCAACAAAGGCAAGTGTTTCGAGTGCGCGGGAAGAGAAAGGGAACGTTGATGAGAGAGGAGAAGTGTAACAGAGAAGAGAGAGATAGCAGAGAGAGAGAGCGAGAGAGAGAGCAGAGAGAGATACAGAGAGAGAGAGAGTGAGAGAGTGAGAGAAAGTATGAATGAGTGAGAGAACGATCGCGGCTGAAAGAGAAGAAACAAGAACAGAATGCAGAGAGAGTGAGAACGGAAGAGGAATACTGAACGAAAGAGAGAGTACAGAGAAGCAGAGTGCTCACCTTGCTCCCACCACGAGGCTTTGCAAGTTTCCCGACACTGGTCAGCGTTTTCTGCTGCCAAAACAATGATCATAAGAAGGAAACAAGCTCCGCATCACACTTTCTCTCTATCGTTTCCTTTTCTCTAAACTCTCTCGCCCTCTCTCTCTCCGTCGCTCTCTCTCTCTCTCTCTCTCTCTCTTTCCTTTGCTCTTCTTATTTTTCCTTGATCACATCAATAGTTTCTGCCCATTTTCATCGAATTCCCTACGACGATGTCAGTGCAGATAATTTCTCTATAAAAAAAAGTCAATGCGAGTCCGTAAGAAAACATCGAATATTATGTCACAGTTGGTTTCATTTCTGCTTTTTTTTTTTTATAAATTGGGCACTTTCATTTATTTGAGTGTCCTCTCTCTGCGCTTCGTCATTACTGCTTAGCATTTTCGATTTCGTTGCTTCTTGAATGGCGACCTTCCGCTGCCCCCGAGGGCATCTCCCCAAGAACGTCACCTCCCCCCCCCCTCCTAGGAATAGCCTCCTTCTTCTGTCTCGTGCCAGCTTCCCTTGTGGCTCGTATGCATCTCTCCCTGTATGGATGTCACCACACGACATCGGCTCATTCCACTGTCTTGGCCACAAAAGCCCTCGTGTTTGTCCCGATCGCACTCTTTCTCTCGCTCTCTTCATATTGGCAGAGAAACTCTCTCTCTCTTTCTTTCTCTCTCTCTCCCCCTCTCTCTTTCTCTCTCTCGCTTTCACTCTCTTTATAACCGTGCAAGCTAACCAGATCTCGCGACCGCCCTTTCCGATTGTGTAAGCCGATGCTGAATTCTAATAGTCGGACCATGTCAGGCACAGAATCGCTACGATTCTCTTTGGTTTTCTTCCTGTTCATATTTATTTGTTTTTTTAATATATTTTTTATTGTTTCTCATTCTGTGTCTTTCTCCCTGTCCTCTCTCTCTCTCTCTCTCTCTCTCTCTCTCTTTCTCTCTCTCTCTCTCTCTCTTTCTCCCTCTCTCTCTCTCTCTTTCGTATAGTCTTGTTTAACGCGAGTGGCGCGTTTCCTCGCAAAGATCAGCTGTTAACTACTCTGATTATCGCCTGCGTACCAGTCCGCAATAGAATAGAGCTTGGCAATTATGAAAGTCCATCACATGATGAATGTGAGATGGTGACTGTGAGGGAAATTGGTTAAAAAAAGGAGATCGACTAGATAGATAAAGATAGGATAAGAGAGAGAGAGAGAGAGAGAGAGAAGTAGAGATAGAGTGAGAGCGAGATTGAGCCCCTAAATGCATGTATGAATGGCCAAGCACATTCTCTGCTCATCAACCTCTTCCTATCAGCCACCCTCCTCAGCCACCCTCCTCTTCGTTGTAAACCTCCGCGCCTATCACTGCCTCGCTGCCGAACAAAGTTCAGCCTATTCTCGTACTCGGCATTGCAAGTGGCCGACGCTCTCAAGGACCATTAGACTGACTGCGCGGAGATCTTCGACCGGAAGTAATGAGAGAAATCGAGAAGGAGTTAGAATGTATGTTCTCACGAAAAAATTACTTAACGCTGCCCTCACCGAAGCTACTTACATGATGTCTCAGGGAATTCTATAATTCTAAGCTATAATTGGCGCGCTTATTTCCTTTCCTCCATATCTTTCTAGCTCCCTTGCCTACCTACCAATTTCACTTTATTTTTTTGTCCGCCACGTCATCCCTGCCCTCATCTGTACATGTTTGCATTCTCTTCTCCGATTCCCTTGGCTGCTCTCTCAAATTTGTCAATGAACAACTCGCCACTCTGCTAAATATGACTCGCTGAGAAAGGCGGGGGCATTCTGTATCGAAATGAAAGAGAGTTTGAAAGGAATAGAGAAACAGAGAGAATGAGAGAGATGCCTTTTTCTGACCTTGACGTCTATTCAAGAATCCATGTCGAGTGAATCGTCCATTTCAACTGACTCAGCTCGTGAAAAAAAACTGACGAATTCTCAGAACGCTGAGAGAAAAACCAATTCATTTCCGTTTAAGATCTCCATGCTCATATTTTCTTATTAGATTTTTTTCTGTCCGCTTCGTATCGAAGAAACATTTTTTCTGACATTTTCTGCATAGACAGAGAGTTGTCATGGAGAGCGAAGACTAATAACATAAAAAAATAGTGCAGTCACTCGTTAAAGACTTTGCGAGTCAAGGAAGGAACTAGAGAGCGAGAGAGCGGGCAGAGAGTGCGGGAGAATGACAACGAAAGCGGGACAGAGATAGAGATAGCGAGTAGAAAGGGAGTGAGAGAGAATGAGGAAAAACGATATAGTGGAAAAGCCTTTTTGTGACTTAGAACACAAGTTTAGAAAGTGCATACGACGGTTTTTTTTAATCTACTTGTTATTTGCTACTACTTCCTTTATCTGCGAAGAGATACGATATTATCTTTTTCTGTTCATCGCAATTTAATTAATATTCATGCCTTCGTATGGCCCTTTCCCTTATGCAAATGCCAAAGTTGATGGCAGCTCTTGATTAGATAGTTTTTGATGCCATGAAGATGTTTTCCTTTGTCTTCTCAGATGTCGGAGGGCCGGGAGATCTGGCGCGAGTGTATGCGATGGCTCACCGAGGCAGGCGTCCTCGACCCGGCATTCGAGTTAGCCATCCCATTATTATTTTACTTCTGAATTTTGGGTAGTTTTACTTGTTCTTTTATGAACTTCTGAGTGGGTTACATGTTTTAAAATCAATCAGTAATCTGAATTCATGTTTAAAAAAAATGCTTAAAATACCAATCTATTTGTTTCTCCTATAATGCCTGACCCTCCCGCTGCCCTCCAGATCCTCTGCCACGATGGAGTGGTTTGCCGTGGCTCTCCGCGACGGAGTTCTCCTCTGCCGCCTCGCCAACGTCATCACCTCCGGCGCCATCGACCACCGCGAAGTCGTCCAGAAACCGCCGGGAGCATCTTGCGCCTCTCAGGTTTGATCTGATCTACTGACGTCAGATGTAAAGATGAAAGAAAATAACATATTTCTGTTGGCTTTTCGCTCTCTATTTGCCTCTTTTCACTGCCACTTTCTCTTCATCTCGTTTCTTTATCTCTCTTTGACCTCTCTCTCTTTCTCTCTCTCTCTCTCTCTCTCTCTCTTATTCTCTCTCTCTTGCATTCTCTCTCTCTCTCTCTCTCTCTCTCTCTCTCTAGTACTCTCTTGCAGTACGCGAGCACGAAGAACATTGGCCTGTTCGTGAAGTGGTGCCGTGAAGTGATCGGTATTCGCGAAGAGTTACTCTTCCAGCCTGCGGATGTCTTCCACATGACAGACATTCTCAAGGTTTGGCTATTATTGTTGCAGTCATTTTAATTATTTAAAGGATAATTCGTTTACAATTCCCCTTTTCCATTTTTTAACGTTTACAATGTCTTTAACGTGTTATGATTTCGCCTAGACAAAAGATGCAAATGACTGCAGGTGCTGAGCGTCCTGTCGAATGTCTCGCACTCTCATCAGGCACGCCAGGCCGGCTTGAAGTTTGATCTTTCTTCTTATTCTCTCGCGTAAATATGCAAAATATAAGTGTAAGTAAGTGCTCATGTAAGCTAAACTGTCCGGAGGGAAGCAATGCTTTCTTGCAGTCCCTTCCCTCCTCGCACGACGCCCGAGCCAGACTCCTCCAGCAGCCGCTCCAGCACATGCATTTCAGGTTCCATTCAGAGTATTTCTTCAATTCCTTTAACTTCCTTTTTCATTTTTATTTTTTATTTTATTAATGCTTTATGCATCTATGTAAATTGAGGTCCCTTCGAGAGATCTGTTGAAAGAGTTCGTTATCGTTATTTTGTTGCTATTATGTTTTCATTCACAATTCTATTCATCTCTCTCTTTCTTTCTCTGTCATACTCTCTTTGTCTGTCTCTCTCTCTCTGTCAGTCTCTCTCTCTCTCTTTCTCTCTTTCAGAATCCTCTCCGTCTCGTTCCTCCTCGTTCCGCGTGCTCTCTCCTGCCCACGAGGAAGAGGAGATCTACCGGCGATTGGGAGACCGCCTTGACGAGACAGAAGTCAATGACTCCATCTACGCCACCTACTCCAATCTCACAGAGGTCGGGCTAATTTTTATGTAATAAAAATTACAGCGAGTTTTTATTGTATTTTTTACTGTATTTTTTATTAGTTAAAGAACAGGATTATTTTCTTATAGAAACAAAAAAAAAATTTTTTTAATGATTGCAGCCCCAGCCGGAGGAAAAGGTTTACGACATCTTGGTGAAGAAGCCCTACTACGACGCACTCCATCTTCGACCAAGTGACGCTGCATTATCGGTGCGCTTCATTTCATATTACATTAAAAAAACCTTTCAGATTAGTTATTTTCAACTATGTAGTCCTAATGAACACTGAATATAGAAAATAAGTAATTAATGAGAAGGTTTAACAATTCCAGACGCTCCAATCCTTCGCTCCTTCCACTCGTCGCGAGCACGTGATCAAGGAGATACTCGAGACGGAGCAGAACTACGTGGACAACGGCCTGAACATGCTGTCAAGGAAGTTCCACTCTCCACTCGCTTCTGTCCTCAAGCCCGACGACCATGAAGCCATATTCATGAACATTTCGGCATGATTTCTTCTTTTTACTTTCAAAGTTTTTTTTTTATAATTCGAGTTTGCATTACATTTCATTGCGATCGTTTCCGATTTTACTTTGTTTCTTTCCAAGTGTTCGAAAGTAGTTTGCAGCTTAATGTGCGCTTAGATAAATAATAATATAATAATTAAAGAATATATTTTTTAGGACCTCTGGACTCTTCACTCCTCGTTCTTCTCCCGCCTCAAGTCAGCCGCCATGCACGAACTCGGAATCAGCAAGTCTGACCGTCACACTTCCATCGCTAGCATCTTCACAATGTTTGTTGTGCATTCCCACCAAATTGCATATCTTTATCGCAATGAAAGCGGCTGTAAAGCTAGTAAGGGCTGTATATGGTAGAGTGGGTCTGTGATAACAGTCAATTCATGTCTTGTTTGTGCTAATACATTTTCATGAGATTAATTCCTCCCTCGTTGTCAGACACAAGAACGACTTCACGAAGTACGGCGTGTACTGCAGCGGGCTGAACGACGCACGGGCAAGGATAGACAAGCTGGAGAAGACAGACAGCACCGTCAAGCAGAAGATTCAGGTTTCATCTTTCTTTCTTATCCTCTCCTCGTTCTCCGTACTCTCTCCTCTTTTCCATATATGGATCTTTCCCCTTCAGGAGTGCTACAACTCTCTGGAGAATCAGCAATTCAAGCTGCAAGATCTCCTCTGTCTGCCAATGCAACGAATCCTCAAGTATCATCTGCTGCTCAAGGTTGCTAATTTTTTTTATTATATTTAATACCTTTATATGTTTTTTTTTCTAAATTACTAACTTTAAAGGAGCTTGTGAACTCGACGGATTTGGCCTCTCCACATCGGCAGCCACTCGAAGACGCGAAGGAGGCCATGGAGGACGTGAGCGAGTATGTCAATGAAGTCAAAAGAGGAGTCGAGGAGAGAGAACGCATTGCGGGCATGCAGGCTTCCATCAATGATCTGCATATGGTAAGCAGGGTCAGAGGGTTAGGAAGAGAAGGAGAGTGAGAAAGAGAGGGATAGAGTAGACAGACAGAGTATAAGGAAAGAATGGTAGGAGAGGTATGTACACAGATGAAATTCTGTTTACAACTGATTTGGCAAACGTGAATTATGTGTGGTCGTTTTCTGTGTCAGCCCGAGGGCATGTCTCTGAGTGACTACGGCCGCCACACAAAGGACGAGGAGTGTCGATTCGCCAAGGTAAAACCTTTATAGTTACTTTAATTCGTCTCGTTAGTCAGAGTGTTCTCCCATTATTATTATTTTAGTGAATAAATAAATTTAGTTTAGAAATATGGAAAGATACTTCTTTCAGATAACGACCAGTTCTGGCGTTGGAAAGGCAAAGAAGCGGCACATCTTCCTATTCGAGAAGGTTCTCATCGTCTGCGAGGCCACGAGGGTTTCTTTTTCATCTATCATATTTTGTAGTTGTGTTGATTTATCTATTCTTCCCATTTCTCTCCTTTTTTATTGCGTTTTCGCGTACGGACTGTCCTCTCCCTTGAGAACAACACGTACAAGTACAAGGGAGCCCATGTCATCGCGGAGTTCAGACCAGAATCGCCCGACGCCCTCCCCGCCACCACTCCCAATGGAACACTCAATGGACTCGGTGAGCATCTCAAATTCCTCCTATTTCCTTTTTTTTCATATTATGCCTGAGGGTTTTATTTTATTAAAAACCAATAATCGGAAATTGAATATTGAAATCGAGAAAGATATACGGTGAAGAATAATTATTGCCTCAGGCGGAACTCTGCGCAACAAACTGTCGCCCTCCCACGTCCTCCATCTCAAGCGAACTACGACCGCCCTGACGCGCGCGGCTGCCGCATCCGCTTCCGCTTCCCAAGCGGCAGGCGGAAGCGGTGCGGACGGAGAAGACAAACTCACGGGCATCAATCTCGAGTTCAAGACGGATGGCCAGCGACGCCAGTGGTACGAGGCCTTCCAGACTGTCCGGTCAGTTCGTTTGCATACGTATAATGCTCGTTGAATTTTATAAATATTTTCCAATTTATAAAAAAAATATTAATATGATAAATATGAATAGAATCCTTCTTTAGCCGCAACGTCTGCCCCGATGTGGGCGAGTCCGGTCACTCCGTGCACTACACCACATTCACGTACGCAGTCTTCGATCATCACTTACACGCAATTAACACTTTTTAGCAATCTGCCAAACTTGAAATTCAATACAGAATTATGCACTGCTAACTGCTGAAGAGTAATAAGAATGAACTTGCAGTGAGTGGTCGTGTTCTCAGAAGGAAATGCCATGGCCGCCCGTGTGTATCTCTTGCAATCGATATCTCAAGGGCGTCTTCTTCCAAGGCTTCCACTGCGACCGTAAGATCTATTTATTTTCATCTTTCATTTTGAGACAAAATGTAAAAAAAAACTATGAGAAAGCTTCAAGATCCACTCAAGGGCTTGCCCAATGTCACACCTTCATTGTCACCATTGCTTGATTTTCATTCACCGCTAGCCTTGCCGCATCTTGAAAACGTTACGTCTCTCCATGAGTCATCCATCGTTTGGGGCTATCTCACTTGTTTTTTTAGTCTTCTCTTTTTCTCCCCTCGCTTCTTTTTTCTTCTCTCTCGCTTCTTTTTCTCGTCATTGGGACATCTTTTTCTCCTCATCTATGTATCAGTCATTCCCTTCGCTCCTTGTGTCTCTAATTCTTCCCTCGTCACCCTTTTTCTCTCCATGTCTTCTATACTCTCTTTCTCTAGCGCGCTCCTCTCCTCTCTCTCTCCCTCTATCTCATTCTTTCCTCTTGACTCATTCTTCGCCGGCCTCGAATATTCTACCATCGGATCTGATGCCCTCCTTGCTAAAGAAGATTTCCAGGCGGCTCGCAACTAATTTTCACGACTGGATATGCCGGAATTGTGCGTTCTTAGAAAGAATTCATAAAACATAAAAAAGAGTGTCGTTGGAACATAGTAGCCAATTCCCCCCCCCCTATGACAAATCGTCGCATACTCATGTATTTTCTCATGTTCCATAATCTAGGCCTTCAATTTGCTCTCTCATTAGTTTCCTAGTTCTCTCTCCTTCATATGCCCGTCTCTCTCTCCCTCTTACTCTCCCTCTCACTCTACTCTCTCTCTCTCTCACTCTCTCTCTCTCTCTCTCTCTCTCTCTCTCTCTCTCTCTCTGCAGGCTGCAACCAGCCTCTGCATCGTGAGTGCATCACGATGTCGAGATGTCGTGGTGGGAACGGCCGTCGTTCCTCGGCCTGCTCCGCCCACACCCCCCTCGGCATCCAGCAGTCCGCCTCCTTCTGCTGCCCACAGTCTGTGCACTCCCCCACCACCACAGCCGTCAGGTTAGATAACATTTATTATAAGATCTTCTTAGTGTTAGACTTTAAGAACTTGGTTTAATCAGCGATTTCACCATGAATGAAATATTTTGTTTTATTTGTATAAGAAATTATCAAAATGCCTTCGCTTGCAGGAATCGCAGGCAGACGAGCAACGTCGGCGCCGTTCCAGCTTGTACCTTTCCATTCTCTTTAGGCGGAATAGCAATATTACAGCTTTCCTAATCACATTGTTTACAATCGATTGTGGAAGAATATATGAATAGTTGATTGTTGTTCTGTTTCCGTGTGCACGGGCGACCGAGTGATCGCCGTCCAATGGCAGACGCCCTCCGATCCTAAGTTCCTTTCCTTCAACCGCGACGACGTCCTCGAGGTGCTCTTCGTCACCGCCAACAACACTCTCATGGTTCGTTTCTATCTTTTATTCATTTAAAATCTAATTTTTTTCTCACTTCCACATGAGAAAAACCACGTTTCTATTTGATGCCACGTTTTCTTCGCGAATTTGTTTTTTTTTTCTTGAATATAATTTTCTCATGATGAAGGCATGCCACGCGTCCAACCGAGACCGCCAGGGCCTCGTTCCTCTCGAGAGCGTCCGCCGGTATCGCCCCTCCGCCTCCACCACGCACTCCATGAGTCTCTCCATCAGCCAGCTCAACCTGGACAGCCCCGTCTCTCGTGCCAGTGTCATCTCCAACGGCGCCGCCACTCCCCTCGGCGTCCTGCAGCGAAATGACTCTACCGTACTCCCAAGACAGCCGCCGCTCAGCGTGTACGCCTTGCGCTATTTTAGGCTACTTCCGAAAGACCGAGAAGACCTGCTCGCATTAAAATTCGTGTTAACGACGTGCCGGGTCCGATTCTAACATGGTCTAGAGAAAAAAAAAACGAAATTGGCACTCGAGCGAATAGTTTCCTTCGAAATTTTAGCCGCTTCTCCTCCAAATTGCTTGGTTTCAGCTGCTGTCGAGCAGGGAAATGAAAAGTTGAGTTGTGTGGGCGGACAGACAACGAGAGTGCTCTCAAGAAGGAGAGAAATTGAGATCGTGAGAAGCAGAGAATTCGAACGGCAGGATATCTCCGAGAGAGCTGAGAGTGTATGAGAGGGACCGAGAGAGTGAGAGAGAGAGGGGGAGGGGAGGCAAGAGAGGAGCGAATCCATGACGACTGGGAAAGCACGCGTTGCAAAAGCGGTGCGGATTGAAGGGGTTTGTGAGAGTTATTCCTGCTTCTGTCAACTTGGGTTTGTCTTTCACTTACATACATACATATGCATGTATATGTATGCATGGTTGCTTGCCGGAGTATTGGTGAAATAATATGTATTTTAAAGATTGTTTGAATTGGCTTTTTCGAACTGTTGAACTATTTTGCAACCTGTTAGTATACCTTTGCCATTTAAATCTTATTGTAAAATCTTTTAAAATGTACATTGCAGCATCTCACCTGCGATGGAGTACGTGAATACGGATGTTACCGGGCAGAGCTGGTACATGGGAGAGTTGAGCAGAGAAGAGAGCGAAGCCAGACTCCGTGGCACTGCAAACGGCACTTTCCTCGTTCGATTCTCTCCCAAGAAGAGACAGTTCGTCATCAGTATCAGGTACACATCTCTATCGCTTCGCTCCGGAATTAAGAGAATAAGTATAAAATAAATCCAGAGAATAAGTAACAGAAAAAAAAAGATTAAAAGTGTGCAAATTAATGTTTTCCTTCACCCTTAAATCAGCCAAAAATGCAAACTTGTAGTTATGCTGGCGACGTGAAACACACCGTCATCGAGGACCCAGGAAATGGCTCGTATTTCCTCGATGAAGGATACACGTTCCCGAGTATTGTGGTATGCATCATTCTTTCAGTGCTAGAAATGAAAAAAATGGGTAAGCAACTCTTTTCAGGAGCTCATCAACTACTATCGCGAGAATAACATGAAAGAGAGTTTCCAGTCACTCGACACAACCCTCACAATGCCCTACCGGGAATGCAAGGTCCTCAGAGAATTTATATTTAAAGATATTTTATGCTGTGATAATGTTTGTTACCTGTTATATGTAAGAAGTTCGATCCGACGTTGTGAATTGAATCTCGGCTTATTGCAGTTCTTCAAAGTGATCTTCCCGTATTCGTCGGCGGAGGCGAAGTTCCTTGAGCTGAAGGTCAACGACGTGGTCACTCTGGTGGATACGGTGGGAGAGGAGCGCGGCTGGTGGAAGGGGCGCATCGGAGACAGGGTTCGAATCACGTAGAATTTAATTCATCCATTTACTCATAATTTTTTTAATGAAAAAATTCATATTTAACATTTTGAACTGCTGTGCTATTTTCATTCAAGTGATTTAATATTTCCCTTTCAGATAGGCTTCTTCCCGCTCAATTACGTAGAAGAGATTACAGAGAGTGAGCGTGTGCGATGATCTTCTGCAATTCACTTTTTTGCATCCAGTATTTAGAAGCCTTTTCATAGTACTTTATTTGTTTAACTCTTTGCACAGAGTACTGTTTATAGTTGAATGTCTCTGCATTGTCACTGATCTCACTAATCCTTTCTCTCTCCCTCCTTGGGTCTTCTTCCGTCCACTCCAGTCAGCCCCATTCGTGCCACTCTTCGCCCATCCAAAGCCCAAAATGCATTTCTGCTCCCATTTACTTTACTTTCTCCGTAGAAAACCTGTCGCTAGAGAATGTACAAAAGGAATTGCTTAACCATATCTCACAAATCGTGCTTTTATCCAGATGGATAGGGTTTCTTCTCATCTTCAGATCGTCTTAGATCTTCCTCATATCTTTTCCCTTACTTTTTAGCAGTCAGCAGTAACTTGCATTCAATCATACGAGTGTTTCTCCCCATTTGTACTAGTAACGCTTCGAAGATGTTCACCAGATTTTTCGCATTTATAACCCTGTGCAGTTCACATAAGATAGAATATTTTACTAAAATGTGAATATAGTATTACAATTACAACCCGCTAATTAAGAACAAATTAAGTAATCGCTGACCCCCTTCCTTTCCCTTGACCATGAACGACTATTCTCTCATGTTCTGCTTACCGGTTTCCTCTCATTGCGATTCCGAACTGTGTTCGTTTTACCAAAACACTATCGCGTTTTCCAAGATCAACTTGGCCAAGTTCAACTACTTATTAATAACTCGAAATGATTCCTGGCTTCACAGTTAGTGTAGATAAAGTATCTTGCTATTCTTGTGCGCAAAAGAAATGAAATATAAAATTCGCAGGAACTGAATACATACTGAAATTGATTTGAATTTGAGAGTTTCTTGTTGCCAACTATACTACCCTTGTTATTTTGTTTTATTCGACTACTTCTCTTCGATGGAGGCCGTGTGTCTCATAATCAGCTTAAAATGCTGCATAACAGAAGACTAAATATACATATCTGGGGGTTTTATTCGCTGCAATACTGATCACCCAGCACCCAGTCTTTATTTTTGTATATATTTTAAAAATTAAAAAATAAGTATGTATATCACGGAGGGTACCCCCCTCCGGTTTGAGAGAATTTTGGTGCGTCGAACTGTAAATTTCTTAAGTTTTCCACAATCGTATTGTGTGACGCAAACGGAACGGAACTTCAAAATCATTTGCGAAGGTGAAATTGCTGGCAAATTGCCAGTTGCCAGAATTTTCAAATTAATGCCCACATATTACGGTAACTTTTGGAGGGATGTTCCCAAATTTTCAAATTAATGCCCACATATTACGGTAACTTTTGGAGGGAGTTTAAATCACTTCGATCGATGCATTTGGAGGAGAGCTATATGCTTTGCCTAGCCGCGACGCATGAAACGGGCGCAACGCGGATTTGGTGTGCTCTCAAACCGGAAGAATTTGTATGACCCGTACCCTCCGTGATGTATAATTCTCCAGTCCTCATTTTTATTACAATTGATAAGTAACCAGTTATATGTTCTCCTGTGGCATTTGTGCCCTGAAAGACAGAGTAGGTCATTATTGCTCGCTAAATTTATGTAATGCAAGTTGCTGCTCTTTCCAATTAATCATTTTATCGCTCTTCCTTTATTTCGCAGCCATCAGCATTCTAAGCAACTTGAAAATGGTCAAATTTATTGAGATTTACCACAAAGTAGTGTTATTTGACAGCATAAGATTGTTTTGCGTGATTATAAATATACATTTCAATAATAAGTAGCTTGATCGTATAAATATCAAAGCACAAAGTATCTGCATTGCCAAGTTGCGTGGTGGCAATTACGCGATGGATGGAACGGAGACGTCACGAATGGGAGCGCCTGTCTTCGTGTAGGAAGGAGGATGGCCAAGACGCTCGAACACCACCAACTAAAGATAAACAATCAATGCTGTAGTCAATCGGAGAATCATAAACGTCGTCCTCTTTCCATCCCTTGATATTTGTTAATCATATGCCTGCTTGAAGAAATGGATCAATTTGTAGTTCAGAAAAATAGAAAAGTAAAAAAGACTTCGTCATCGGTGTCATCGGGCGGCAGATTCATTCCTTTTCCATTCGGGCCGAGAACTCGTTCGGACTGCGAAAAAGGGACATGAAATATGTAAACATTTGATTCATTCAAGAACTCGTCTAACAGTTCCGACTCTTTTCTCTTCGGCATAAAAAAATTATGGAATCTCTTTGAATACAAAACAACAAAGAATATTTCGCAAAGTGTGCAGATTTAGTAAAAGCATCGACCTCGATGAAATCGCGGTCATCCTGAATGAAGCGACTGAGACGAAGGAGAATAACGAGCTCTGTCAACTTGATCAGGCCGTAGCAGAGGAAGATCCACGAATCCTTCTCAACAACCAGCTTTTAAGTCTTTCACCTCTTTGAGTTCTTCATTTACCTCTCTCCCTCTCTCTCAGTCTCTATCTCTTTCTCTCGCATTTTCTCCTCACTTTCGCCCTCAACAAGTTCATTCTCTCTCTACAGTCTTTTTTGGAGTGAGAGAAATAAAAATGTTACCCAATAGCTGAAGGTGTATGGGAACTCGGACAAGCAGACATCATTTGTTGGAATGGAGTAGTATCCTATAAATAACTTTTTTTGTGATGGGAGAGCTTCTATTTTTTTACTTTGTTAAAGTTGAAAATATGTTTGTATGAACCTTGGATGTTCGACGACTGGTAAACGATGCAATAGTGATAGACGCCTGTCAAGTAGACAAAGTAGCAGAGAGGGATCACCACGTTTGGAATCTAGAAGAATTTGAAATCTTTAGGAGTTCTCAGGCTGTCAGAGGAAATTATACATATGCATATTTAAATCGTTCATTTTAGTTTCACCTTGTTTTTATATTGTAACCCAGCAAAAGCTTATAAGAGAGATGAAGCCGCTAACCACAAACCAAATCGCAGGCAGAAGCCACTTGGGAGAGAGAGAATAGACACCGATGGAGGCGAGGGAGATGGCGAAGAGATAGCCAATGTGGAGGAGCAGCAGATCTTGACTAATTGGGCGCAGCAGGGCGAAGTGCAGGCCGAGAGTGCAGTTCACGCCGATCAGGATATAGAACAGAACCTGACGATATAATAATATTATTAAATTTAAAATGTTGATATTCATATTTGTTTAATAGATTGCAAAAGATTGAGCTCTTACCTTGTATGCAAGCAGTCTGGATGACGTATTTCTGTAGTAAGCATCGAATGGCCCAGAAGACGCCTGGCCAGTGGCCGGCGGAAGATTCTTCATTTGAGCGAATCGCTAGGCCGGGATAGCTACAGTATTCAAAGCAATATTTCTTAGTTTCACTCGAACGAAAATGTATATACATACATACATTACAGAAGATATTGCTGCTAAATAAAAAAATTTAAAGTTGTTAGATTGCTATGAGAAGAAAGAGGAAATCAGGCTTCATTTTGATCATATGACAGACGAGCTGAAAACAGATATTTTGAAATCAGTAATGATTACTTATAGAAATGAAAAAGAAGCAGAGATGAAGAAGTGCGACGAGAGATTAGTGGCAAGGGAGAGAAAGAAGAAGGGAGAAGGAAGAGAAGAGAGAGAACGAGAAAGAAGAAAGAGAGGCCAGGGCAACGACCATATTCCTCCAACATCACAGAAACATTTGCTTTTCCGACACGTCAAAGGAGAAAGAAGGATGATTCGCCTGCCTTTTCCTGCTAAGGCCAATGAAAAGTCATTTCATTTCCATCTTGTCATTATTCCCTTGCTGAAGCATCAATTCTCTACTCTCTCCTTCTCTGTCTCTCAATCTCTGCCTCTCTCTCCCTCTCTCTCCCTCTCCCTCTCTGTCTCTCTATCTCTGCCTCTCTCTCTCTCCCTCTCGCTCTATCTCATTTTCTTTATCGTTAACTTTGTTGTCTCTCTATCTATGACTTCCATGTTCATTTTCATTTGTTTTGATCTCTTTCTCTCTTCGTCCATTCAATCGTTGGATGACTAACGACGCAAATTCAAGCGAAATAAGTAATGGCATCGCGAAAAACATCGAATCAATTCAATCATCGATCGTCCATCAAACTTATTAACATTATTTAATATTATTTCGAAAACTATTTCATCTCCTACGACAAAAAAGGTGGTAAGAAAGACTTTGTTTTCAAATCGGACCTTCTCGAAGCCTTAGCTCGTGCGAATATTTTGTCTGGTTCGTGCTTGCAGAGTAGGCATTCATGGCTCGACAGAGACATTTGAACAACATGAATACATCCACTCTATCAATAACAGGCTTGCCGTGCCTGCGGCTCTCGCTTTTCCCAATCTTTTTCTGCCTTTGATAGTCTATCACATTTTCAATTCCTTTGACTGGCTAGCATAATACATCAAGCTCTGTCTATGTGTGCTAGCAAAGAAAAAACAGATTGAGTATAATGGATTCAGTCCATGGAGCACTAGCCTGACTGCGGCGATGAATGACAGTTTCCACTTCGGAGTAATCGACATATAAAAAAGAGCTCAAAGTTGCAATGACCAAAAGCCTTGTGCATTTTTTGTAAGTAACTCATAAATCTATGTAGCCTATGATATGATTATATGGAAAAGTCTGCAGACAATGACACGAAACAGCGATTGGTTGAGTCGAATCACTCATTTGAGTTCGTCTTCGCAATATTCATTAGTGTATTTTTGAGGTTATATATTAATGAGAAAAAAAATATTTCTCAATCAAATTTATGTCTTTGACAGAAGTACATAGTAGGAAGGTGTGAAGCTATGAAAGCAGGCGACATTAATCAGTTCTCTGAGAAGAATCCAAGGATAACAATGACAAATATGAACATTCACCGGGAGATTGAGCTAGCATGTTGGTATTTATTATTTTAATTCCTATCTTTTATCAAGTAATTAAATGATAACATGACTTGGTTAATAGTCATTTTGGCAGTGTGAGGTATCGCATACACGGAAAACAATCCTAACAAAATTGGCGGTTAAGAAAAAATAAAACACAGTAAATTTAAATGACAGATATTTCTCTTCAAGGCACAGCAAATAAAAATATTGCACAGTTATAAAGGAATTTCTATCGAAGAACAAGCATGCTTCCGTAAATTAAAACCATAAAAACAAGTATTGATTAAAATGAAATTAAATTTTGAATAAATGCTTAATCAGAGATACATAATCATTCTAGCCTGTCTAGAACTTAAGAAATCGTATTAATGGTAATTCTTTTGCTTTCAGAGGCTCTCTGCAGGCCGAAGAGGGTGAAGAGGTGGAAGCGGAACTGCTGACTGATCGTGGACTAAGATGCCCCATGGCCTGGCCCTGCACCCTCTAACACGGCGGCTTCACCTCGCATGGCGTCCGTCCACGGCACTGTTGAGTATCCTCAGCCACGCCAAGGCACTCGCAGCCAGGCTCACCCACGCATTGACGACTTCTGGTATGGGGAGAGAGGAGAGAGGGAAAGAGAGAGAGAGAAACAGAGTTTGTAGACAAAATGGAGAAATAGATGGAGAGAGTCAGCAAAATAGTGAAGAATAAAGATGGACAGAGAGAGAGAGAGAGAGAGAAAGAGCGATATAGAGAGAAAGTAAGAGAGAAACATAGGGAGAAAAGACAGAGAGAGAGAAAGAGCAGCCAACCTCTGCTGAATGCCGACCTCGCACTGCTTGTCAGTGGAGCACTCCGACCATTCGCACCAGGCCGTCCACTGGCACTGCGGAGTGCACGGCTGCGGGTTGCACGGACGCGCCTCGCGGTCCGGCCCGTCGCAGACGCACGTGTCGTCTGCCGCGAACGGGGCTGAACGAGGCCGTGAATTTGGGAGAGAATCTTCATTCTATTCTATTCATCCTGTCTAATTATAAGAAAGAGAATTTAATTTTTGTTCTGCTTATAAACATACATATGTACAGTACCGCTCAACGGCGAGGGTTCAATTCTATGTCGGCTATGGCGGCCGCGGCCAAATGAGACAAGTGGAATATCTCTCTGTGGAAAACTTTTTCAGGCAAATCACCTATCAATTTGAGATCCCCGAATTTTTCTTCACTAATCCCGCTAAACAAATCTTGAAAAATGCAGGAAAAACATTCGCTCCGCCTGGGGTTCGAACCTGTGACACACGAAATACTATAGGAGAACGCAGCAATTATGTCACCGTACGTCATGAAAATGCTAATTTCACAAATTTACATGATTTTTCTTAACGGGATTAGTGAAGAAAAATTCAGGGATCTCAAATTGATATGTGATTTGTCTGAAAAAGTTTTCCACAGAGAGATTTTCCACTTATCCCATTTGGCCGCGGCCGCCATAGCCGACATAGAATTGAACCCTTGCCGTTGAGCGGTACTGTATATATATATGTATGTATGTACCTATGGAAATTTTCATACAACCTAATTAATAACTTCCAAGCGGCAATAAAAGTGCTACCATATCCGGCGCCGCTCTGCCGGACGCAGCTGCGCGACCGCACGGAGAGCCCGCTGCCGCATGTCCGGTCGCAGTCCGACCACGCACACCACTCCGTCCAGGCACAGCAGTCGATGCCCTGGCAGAGGGAAGTCTCCTGCAACGAAGGATACGGTAAGCAATCCTTACCCCCTTGCTTTCTAGCCTCGGCTGGTCCAACGCATCCATGGCCTTCTGCTCCATCGGGCGTCAGGCAGACGCGGCTTCGTCCGCGTTGTCCCGGGCCACATCTGACAATGTTAACATCGAGTACCGCGTATATTTTTTCTAATAATTTAACGTCGTTTTAGCATTGAATGGAGTGTTTTCCAACCTCGCCGAGCATTCGCTCCATTCGCACCACTCGGACCAACGGGCGCAAGGAGGACCGTCGCAGTACAGGGTTTCCTGCCAAGAGACTCTCTCCATCTCTGTCTCTTGCCCTCTCGTCTTCTCATGCTCTCTCGCATCCTTTTCTCTCTCATACTCTCGCATCCTTTCTCTCTCTGCCAACCTCGGCCGGTCCTAGACAGTCGACTCCATGCTGGCAGACTCGGCTGCGTCTCTTGGCTCCCCTTCCACAGCTGGCCGAGCAGGTCGACCACTCCGACCAGTCTCCCCAGAATGTGCAGGGTGGAAGTGCCTCGCACGCCCCCTCCTCCACTCGCGGTCCTGCCACGAAATTCTTATTACAATCTCTGCGGCTTTGCATAACAGTAACGCAACAATGTTAGACATTTTCATATCGAGAAGTTGCGTCGATTACTCCCATTCAATGAGTGCATAATTTTTGCACATTTAAAGTACATATATTTTAAAAGAACAAATAAAGAGACCTTGGCATTCGTCTCCGCTCTGGCCTCCGAGGCAAGTGCGAGAGTGAGAACGACGGCCTCCGTGGCCACAGGAGACACTGCAGCCAGTCCACTCTCCCCAAGAAGTCCACTCGGCACACGCACCCGCGTCGCAGGGTTGCGACTGAGAGAGAAGGGGAGAGAGAGGAGAGAAAGTAGAGAGAGGAGAGAGATGACAGAGAAAGAGAGAAAGAAAATGAGTAAGGAAAAAATAAGAAAGGATGAGAATGGAGGGAAGAAGTACCTCAAAGTCGGGTCCTTCGCAACGTTGCGTTCCAAGCGTGCAGAATCTGAATTATAGTATGATCATCTTCGTAGATGGATTTGAAATGGGGCGTCTACAGTAGCCTGCAATTGTACCTGGTCCTGACGCGCTCTCCGATTCCACAGCGGCCTCTGCACTCGCTCCACTCGCACCACTCGCTCCACGTCTGGCAGGGGCCCATGCTGCAGGGCGCTTCCTCCACTTGGTTGCCCTTCAGTACAAACGTTATATTCGAAGATACAATATCTTATTAGGACTCTAATATGCTTTGGCCTCTACTAGGGTAACGACTAAATAATGACTTCATCTAAAAAGATAAAAGAACACTTGTGGACAGTCCAGATTGAGACTGCAAACATTTATAATATGGCGGAATATTATTCCCGCCGATTTATATTCGATGTAAAATGCGCGGCAATTCGAAAGGGAGTTGCTAGAAGTGTCGACTGACGATGCAGAAGGAGCCGGAACACTCGCGCCGCCGCTGCATCAGCCCATCACCGCAGGTGCAGGAACAGGGCGACCAGTCGGACCACTCGTGCCAGGTAGCAGGGGCTGCAAAGGGAGTGAGGGGCTGATCAGAGAGAGAGAGAGAGAGAGAGAGAGAGAGAGAAGAGAAGTTAGAGAAATAGAAAGAAAGAAAGAGAGAAAGAGAGGTGAGAAAGGGAGAGAGAGAGAGGAGCCTACTAATCGGCGCAGGAGTTGCGACGCAACCAGGCGCATTACAGAGCGGTGGCGGTGGCGCCGCAGGACGGTAGCTTAGAAGATGAATTTTGAATTATTTTTGTTTGCGCTTTCTCCCCACCCCTAATCTCTTCTTACTGACATCCCACTCTCGTTCTATTTCTACTCTTTCCCTCTCCCTATTTCTTTCTCTCTCCTTTTTTCTCTCTCCCTCTGTCTGTCTCACCGGGAGGGTTGCGGACGTGGTGGTTGCGGCTGTGGAGGCTGTGGTGGTTGAACAGTTATTTGTGTCGGCTGTGTATAGGGAGCCTGTAGAGAATCAGTGGTGATCGGGTAAAAAAAGGTTCGTATTGTATAGTGTTTTGAGAAGTTCTGAATCTGCAGTGGTCTTCAAGTAAACATACCGGGCAAGACGGGCCGACGCAAGGCGCGGGCTGAGAGACCGCGGGGTGGCGAGTCTGAGGACGGTAGTTGGACATTCTCAACGAGGAGTTGTGGCATTGCTAGTCTTATTCATACATATATGTATGTAAGTATGTATGAATATACGCGCATAGCTATTGACTTTCTTTTCTGTTTTGTCTTTATCTTTCTCTCTCTCTCTCTCTGATTCTCCCTTTCCCTCCTCCAACCTCTCCTGATACTGCCGAGCGTAGACATCATGAGGCGACGGTTGCTGTCGAGGATCCTTAAGAATTGAATGATGGATTTAAAATGAAAAGTCGAGCAGTCCTTCAACGTGTATCTTACACGGCTTCCCTTCACCGTCCTTCAAAGAGAGAAAGCACTGCTAACCACTGGCTGCCGCTGTTGTTCTGGTCGCTGCTGCTCGGGTCGCTGCTGCGGGTGATACTGCTGTGGCTGAGGAGGCTGCTGAGGTGCCGGCTGATGGCGAGTCGGTGGCTGCAGGAGCTGCACTTGCTGCGGTGGCTGTAAGTCTCTCTGTCTACACCTCCTTCTCTTCTATCCTTCCCTCTCTCCCTTTTCTCTCTCTACATACACACCTCCCCCCCCTCTCTCTCTCTCTCTCTCTCTCTCTCTCTCTATCTCTCTCCACCCACCTGCGGCACTCTCTGCTGTGGCTGTGGATAGGGATGCTGCTGGGGAGGTGGTGGTGGCCGTCTCTGAGGCGCGGGTGCCTGATAGCGACGAGCCGGGCATCCTCGTCTCTCGAGTTGCCGTCCGTAGGCACACTCGCGAGAGCGAGTTGCGTGATCTAAGTCCAGCGACATTTGAATCTCTCGCCCTATGCACTGATCTCTGACAAGAACTTGCATACATCCACGAAACATTAAGAAATATCAAAACTTTAAAAAAATAGAAACACAGAGCACCAAGATTTCCGCTTCCGCAGTCCGACCAGTCAGTCCATTCGCCCGCCTCTATTTCGTCGTTTTCCGAGACTGCAAGATTATCATTCCCTATTTCTGGATTCTGCTCTCTTCCCCTGCACTATTCTCCCTCTTGTCCTCCTATTTAACTCTCTATCTATCTCATTTAATATCTCGCTCTCCTACTCTTCCCTTTCTCTCTCTTTCCCCTCGCTCTTTCCTTCTCTCTCTTTCAGTCACTCTCTCCTTCTCTCCCCTCCCCTCCCCTCCCATCCTACGTCTCTTCTTCCTGTCCACTCTATCCGAGCTGGTGGCCAGTCCCTCTCCTCCACTGAGTGGTGGATGAGCATCGAATTGGTGGCAGTGCGCGACCAGCTCGAGCATACGAACGAGATCTCGTTTTGAGGGTGGATTCTGCTCCACCAGAGTGACCTGGATGTGTAGAGATTTCTATATCTTTAGTCATACTGAATTAATATACAATTGTTTTCAGATGTTATTATTTATGAGAGGTTTATTAAAGGGGCCACTACAGATTATTTCAAGTCGTTATAGATAATTTTTAAATTCAAAAATAGTCTAACGATACCAACATTTTCGGCAACAGAGTTTTGCTCGAAGAGATAGCAGTAATGATGCTGCGTGGTGTTCCTCACGTAGTAGTAGACAACTCAATTTTGAGTTGTGTAAAACAAAGAATTTATTTGAAATTTTTTATTTTGAAAACCTAGCAATTTTTTAATATCAAAATGATTCATCCACCTGCACTACACTTTGGATAGATGTCGACGCAAGCACGCTGGCATTCAGAAGCAGTGCCCAGCAGAATAGCCGTTGGCTCAGAGCCTTTGATTAGAGAGAGAGAGAGAGAGAGAGAGAGAGAGAGAGAGAGAAGGAAGGAAGTAGAGAGACAGGACAGCGAAGGAGACAAATAGAGAAGCGGAAAGAGAGCGGAAGAGAGAGAGAGAGAGAGAGAGAGAGAGACAGACAGACAGAGAGAGAGAGAGACAGAGAAGAAGAAGAAAGAGATAGAGAGATGGAAAGAAAGACATTCTGTAAATATAAGAGATGAGAACGAACCAGCGAGTGCAGTGTTGTTGTGAACACGGGCGCAGAGAGCGAGAGGATGGCTGTCGTCGAGTGATTCTCCTACTGGAATGACAATGAAGTCATGATCAGATGTCTTACAACTGATCAAATATCCATCCATTCAATCCCATACTAAACATTCCTTTGTTGTATTTTATGTATTGCTGCCAAAAAATTTTTTAATGAATTAAGGGAAGGGTGGCAAAGTTCATTTGGTTCAGTTGGCTACTGGCAATTGACACCAATCTTAGCCAGGTCAGCAGATTAGCCGTGCGAAATGCTCGCTCGAAATTCATTTTAAAACAAATATATCCATCATGTTCATCACTCTCCTCGTCTGGCTCACATGACTTCCCCTGAATTCTCTCTCTCTCTCTCTCTCTCTCTCTCTCTCTTTCTCTCTCTGTCTCACTTTCTCTCTGTCTCCCGCTTTCGCTCTCTTGTCTACATATATCATTTCAGAGAAGCGAAAAAAAGGATAGTTGCAGTGGGAGGAGTACGCGAGTTCTCTCTTTGCAAGGGACAAAAAGTTC
This sequence comes from Allodiplogaster sudhausi, assembly GCA_945643635.1. Lineage (NCBI taxonomy): Eukaryota > Metazoa > Nematoda > Chromadorea > Rhabditida > Diplogasteridae > Allodiplogaster > Allodiplogaster sudhausi. The sequence continues at coordinate 4,213,058 of CALZFC010000252.1, forward strand.
AAGGAAATGTGTGTGTCAGGAGTGATTGACACGTGGTCCGAGAAAAGATATGAACTTCCAAATGGCATCTTTCTGTGCCATGGCACTATTATAGGATACTCACTCGTCGTGTCTCTCTCTCTCTCTAGCTCTCTCTAGCTCTCTCTTTTGCTCTCTAGCTCTCTTTCGTTATATTCTTCTGCATTTCCTTGATATTCTAAATTATAAAACAGCAGATGCAATTAAACTTTTAATATTATTCCCTTTAAGATCAACTGATATCTCGTGTGCTTGGATACATACATACATACGTCAAAAGAATTGCTTGCAGCCTTCTCAACAAGGGCAGTGGTTCCGCTCAAAGTTTAATTCTCTCTCTCTCACACTATCTCTCTCTGTTCTTTCACCCTCTCTCAATCGCACTCAACACTCCGTATTGAGTGTCTCTTCTATCAGTGGAGAAAAATAAAACCGTACCTGATTGGCGGCAGTGTACAAGAAGCAGCAGAAATAGCATCGCTTTTCGCATCTCGGTGGAACTTGCTGATAAGGCGATTCCGGAATAAGCTGGTAAATGAATGACCTTCTGGTCCAAGAGGGCAGATCAGGATACGCGAAGAAGACACGAAGGAGGGCAGGCTCGATCTCTCTCTCTCTCTCTCTCTTTCCCTCTCTGCTAGCCACTGACGGGAGCGGTGCCCGGGGGGCTATATGACGAGTCGAGGTTGTGGCACATGCTAGAGAGAGAGGCACAATTTAACTTGGCTCTCCCTCTCCCCTTCTCTCTCTCTCTCTATCTGATTCTCTGACTCTCTTTCATTCCATCCTTCTTTCTTTTGCCTTCCGCCTCTCTCTACTGCTTGTGTCCTCTCTCCATTATCTTTCTTGCTACATTCTCGCTAGCCTTGTACAACTATTCTTCAGCTTCCTAAACCTCTAATATCCACCTTTCTCTAGAGTATAATATCTCTCTCTTTCTCTCTATCTTCTCTCTCACGCTTTGCCTTTCTCTCTCTCTCCTTGTTGTTTAATTATAGATGCCTGAAGCGTGCAAGAGTGTCCGTAACAAATGCTCCTGGTCATCCCGCGATCCTCCGATCTCGGATCACAAATCATTCGTCAACGCCTCGGGCAATCAAGATAGCTGTGAGAAAGTAGATAAATGACTTTAGAGCTGGTCTAGACCGGAAGCCTTCGATCTTTAAGTGAAGTTGAAATTCAGGCAAGATAACTCACTCCCGGCGGGCAATTCTTGATAACATGTTTAAAAAAAAGAGTAGATGTTTGCTTGAATTGGGTTAATACCCCTGTTTTAGATTTCCAAAGTGGTTTCGCTGAACGGTGAATTCACTTACTAGCCTAACTGTTTGATGTTCATAAGACAATGAAGGCCAATCAACATTAGCCGATCAAGGATTACTCCTGTTGTTGATGTGACATTGTGCAACATATGAAGATGATAGAAGCGTGCTCTCTCTCTCTCTCACTTTATGCCATTACAGCATGCAGCAGAAGAAGGAAGAGTAGAGATAGAGAGGGAGAGAGAAGTGAGAGAGAGAGATGAGAGAGAAGAAAGAGAAGAGAGAGCGAGAGAAAGTATATCCGGGGCTATATATTCCTCTCTCGTCGCATTCGCATTGCAAATTAGTCATCTTTTCGCCTCCTTCTGGCGCTGCTTCTCTTATTATCCTATTTTCTGCTGACAACTTTTTCTCTGCCTCTTTCGCTCTCTCACGAAGACTTACCTTGGTCGTAAGATCACTCTCCTTCAAGTCCTCCTCAGCTCAGATTTCACGTCAAGGGGAGGACATCGACGATACTGAGGAGGAGGCCGAGCCAAGTGGGCTTTACTTTTGCTCTTTTCTATTTAGGCACGGTTTACCATCGGATATGTCCCGCGAAATTCAAACCGAGTGTTCGTCGGTTGTAAACCTCTTTCTCTCTATACTCTACTGCAACACAGCCAGGATATGTTTGCTATTGCCATTCCCTATCTTCCTACAGTTTTTACATACTCGTATAAAAAGGAAAAAAATAAAAGGAGGAATCAGTGATGCTTTGTAAATTAACTACCGTTTCTGTAAATTGATAATAATGCCTCGAAACAGGCTGTGACGTCATCCGATTGCTTAATGTTTAGACGGTTCAGAATGATAAATGGTGAATAAAAATGAAAGTTTTACTGATTTCCATTCTGACTCATTGCTACAGCAGCAATAGTGAGCATATTTATTCCAGCAATCACTGGTACAAGTACCCGAGATCAAATCTGCTAGTGAATATTTCCTCAGTGCGATGAAAAAGTAAGACATTTCTTATAAATAAGATGAATTAATATGTCTACTCTTTTACACTGACAATTTCATGACTATTCTTTTGGAACAGCGAAGTGGGGTAAAAGAGTTTCCAAATACTGCAAGGCAATCGGACTGATTTCAAATGTAACAACAAAAAAGTACTATAACCCAAGCATACTGTAATCCTCTTCAATCAACGGCCGAGCCGGTCTGGCTGAGATGCTTGAGAATACAGACCCAGTCATGGCCACGCGCCAACTCCGCACCCCCCCCTATGACCACGCGGTCCCACATTTTACGCTTTGCCGCCTTTGATTGAGGACCCTGTAACAAATGGACTGCATTCATTTCTTCTCTTCGAATGAATACGATCAACCTTTTAAACATTTTTTAATTAATAAAATTAAACACTACATCAGTCTCCAATTAATCGGCCAGAGTAATGCTCCATAGTCTGCAAGAAGGCATCGCATGTTTACATCTGAGGATAGCAGTGAATTCTAAGCCTAGGCATGGATTAGGACGGATATACGATTCTCAAGAGTCTACGTATCCTACGAAAGACGCTCTAAAGGACTAGCGAGAATAATAATTTGTCTCTAGCGAACTCACCATCGGCATTTTGTTTAAAATATTAAAAAAAAAAGGCTTATTGGGACACGCAACTACTTTCACTCATCCAAAACAGCAACTTGGGATAAATCATTAAAATTCAGCAAATGGAGATCTTCATAAAGAAAAAAAGGAAGCAGCAACAACCTCGTTCTTTTGATCCGCTCTAGCGGCATCAGATGCATTGGCACTCGCAGCAGACGCTGCGGCCAAGTCATTCGCCCACTCACTCGTCAACTCGTCCGCGTGCTCCTGAGAAAAAAGAATAATAATTAACTACTGATAATATATCCATGTAAACGACATCACAAATTATTTGTAACATTTAGATATCTCGTGTAAATAAGCGAGCAAACCTTGGCGTACTCGAAAAGAAGAAAGGAGACAGCCATGCCGACGTTCTCTTCAGCCACGGCGATCAGTGCGTCACGAAGAGTATCTCTTCGGGACTGAATATTAAAAAAATATGATCAAAGCATTTCAAGAGTAAAAAATCAAGGCAATCTTGACCGACCATCGTGAATAATAATGATAAGATTGGGCTTCCAAAATGATAAGTAAGAACAAGAAAGGGTGCTATCCTAGTTGGGGGGGGGGGCAAAATAATTTTTTTTTCTAATTCACTCAAAATCGTGCACAGGGGGGTTTTAGGACATGGGGAACACGAATATAATGTTCATTTTGTGTTACTATGTCATTTAACAAAGTTACAGTACTTTTACTTGACATAAGTTTTGGCCGATTTCAGGTAAAATGCTGCTCGAAGGGGTTTTCAGACCTGTTATACTCGAATATTACGTTCTTTTCGACTTATCTCTATTCGTTAGTGCTTAATTGACACTATTTTAGTGTTTGGCAGCTCTGAAAACCCTTAGTGCACGAGTTTAGATGTAAAGTAGGGGAAAAAATGTGAAGTACTATAACTTTGTTAAATGAAATTTTTTTTTACAAATTGAACATTATATTCGTGTTCCCACGGTCTAGAACCCTATATTCGTGTTCCCCATGGCCTAAAACCCCCCTGGGCACGATTTATAGAACATTGAAAAATGAAAATATTTTGCCCCCCCCCCAACTAGGATAGCACCCAAGAAAGCATACGGTTATCTACCGAACCGTCGAGATGTGGCTGTTGAAGAAGACATCCAGTGAAATGTTGGCTCGCACGGCTGGATACTCTGGAGGCCACTCGATCTCGACCACGAAGGGATGCGCCCCGTCAATGCGATACTGGAGTCGGGTGTCACTCACCTGGAGAGAGGAATGCATTCCGACGATCAATTATTTATTATTTCCCAGACTACATCCAGAAATGCAACTAAAGCGTAAGATTCGAGGCATCAGTGTATTAGAGTTCCTGGCGAGAACAAAGAAAAAGGGTTTTCATTGTGTCTTTTGTATTCCGTACAGAAAATAAAGTACAGTCGAAAATTTCCTTATACAAAATAAATTTTTTTGATACCAAAAGTTCAAAAGTTCTGAAATTAGTTTCAAAACCGTAAGAACCTTTTTGAATGCATCTTCACCATCGTATATGGAGAGAAGCACTTCCAGCTCGCTCGCCTGTTCTTCTGCTGAGGTCATGCGCGAAGAAGCCGGAAAAGGGTTTACAAACGACTTCCGTTTAAAAACTGTTGGATAGCAAAAGTGCAAGAAAACCAAGAACAAGAAATTCCTTTTTGAACGGAAATCGCTGAAACATTTTCCGTGTGGGTCCTCGCAGCTCGGCACGCTCACACGCACCGCCTCAGATTACCGTAGTAATCGCATTGAATGCCGCCTTGAACCGTAGTCGTGTCTGGGAGTGAGCAGCGCTTTTGCTTGCCTCGCACGAGCTTATCTCTTCTCTTTCCCTTTCCCCTCCATGATAGGCTTCCATCCTGTGTCGTTTTCTTTGCCGCGTGTATTTCTATCCGTGGCTCGCCCGGGTGTATGGAAATGCCATATATAATTCGGCTTTCTGATCATGTGACAGCTATTTCCCCGTTTCACCTGTTCCCTTTCTTCGCTCCATCGAAGAACGCCAAATTATCAGACGTTTTCCGTGGCCACTTGCTGCTCACTAATTGGCTCAATGCTTCTATAGAATTTTATCGATGTGTTCATCCATTCCGAGTTTTCTCATTTGCAATATGTTTAAGAGCTTTCCGCTGTCAATGCAATGACGTGGTCATGACGACAAGAAGCTGACTGATTCAGACTGCAGATTCAAATTCTCTCAATTCCTCTAGGGTAGCACGAGAGGCTTCTGCAGACGTCACTCGAGATAGAAATGGCACCCAAGCAGAGAATGAATGTCGCCAACAACCAGTTCAGCAAGAACATCAACGTACGAGGCAACATCCCCAAGTCGCTGGTCTGTTCTTCTTCTTAATCTTTTATTATCATGGTTTTTTTCCGAAACTGGTATTTCCTAAGATTTTCCATCTTCTCATAATTAGCACCACTAGTTTACCCCCAAATTAAATTAGTGTTTATATGAAGTCGGGTGACATTGAAGTCCATATAGACTTTCAAATGCTAAATAGGTGCTTGCGGTAGAACGTGGTAAGCGTTTTTTTTTCTTTCAAACCGTCGGCGAGGTTTATCGAGATTCAGGATTTAACTCTTCTGCATCCAAAGATTGCTGGGACTTGCATAGACCGATTTTCATTGAAGTTAAACGTGTATTTTGCTTGCACTTTTTCGCTTCCATAAGCGCTTTTCTTTAAGGAAAAAAATGACAAAATGTGAGCTCCCAATTGTATATGTGAAAAAGTTTAAACAGAGGGCTTGAACTTTCTTCGATTGTAGCTTCTGTGTTCTACGTGTTAGATACACATTTGATTTCATAACGGAGTTTTATTTGACTAGCTAAAAAGCGTTCTCTAAACTTCTATAGAAGGTTTAATATGAAAGTATTCATATTACTATGTCCTCTTACGTAGCTGCCTTACTTCCTTGTTAATGAAGTCTGCTTGTTTAGCAGAAGACTCAAGACAGCAACTACCCGGCCGCTCCTTGGCTCATCGGCCTTTTCGTCTTCGTGGTCTGCGGATCTGGTCAGGCCTTTCTTCTTCTTCTTCTTTAATCCTTTCCATTTCAATTTAACGTCCAAATATGTGGATATATTTTGCGCTCCACTTGAGGAAAGGCAAGTAATACGAGAAGGTCAGAATTCTTTTGCTTGCATGACGTCAAAGCGAGCGTGTCTTTTCCAGTAGTTAAACATGGAACCGAGGGAAATGGCATTTCTACAATTCTTGTTCCTGAGTACAAACTAAATTGAACTGAATTGTAGTCCTGAAACGCCGTGTGCGGTGGTTGTTGGCAGAATGAAAATGAAGTGGCACGTTCCAGTATATGTTGGAATTGGTTTTATAATTGGGCTTTTTCCAGTGTATTGGTGACGTAATGAGAAGTTTATCGGAGCGGAATTCTTATGCGTACAAGATGTAATGTAATGTGAAGAGATTGGCACATGGTAGTTTTGAAACATCAGAGAGCATTACGTAAATGATATATGGAAATCCTTGAGTGATGTTGGGCTGCGGAGAAATTGATTAAGAAAATGGGTTGCCTAGGCGAAGACTTATAATTATATGGTCCCTGCTTATCGTTTTATTTTCAGCCGTCTTCGAGATTGTCCGGTACGTGAAGATGGGCTGGTGAGCGAGGACGCGAGATGACTGCCATCCCACCGTAGTCAAACCGTTACTCCATCTCTCCTAAATCTATGCCGCCTTCATCTCTCTATCGTCTGTGGAAAGAGTATGAATAGGCGCATCCTCCTTTGCTGGTTCTCTCTCAAGTGTGATATACATAAATGCATGTCTTTACTGCTGTAGCGATACGCTTTTTGTAACGGTTTCATTTCTGAAATGATTCCTTCGCGGCCTCACTCTGGACGAGACCCAAAACATTGCCACAATGCTATAGAAAATGATTAAGTTAGCACTATTCTTCCTTTTCTGCATGTACATCCAGAGCCTTTTCACGCGTGGTCCAATCACAGTTGAAGTAGCCTTTCCTTGTCTTCCTCACCGAGAATTGCCATCTGTTATTGGGAAACACTTTTAAATCCTGTCCAATAATTTTTCATCTTTTTTTTTCAGGACCCACTGTCGTTGTTTGTAAGCATCAAAAACTCAGCAATTTCAGATTGATTCTATTTATTTTGGATGTCTTCTACTTGGAGTAGCAAAAGAGTTCGTATTTATTATTGTTTGTACTTGCAAAGATAAAATAATATCGATTTGAATTGTAGAAGCAATAGTGACACCCGGCAAAGCGATATCTTGTATCAGTCAAAATGATCAAGAAGGGGGATATTCTGGCAGATGAAGCGTGCTCGGTTCCTCGTCTTCATCTACGGGACTCTGAAGAAGGAAGAGCCGAATCATCACGCGCTCTCCAGTGGGCAGGTGGCTTGATTTCTCTCGGTTTGGAGGGGGGCGATGGGAAGCTTGGTTATCCGCTTCTGGATTATACGTTGCTAACGACGAATACTTGCTTACGATTTCCATCTAAGCAAGTGGCTAGAGAGCTGGAAATTAAGTGAAATTGCAATTGGAATTTTCCCCAGCGGAAATGGACAATTGTGAATTAAAATAAAATGAGGTCAATTATGACTTTTATATAAAGAAGTAATATATGCCTGTAATAGGAAATGAATGTTGAAAAGAATTAGGGCGAGTGCTGCTTCGTCGGAAGCGCCACTCTGGCAGACGATTCCCTCTCGTCATCGCCACCCGCCACAACATTCCATTCTTAGTCGACGAACCCGGCCAGGGACACCAGTCAGTTCTCTTCCTCCTTTCTATTCATTTCGTATAAAATCGTCGAATTTAATGTCTCATGGTTATTTTTCCTGCTCTGTCTTTCTTTCGTCTCTCTTTCGAGAGAGAGAGAGAGAGAGAGAGAGAGAAGAAAGAAAGACTTTCGAGAAAGAGTGAGAGAGAGAACGAGAGAGAGAGAGAGAGAGAGAGACAGAACTCCCACATCCTCGCACACATTGCTCGCGATCGAGCAGAGTGTCGGGTGAAGTCTACGAGGTCTGCCGCGCCAAGCTGGAGGTGCTGGACGAGCTGGAGGGCTACCCGAACCTCTACATCCGTCGAGAGGAGCAGGTTTCCACTTCTCTCTCTCTCTTTCTCTCTCTCTCTCTCTCTCTGTCTCTCTCTCTCTGTATCTCTCTCTGTCTCTCTCTCTGTATCTCTGTATCTCTCTCTCTGTCTTCCTCATTATCTTTCTTCCTGTTCATTTCTTTCATTCCTCCCGACGCTTAATGTCGCCTCGAGTGCCGGCCAGTCTTCATCCGCCCTGGTCTACCTTCTCCCTCGCCTTCCCTCCTCTCTGCTGGCCTCGGCAACGTCGCCAATGGCCAAGTATTCGTCAGGCCAGAGCAATCATTCTCTATTCTATTCTCTTTTTCTACATTTTCCATTTCACCGCTTTGAAAAATGAACTACACTAATTCAGCAGAATGATAGATTCGTCACTGAATTCACATAAATTCTATGTTATGAGAATATCAAATAGTTAACATCAATCAAATAAATGTAAGACTATTGCAGCACGCAGCCACGGCAGGCCATATGAGGAGGGCGAAGAGTGCAAGACAATTGAAGACCTAGAGAAGGCTGTTTAGACGATGGGGAAAGGCTTGGGGGATTGAGAGAACTAGAGAGAGAGATAGAGAGAGAGAGAGAGAGCGAGAGAGCGGGAGAGATGGAAAGAGGGAGGATGATAAAGAGAGAAAAACAAATGTGTCGTAGATCGCCTGACTGGGTATGAGTGATCGAATGAGGAAATATAAGAAAGCAATGAAAAGATTCCACATCAATATCACTTCTAATAAATGATTCCTTTGCTAAATAAATGCGTTTACGCCCCTGTTGCATTGCTAGTATCAGAGCACTTCCGTGTTGATATTCAATTTCAAAAACTAAAAGCATCAGAGCATCCATCCACTCTCAACTAATTGTAAGCACCATTAGTTTAGCGCCGTTTCCTTTAGGAAAGAAGAAAGAGAATGAAATAGAAGAAGATAAGTCATATAAGAGAAAGAGAGAGAGAGAGAGAGAGAGAGAGAGAGAGAGAAAGGGAGAAAAGAAAGAGATAGGGGGAGAGGGAGAGATAGAGAGGAAATCGGAGAGAGAGAAAGACGAGCGGAAACGGAGAACGAATTCCAATGTCTCGAACAGCGATCATTTGACCAGATAATATTCGACGATATGCCTGGTACTGACCATGTCTGCTTTGAATGAAATTCATGTTTCCAATTTGCACTTTTGTAGTTTCAGGCATACCATGATTTCTCTCTCTCTCTCCCTCTCTCTCTCTCTCATTATTTCTCTCTCTCTTCTTTCTCTCTCTTTCTTGCTCGCGCTTGTTATCTATATTTCATGTTCTGGTTCTTTTCCGGCCCCTCAGGCAATATCAAAATTTTCCACTACAATATCTGAATGTTGTAGTGCCAAATTTAGGTCCTATGAATATCTTTTCCTTGTCTCGCGAGATCTCGTTATCACTTTCTTCTAAGCTTATCAGAATATTCGTAATGATGGAGCCATCGGTTCGTATAAATCCTATGTTGTTCGGTTTCGGAAAAAAAAGATGGTGAGCACCCCTTCATGGTGGTCTTTGCACCAGGAGATCCTCTCTCTCCTGTCTATTTGTGTTTTCCTCATGTTTGCCCACTGCGAGCTCGAATTCCGCTCTTTTCTCTTCCCATATGCGTTCTTTCCCCGAAAGGAATTGTGTATTCTGAGTGCGCAGTCGAACATAGTTCATCGCGAATTCCCTGCAGTATTACTTTTTCGTTCATTTCCCACTCACATTTGCTGATTTTTCATCTATTCAGCAGTTAGTGTGACCGTGTGAATACATGCAAGCTGAATAAATAAACAAAAAAGACTCCGGCATTCATCTTCCAGTTATTTTCTTCTTCAATCTTTTCTATTCATCGCGTCGCTGTATTTGCTTTTGTGAATTTTTTGTGAATTCTGCAAACTCGCCCGAAAGTTGGCAACGTTTCCTTCCTTTTCACACTTGTCTCGGAAGAGAAGCCACCAGTGATTCCAGGCTCTCCTCCGGCCTCGGCGCCGGCCGGGCTCCCAGCCGGCCTCAGCAACACGACGCGCGCGTCTTCCGCTTCGGCGGGCCTCCACTACTGTAAGCTCCGCCAAGCCGTCCAGCCCCAAACCCCGCCCACCCGTCCCGATCGGTGTGATCTGTTGCCATCGAGTGATAGCATGCGACGGGTGCGCCATCGACCGGTCGCCCTCTGGTCGTGCTGTCTGGTTCGCGCGCGGCGGATTGTGCTGGGTGGGTATATTCTATGCTTTTATAGTTTCAAAATGCAATGTTGTGTTCATCACACGAATATTCCATGCCAAGGGACAATAAAAATCTAGAATTTTGTGACCAAAGTAAAAATGGACAACTGCAATATCTTTTGACCTTGTTCTACTCTTGGATTATTCGTATCCGGGATGTTCTCGGAAAACCCTGTTCCCCTGATTGCATTAATTCCTGCTTCAGTTGCAATCTGCATCATCGGCCTACTTGCCTTCTACAATGGGCTTTTCGGGATAATTCCGCATGCCTCCGCTGTGGACTCTGTTCGTTTTTTTTTCAATATTTGTTTGCATTTATATCTTCGCTACCTAATGCTTAATTTGACCTTCTTATTAAAATATACATCTGTGCTCAAATGGAAATGAAAAGTGCTAGGCTCGAGTCATGTCAAGATGTTCTGTATTTCTATTCCTATTTTCAAGTTTTTTTAATGCTTAATTATCAAGCGCTATAATTTGCATTCTTTTAGGTTGAGGATGTGGCAGCAGTGTCTAGAGAGAAGGATGAGGTTCTGTCTCAACTAAGACCTGCTTTTCCCGACAAGGTTAGCATTTTTTTCTCGATTTATCTTACTTTCATTGCATATTCGGTTATTATCCATCGCGTGGAATTTTTTTATGATGGGTGTTTTCAAATTTTATGTTTTCGTAAATGTTACAATATTTGCTTGGGATTACTCTTTCCAAAAAATTTCATTATTAAGAGCCATTGGCGCTTTTAATTCCAGCAGGATTCAACGAATAATAACTTTACATTTTTAGAGTGTTTTATTTCGTTATAAGGCTTTTATTTGTATTCAGACTGCAAATGAGTTCGTGGCCGCCGTTCTTGTCTTCAGTGCAACGAGAGTGAACGCCATTGAGAATCATCTGAAGCAATTGCTGAGGTTCGTCGTGTGAGGATCTCATTTTCCGAATTAGCTAAGATAAATCTACAACGCCCTTTTACCAGAGTACGAAATAATTTAAAACTAATTTGGAAGAGTTGATTCTTCCCTCTTTAATGTCTAGATGTCCATCAACTATCTGTATTACTTTCTCTCCTGCTGTCCCTTTTCCTCTCTTTTTCCCACTTCCTTGTCTCATAGTTCTATTACTTCATTTGAATGTTTTTTTTCTTGCTGTCCATGTTTTCAACTTCATCATGATCCTTGTGACATTCATTGAACCAGTCAGTGTTTCCCTGCCAATCCCCTTTTATTTATTCCGTCGTCCCTTTCCGAGGCAATTAATGGTCCTAGTCCTCTTCGTCGCTTTCCTTGTGCTTTCCATAGTTTCTTTTTTTCTTTTCTTTCTCTCTCCCTCCCTCTCTTCCAATCCGGTTTTAAACCATCTGCTCTCGACCCTTTTACCCCTGCATCGTATACCTGTCAAGGGATCCATCACAGAGCGGGTGCTCGTGGTTGTGAGGTGTAATCGGCTTCGTGCCACTCTCTTAATCCATGATCCTCCCCTTCACCTGGCCCAGTCCACTAAAGGACCTGTTGTATTCTCTATCCTTTCCTTTCTTTTTAAACTCATCGATAGTCGTACAGAGAATCAATCAATCGTATGTCAATCAGCTCTTTCTGACAGTCCAGACGTAGTCTACTTTGTTTCGTTCCTGTTCTCGACTCTTCTCACTGGCACCTCTTAAGCACTCGGCAGCGTAGCCATGGTTTTCCTTGAAATGGCCATTAGAAATGCATGCAAACAAGTCTTGAGAATGCATACTATGAGGGAATGTTGTTGAGGGTGAGGCGAATATTCCTGAAATAGCAAATTAACAACACTTGTGGAACAAAATTAGTGACAGAACGGGAGGTTCTTAGTAGAAGTATAAACAATAATGGTGGTAGTTTGCCTCACGGGCCATCGTTGATGGTTCTGATATAAGTGCAGATAAATCTAGTACTTTATTATCAAACACTGGAATGCCATGTAATTCAGGTTACGCGGGTCTCCGGTAGCGTTTCCGATCGTGGTGAGCCAGGACGGAGACACGAGCGGAGTGGCCAAGACAATTGCCAAGTACACCAATGACTCCCAGCGTGTCTTTCATATCAAGGTACTGTGGTGGCATTTGCACGAATAGAGTAAGCACTATTCATATTGTCTTTTGAATTACTTTATTTATTACTTTACGATGCATGCATACTCTCTTGCACGCTCTCTCTCTCTCTCTCGCTCTCTCTCTCTCTCTCTCTCTTTCTCTCTCTCTGAAGTTTTTGGTGAATCCATTATGTATATTTTATTACATATTACATGCATATTTTCATTTTTGAATTCCTAAGCTTTTCAGTAAAATGAGCAGATTGTGAAAGTGTTTTGATTTGACTTGATTTTGTTAGCTTGATTTGATTTAGCACCCCCGCCCGGAGGCGCCCCCGAAGCTGAGCAAGGGCGACAAGAACTATTTCTTTATTGCCAAGCACTACAGATGGGCCCTCGATGACGTCTTCATTAACAGAGGATTCTCGCATGTCATCGTCACTGAAGGTAGGCATTCAATTCGTTATTCTATTACTTGTTTAAACATTATTTTATTTTCTAGAAAAAGTTATTCTCTTGGTTAGATTCACAAAAATACTCTGTGCGAGACCAGCGATCGCAGATGTATGCAGGTTTTCTTACTGCTTCGAAGTTGTTCAGATGACTTGGACATCTCGCAGGACTTCTTCTCGTACTTCACGGCCCTGAAGCCTCTGCTCAATCGGGACCGGACTCTCTGGTGTGTCTCTGCTTGGAATGACAATGGCGGGGAACACACGACGGATAGGTGTCGTCTGCTTATAATTTTATTATCTGCATTTTATGTTTCTGCTTTCTATTTTTGAATTTAAACCGCGTATATATATTTAAAAAAAACACTTTAGATCAGATACCTCACGCCTTTGGAGAACCGACTTCTTTCCTGGCCTTGGTGAGATATTTTTCCTGTATCGTTTTCTTTAATGTTTTTGATACATATTTCTTTTGTTAAAATTATTAGACAAATGCTGTAGAGCGAACGTAAGTCCATTAATTGAAATACCTTTTTTTCAGGATGGATGCTAACGAAAGAGCTGTGGGAAGAGCTGAGAGAGGGCTGGCCAGATCGGTATTGGGACGACTGGATGAGGAGGCCGGAAGTTAGGTCAGTCAATGGCTTGTGGAAGCATAGATTAATAATTGTACTACCGATTGTAATGCAGCAAAAGTGATACGATTGTTTATTTCTCTATCTAAATCAAAGAACGTTATAATGTTTTCTGTTAACAATTATTCGTCGAAATAATCTAGAAAGCCTCACAGTCAGCACTTCAGTTTTTCATTGGAAAGTATTTAAACAAGTTGACAGGCGTGCTATTTTTCATGGCTTGAGGAAAGGCCGTAGCTGCATCCGCCCGGAGGTCAGTCGCACTGCCCATAATATGCAACTCGCGGGCAAGGGCAGCTCAGGGTTCGTTTCTTTTCTATTTCATCTTGATAATATTTTCGTAATGAGGGTGCTATAATAATCTGCAGCTATAATAACAATCATAACATGATAACAATTATACACTGAGGAATTTTTTTTAAATTTGCTTCGCTTTGCTTTTGAGAGTGTTCCTGTATCTGCGAATGATTATTATACTCTTTAGCGGTCTCTACAAGCAATTCCTTTCCTCGATTCACCTTCCTGACAAGCCGGTCGACTTCTCTGTCGTCGACACGTCATATCTGGAGAAAGAATCTTTCGAAGGCCAGCTTGCTGGTTGGACAACATTTTACTTTGCAAATCTTTATTTGTGTTATTCCTTACAATTAGCATTTTCATCTTGTATATATGCGCTTGTGCTTTGGGATTCATGACTTTAACAGCTTTTGAAAGCCGATTTTGTAACGAAAATATTTTGAAGGATTATTGCGCGATGCAAAGGCCTCAACTATCGCTGATCTTCCCGCGTCCCTGAGCAAGGAGAATTCCTTCAGGTTGCATTAATGATGCCTCATCTATAAAGCATTCTTTAACATTACAGAGTGACGTACTCGAATGCGCGGGAGTGGCGAAAGCTTGCTGATCGATTCAAACTCATGAACGACATTAGAGTCCGTTTTTGTTTTGTAATTTTCTTTTCTTATTACTCGAGCCTTGATTCTCTCGCATACTGTACTTCTTTATTCAGTCCGGAATGGTGCGCACTGCGTACTATGGAATAGTGCCCTTCTCGGTGGACGGAACGCGTCTCTATGCCGTTCCCTCGTGGCTCTCCCTGGACAAGTTTGGCCAGCCTGGCCAGTCCCCCGCGGAGGCTGCCTACAACCCCCAGTGGGATCTCCAGAGCAAGTTCATGGACTTTGAGAAGATGTACTGCAAGCCGAGCAGGTTTCTGTTTTGACAAATCTTCTTTTCGTCCATAGGATCATCGGTTATTCTGGCATTTTTTATTTAAATTTTACATCCTTAGGTCTCTCCTACTCAAAAAATGTCCTCGTGCGATCTCGCTTTCTCTCTCTCTCTCTATCTCTCTCTATCTCTCTCTCTATCTCTCTCTCTCTCTCTCTCTCTTCATCTCTCCCACCATATGCGCTTTCTCTCTCTCCCTCCCTTCCACTCTATCCTTCTAATTTAACCACTCTCATTTCCAGGTTCACCGGAAAATGCGACCCGAAGAGCCCAGAAATGATAGAATGGTTCAGACGACGGAATATGCTGAAGAAGTTGCAAGCCTGGGGTGAGATGATTGTTATTTAAATATATGTTAGTTACCTTTCAAATTAATTGGAGTAATTCACTTTAAAAATGATATGAAAAGTTATCTGATGAATTGTTATTCATTTCTGATGAATTAAGTAAAATTTGAATGATTTATTCTCTGCTAGAAATTGCTCTCGCCTTCTTATGCGCTATTGCCATTCTTTTCTTTGCTTGAATTACGATAGCCAGTTTTCAAAAAGATATGCCGGTTTTACCAATCATAGCAAAAATGAGACCATTCTGATCTAAGGAATCTTAAAAGAACCTCAAAATGAGAGTATTTTTTCTGTGATTTGGGAAACTAACTTCTTAGCCATGGGCCTCGTTTAGGATATAGAATTGCTTGCAAGAGTTAATTTCATATAAATATTGCGTAGTTTCATATAGAGTGTATTATGTTGTTTAATTGTGCTTTTTTTAAACTATGACTTAGTTATCTTGAAAGAGATTCAGAATGTTTCGTCATAATTTAACTCCTTTCGCTTTCCTCTTTTTAAATATGTTTGCCCTGTGTGCTTGTAAGATTCTTGGATGTACTGGCCCAAGGATTCCTTTACTGTTCTTGATAAGCGTCTTTCGAAAAGCCGGTTCAGTTGACCTGGTCCGATTTTAGGAGAGATTCATTTTATTTGTTTCTTCGGGGATTCCTAGAATTTTAGTCACTATCCAATAGTTGTCGGTGATATTTTGATGCATAATTGTCTTCCTACCATCCCAATGATCTCAACACATTTTGTCGCTCCAGTTTCTTGAGTATTTTAAAGGTGGAACTGCCAGTAAAATTAAGCAAGTATTGATTATCATATTTTTCTCTCCGAAAGTACCAATTCCATACATTGCAACCATCGCTTGATTCCTATTGCTAGCAGTGCTCCTTTTGGCGACCTCGCATAACTAAAATATTGTAGTTGCATAAATAGAGTAAAGAATTTAATTCCTGTATTTTGGAAGCAGCATGGAAATGATCTACAAGCTTTGTTAATTTTATTTCGAAAGTGATCCAAAGCACCATTGCGTCGGGAAAATGTTAAAAATTAATTTAGAGAGAAGAAATTGAGAAGGGATTAATTGAGGAATAGAGAGGAAAAGAAGAAGCTGGTAAGGGCAGAGAGAACGAGCTGCGGAGCGAGAGCAGCCGGGCCATTGCAGTAGTCGAAGTTGCAGCAGCAGATGGTCCGGCCGTCCACTCGACTGCAGCCGGACTGGCGGGCATAGGGACCACCCGAAAAGCCAGGAAACAACTTGAGACAATCACCCAGCACATCACATGACTGCTCCATCTGCAATGAAGCAGGTAAATGAAGGGAGAGAACATGGAAGGGCATGGAAGAACAATACCGATATATTCTGTTCTTACTCTTTCGTTCATCTTGTAATTGAACATTTTCGACTCTTCCTCTCCTTATTCTTCTGCATGCCTTCTCCCGCTTACCATGCTCTCTCTCTCCTCTCTCTCTCTCTCTCTCTCTCTCTCTCTCTCTCTCTCTAATCTCTCTCCTCTCTCTCTCCTCTCCCTCTCTCTCTCTCTCTCTCTCTCTCTCTCTCTCTCTCTAATCACTGCAACTGACCCTCCCGTCCCCTCCGATATATGCACGGCACCAGAAGACACCTGGTGCGCACTCCACGGTGGGTGCGACGTAGAAGAGGCTGGGAGAAGGCGTGGAATGGAAGCACGTCAATTTAGAGAGAGGTCGTTGTAGAGAGACGCAGACGACGAAAGAGAACATGAGCAGGAGAAAAAACAGCATCTAGAGAGAAGAATCATGTAGCAAACTATGAAGTAAAGGGTGAGGGAAATTAAATTTACACTAATCGGATTGAATGGCAAACAGTTCTTCAAACACAACAAAACCATTTAAGTGAAATATAAATGTAGCCTAAGGTACTCCTGATGGTGAGCTGCGATAAGAAAAATGACAAGTCCAGGCGAATTTTGCGTTCTCCACCTCTCTATCTTTCCATATCTATCTTCTTTCTCTTTCTATCTCTCTCCTTTCTCTCTAGCTCTTCCCTCTCTGTCTGTATTCTTTGCTGTATTTGATTGAAGTCGACTCCTCCTTGGCCTATAAGCGGTCGGCGTGTTTGTGTACAGAGAATGATTTCGATGAATCATACTGATCTTCCATTCCAATCTTCCCCCACCAAAGAGAGAGAGAGAGAGACTGACATGAGAGAGAAATTATACGAAAGGAAAAGTAAAGGCGAGAAATGATATGATTATAATTTGAATTTTGGCGATGAAAATGTATATATGTATGTATGTACATACATACATACTTTTCATCTGAAATCTCATATCTTCCTTGAAGCTAAAACTGATCTCCTGCAAACATCTCATGATAGGTTTTTTTGCAATCAAATTAAACGTCAACATCTTGACCTTTCCTGGTTGAAGATATTTCTGTGTTGTCTGGATAAGTTGAAGTCAGGTGCTGTGTCTCTCAGTCTTCTTTCTTATGCTGATTTGAAAGAAGAAGGTAAGTTGAAGTTGTAATGAACATCATTTCTCCTCTCCCGATCTCTCTCTCCCTCTCTCTGTCTCTCTCAATCACCCTCTCTCTTTTACTCTCTCACTCACTCACTCTCTCTCTCTCTCTCTCTCTTTCTCTCTCTCTCTCTCTCTCTCTCTCTCTCTCTCTCTCTTTCTCTAAGTCTCCTTGTTAACCATCCCGACTCATCTATCTTTTTTATCTCCGTGCCTTCGTTGTCATCACTCCGCGCATCCCTCACTGACGGTTTCTAAGGGCGACGCGACAAGTCGCTTTGTGAAGCCATGCAATAACTGGCGAAATGGGAGAGGAGGAGAGAGGGGGACGAAGATGAGAGAGAGAGAGAGAGAGAGAGAATGGGAGGAAGGGGAAGGAAGACTCAATGAATACGCTCATTAGCTGGCTCCACCTCTACTTTTCTAGAGGAGACTGGACCGGACATGAATTGAGTATAATCCGTTCTCTTTCCTTTCTCTTTCCGTTCTTACTTTAAAATTCTGACCATGAGCCTTTGTCTTCACTTCAATCCTATGTTCCTCGAAAATTTTTGCACGTATCTTTTTTTTTCATCTTTTATCAGCCTGACTCGCTAGATTCAATTAGATTCTGAAGAAGAAAGAATCTGCCCTCATAACGAACTCGGTGGCAGAATTCTTCATCTTCTCTTCCTTGGCCTTCTTCTTCCTACTCTCAGATGGTCTCTGAGCACTCTTGTTATTTTATGGTATTGAACATTTTTATTTTGTTTCTTTGTCCATTTGTAATAACGAAGCGGTAATAGAATGCAGATGCATGATTCAAGTTCACTTCTAACAAGTTACGATTGACACATTTCCGTAATAATTGTATGCTGCACATCAAAGTCCTTGCTTGTCCCAGCAATGTCATATTTCCCCTCGGCCCGTGGAACGCGAGAGACATGCAGTTTGAATGTGAGAGAGGAAGAAACAGAGGTAGAAATAGAGGAAAGGATAGAATAGGAGTTGGTATAAAAGATGAAGAAGAAAAAGAACAATAATAAGAGGGAACGAATAAAGGAAGAGAGGAAGAGAGAAAGAGAAGGGTAGACTAGAAAGAAATCGTTTTAAGATGAAGCCCTTGAGTCGCGGCCTTCCCGATATCCTCTTCGTCGAATCTGCGGACGTCGGCGAAGCAGCAGGAAATGCGTATTTTCTCCAGTAATGGATCGCTTCTCTATGTCGTCTCTAAACTCTCCCTTACCCCTTTATCTCTCGCGTTCTCTCTCTTTTTCACCCTATTTGCATTTTCAGCTCATTTTTGCTTAAAAAAATTGTTGTACATATTTTTACTCAGGAGCATCTTTGCCCCAACGTTTGCTGCTAATTTCTTGCTGCTATGTAGCTCTCCTTCTGAATCTCTCTCTCTCTCTCTCTCTCAGTCTCTCTCTCTGCGAGGTTATCTGGCAGTCCCTGCGAATGTCTCTTTGATTATCTCTTGAGATGGAATTGCTGATACGCATTAATCGTTCTCTAATGACGGTTCGCCGTTGAGAGAGCGCCAGAAGTGATCTTTATCCGTCCACGCTGAGTCCCATTCCATGTCAAATACTCGGAAGAATTACAAATATTTTTCTCAAGGATTAAAATTGGTTTTTTCATAGTACTCCAAATTTTATTAAAACGTTATGATGGCGCTTTGATAGTTAAGAGGTATGAACGTGGTTTCTTCCTTATTTCATAAAAAATTGCACGTTTACAAAATTTTCGCTTTTTCGACTGATTGCGTAATATGTCTTATGCACTTTTCATCAGACTTGAAGAGATGTGAACATAATATGTATACATTGTAAATGTCTTTGTCACCATTCTCATTCATGCGAGCAAGTCTTTCACGTTGTTTGTAATGTCTTCTCGATCTAATACGCAAGCAATGAAACAAAGAACATTTAGATGTATGTAACTTCACTAAAATGCATGATTGCTGATCGGATGATTTCCTCATAAGTAACATATGGCTTTCCATTTGTTTTGATTTTAATCACCCAGTGTTGATTTGTCGTTATCGAGTGGATCTAAAATATCGCCAACCAACTGATGCGACCAAGCGTGATCTACAATTGTTGATGGAGCTAAAGATTATATAAGAATAGGAATGTACCGTGTGCACCTGTTCGATGCGATCTACTGCAAGAGGCCGTGCTGCGATCGGACTTGCGGTCTCTTCCATCAGGCATTCATTGCCAACACCAGTCAATTCCTTCTTTAAATCTCTTATTGAGTATAATTATGTATCTCATAGCATGGAGCGTTATTACGCAGAAAAAAATTTTTTTTTTATTGAAAAAATATAGAGGAAAATGAAGAATGGTATTGTTTTTTTTATTATAATGAATTGAATTGAATGTACCGTAGCCTCTTCAGAGAAGCTTCGCGCACCGCAATCGCTGAAGCCAAAGCTGTCGAGTCTCGGCTCAAGCACGCGGCCATCGTCCTCCACTTGTAGTCTACTTCAATTTGTTTACAATCATTAATTTATAATCTTTACTCAGCTATATGAATATAAATAAGTTAACTTCAAGCTGCGTTTAATTAATTTAATTACAAACACATTTTTTTTTAGCTCCAGAAGAGTTTCGTGCTTTTCACCAGCAAGCCTTTTACGATATCATGGAGTCGGCGGCGAGGAAGGTTGGGTATTTATTTTTAGAGAACATTATTTAGTCTGCTATGTACGGTGTCTGTGAGAGCTGAAAAGATGTGAGAAATAAAGGTGTCTGCATCGTACGTCGAGCCTCCGCTGCCGCCCCCGCTCCATCCACTCATCTCCTCTTCCCGAGCACGATCCGTACGACGGCTCAGCCAGCGACAGTATACCGAATACGAGGACACCACCACGGTCTCTCTCTCTCTCTTTCTCTCTCTCTCTCTCTCTCGAACATTCTCCTAATCACCGTACCTCTTTGAATCGTTCTTTCTCTCTCTCTCATCTTTGAAGAATCAAAAGGAGAGAATAAAGGAAGAAAGAAGTTCTGCAGATCCACTTGGACCCCTCGAATGTTTGGGAGAACCCTGAAATCCTCGAGATCATCGATTCCGACGTCGACTCAGCCATCGACGCCGAGCCTCCAGCTGTCATCTTTGGAGATGAAGACTCGAATATCGACAATCTTCTCGAGTAACAGAGAGAGAGAGAGAGAGAGAGAGAGAGAGAGAGAGAGAGAAAGAGAAGAAGAGAGAGATCTACTGACAATGAGGGAGACAGAGAGAGTCAAGGAATTGGAAATGGTAATTGCTGAAAGCGATTAAGGTAATGATAAAGGAAGACAAGGCATGGATAAGAGAGAATAGATAGGGAATGAGGAACAAGTTAGCGCACTTCGGCTCGGGAAATATTTTTAATCTTAAAGAGAAATGTAATAATGAAAACCTCTTATGGTCAGCAGTTTCAGAACCACGACACATCTCCTTGACACGAATCCAATCGATCACACTCTCCATGACGAACACGTCTTCATTGATAATGAGATGGATGATGCAGGTGGGGAGAGAGAAAGAGAGAGGGAGAGACGGAGAGAGGGAGAGAGAAATAGAAAGAGAGATAGAGAAAGGTAGAGAGAGAGAGAGAGAAAGAGAGAAGAGAGACAGAAGGAGAACTAATTGAGGCATAGAGAAGAAAGGAAGGATAGCATAGTTGAGTCCATAAATACATCTTTTTACAGATTTTGCTGATTTTAGCGAAGTGGACCTAACGCAGGCGCGCCAAATGAGTACGCTGATTTTCAAAGCTACCTTGCATGTTCCCTACAAACAGCGATGTATGAAAAATACCCTTGAAAAATAATTCGGACTCAAATTTAGTAATCGGCAAAACGAATTTTTTTTAAAAATAATTGTGAAATCTTTCAAAAATTAGTGTATGTTTGTTTATCAGGCCTCAGCTCGCTTCATGAGGCAACAATCAACATTGAAGCTCGCCAACGGCCGGAATTTGAGCGGAACCTCTTTGAAGGCAGCTTGGATACTGGCTAATTGCTCCATAATGACCTTATTCTAGCTCTCTCTCTCTTGTTTTCCTTCACACACTCTATCGTTCTCTCAATCCCTGTCGTTTGTCGGTGTCTTACTCTCTGTCTCTCTCGCTCTCTCTCTCTCTCTCTCTCTTTCTCACTCTCTCTTCCTCTTCTTTTTCATGCACATTCATTCTCTCTCTACTTATTTACGATTTGCGCCTCTCTCATTATTCGAGAGACGACAAATGTAGTTGGCTTTTTTCCCACTCCGGTCAACATTCTATATCTAAACATTTAATGCTTTCATCGGTTTTCTTGCTTGAAGTGTGCACTTAGATTATTGGTGCTCAAAGATGATGATAAATGTGGCGATTTATGACGAAGGAAATGACATCGTGGCCAATCGGTATCGGTTTTAATTACTTCCGTGATATTCTCGAGTTTTCCCTTTCATCGCTTTACTTCAAAGTAAGAAAGCACAGTCAAAGCTGCCTTACTCGGTCGCCTGCCAGACCTAACTCAAAGAAATGTATGATGAACCGAATGCCGAAGCTACGTCATCTTCGTGCTGACGTCATCTCATGATGACGGTTGACGTGAGAATGAGGGAAGCAAGAGAGACATAGAGAGAGAGAGTGAGGAGAGCGAGAGAGAGAGAGAGAGAGAGAGAGAGAGAGAGAGCTGCCATGGGAGTGAAAGCAAGAGGCAGGATGAGTCCGACGTTCTCTTGCCTACCTTGGCATGCACATCGTCGGTACCTGTGTCATATACCCCAAACTCTTTTACTAATGAATGCAATTACTTCCTTCTTTATTTAACGAAAAAAAAAAACTTTATTGCCAAAACTCAAGCAACTTAAAAAAAAAACAAATTAAACTGTGAGAGAATGAGAGATGGATATATTGTGACGTGCAAACGCATTCCATTCCTGTTATTCCAACCATATCTTCATAGAGGAAATCAAACCATATCTGTGATACAACGAAAGAGAAATCCGTACTAGCCATCATGAAAGCAAACAAAACAATTCTCATTGTATAATTGATTAAATATTTTGGCAATTCTGATACTCGTTTCTTCTCTTACAAGTGAAGCGCGAGCTACTCAGACTGCGCAGACAATACTTCTATAACAAGTTAGCGCCACGAAGAACGCACTATTTCTGGGCGTCTACTGTCCTAATGATCTCTGGGAACATTCTATCTACACGTACAAACAATTTAGTACTTTTAAACCGGAAGTAGCAATGGCTATAAGCATACCATGTCTGTCAGAGTAGTGAACTGCTCAAGATTACCGTAGTCAGTTTCTCTTCTTGTTCCTCTTGTCTCTGGCTGTTCCATTGGTCTGACGAGTGGAAGAATGTCGAATGGTGGAGGCGTCCCTGGCTGGTGGCAGAGCTCCGCTCGCCTCGAAAGAGACAACGCCTGGTTCCTTCTCCTCCTTCGACTTCGCACGTCTCCAGTGCAGTTTGAAGGGAAACTCGAACTCGTTTGGCACCTTCAATTATACGAATTGGGGGATAACAGATAGTTGTTACTTCGTCGAGAAGTCTCACCTACAAAGTTTGCTTGCCAGTCCTGAATTGAAAAACAGTGCGATTATGAAAATCACCCAACTAAAATATATGACCATTCCATTTTTTAAAAAGAATATAACCTATATAATAATTAGAATACAAGCATTGCGCTGACCTTGCCAATGCTGCCTGCCTCGAAGAACCACCCAAGAGGGAACCAGATGCGCATTCGGTCATCCGTCGCCGTTAGATTCGCGTGGTTATAAGCGAATCTTAAAGGAGCCAAAAATTCACACGTTTGTCTGACACAAGGAAGAGAGAGATTTTAGATAGACATGCGACAATAACACTCAAGAAAATGCAAAAAAAGATCAAACAAATTCGCCTTATAAAATTACAGTAAACAATTAGCATAGTACACATTAAGAAATGTCTTAAAAGGCAGTCTCTCACTAACGTGTGATAGTAGAGGAACATCCTAGAAGAGATGTAAAATGCAACAAAGACATCAATGGAGTAGTGTTCGTGGCCCGCCAGAATGAAGAAGACTCCTTCAAGTAAGCAAGATTAAAAAAATTAAGGTTTCTTTGCCTTAAAATACCATAGTTAAACAACGAAAAAAAGTGAAAATATTCAAATGATCATATTTAAAGCAGGAAATTGCGTCTTTGAAGGCATATCAATGCGAAGTTTAGATAATAAGTACGACTTAACTGACCAAAGAGATTGCATACCCACGTGACAGTGTGTAAGCCAGACCAGGAGTTCGGAGTATCTGAACGGGCAGACTCTTACAACTATCACAAAGAGCTGGTATACATTTCACACTGTAGACATTCATACCCAACTGACCATAGAAACCCCCCCCCCCCTATCTCATTCGACAGGAAAACAAAAGGAAAAGAAAACCGCACATTCAGTGATAAAATGATTGAGCAGAGTGATGGCCGTTGTGTGGCCGCTGAACATGTAGTCGCCGCAGGTTCGAACACCCTGAATATAGCATGTAAACCTAGAAAGTAAACAAATAACCTAATTAGGTAACACAAAGTCAAAAGATTTAACTGTGACAAGTGTCATCAACCTTAATATTTGCACTTGCCTGAATGCTCATGCCCAGTTTAGACCAGATCTGGAAGGCTTGAACGACCTTCTCGGCCAGACTTCCGTGATTCTTAAAAAAAATCTCCTTTATATTCGTTTTTGAACGATTCAGCTGAAAGGTTAATTAGAGATAATTTTGTAATTGTATTCTGGATGGCAGAAACCTTGGCTCGACACTCGAGATGTAGTCCAGGCACTGAGAGAGATGTAATCATCATTGTTATGCAACGAAGCAGAAAGACAGTTCCCACCAGGGAAAACATTCGGCGGGCGATCACAACTCTGAAATGAACAAGCTGAAAGGAATATTTTACAGAATCTTACAAATTCCCCACTTGATACTTCTGCCTACACCTTCTGTTTGTAAGCAGGAAAACGATTATATTAGCAAGAATTAGTTTTTAGATCAAATAAGATATAGTACAAATCAATAAAAGCAATCTCGTCGCAAGGACCTGTGTTTATGGAAGATGAGTACGGTAAGCCAGATCGTGGCGAGAGTCACTCCAATCATCTCGCACATGTCGAATGCCCAAGGAATGAGTGGCAGATTGTCCAGGACAATGTCGGGCAGAGGCGGGTACATCTTCATGTCTGGAAGAAGAGTGTTCAGGCCAAGGCTGATATCATGAAAGAATATTTAAGAAAGAAGTTGGTTAGGCTTAGCGAGCATGGAAATGAGCAAAACAAAACATCAAACCCACCAGGAACTCGATCATGAACGAGCACCATGACAAAGGCAGTGATGAGAAGAGAGAGCAGACAGTAGGAGAAGGCTATCGCAAGCTTCAACACAGACTTCGCATGCGTATCCGGAGCTTCTACCTGAAGGGAGAAGGATGCGTAGTTGATTGTAATACGGTGAGGAATGAGGAAACTTCTGAGAAAACTACAAGGGAGAGAGAGAGGGAAAGAGAGCAACGAGAGAAGGAAACAACAAACCTGCCGAATGATCTCATCTCTGGATATAAGCCGAACAGGTCCTTGGTCATCTGAGGATACGACGGTAGTGACCGTCTCTTGACTAGAGAACAGCATTGCCGTAGCGCTACAACGATATTTAGTGTGGGTGGCAGACATATCCGCGGTTTCTGCGGTATCCAAACAGAGGAAGGACACACGATAACTAATGATAGCTGACCTATCAGTATGCTCGGCGTGTGTTGAGCATGCGGCGCCAGCTTTGGCATCGCCATTGGCGTAGCCATTCACGCGAGAATACGAAGGGACATCTCAAGGACAAGAATTGTGCAAGAAAAGACAAATGAAGTAGGAAGAGTACATTAAATAAAATGCCGAAAGGACAAGAGAAACAAGCGAGAACGGATTGAAGAACATCACATACAAGACTCCTCTGATGCTGTTTGAACGGATGCTGGAGTTATGCGAGAAGTCAATTCATTCCCGAAGGCTGAGGTCTGCAAGAACCGAGACAGTATTTAGATGCATTAATTGGTCAAAGTATCATTTGGCAACTTCACGAGAGAAAAAAATGATTTTGAAATGCCAAGCGAACCTCTCTGAGTTTATGAATGGACGCGGCGAGCCGCTTGATGTCACCAAGGCAAGTGAGTTGCAGGGGTTTCTCTCGCAGATCAGTCTCATTCAGGGTCAGCAGAGTGGCACCGTCGATCTGCATGCTTACACTCATTATCAAATCAAAGAGTACAATCCAGAAGATTAAACTCCCTAATCAGATATCAATATATAAAATGGGATCAAGTTTTAGTGATCGTGAGAAGAAGAAGAAATTGCTAACAAACCCGATGTTCATACGCAAGAAGCTTCGCGTAGCGTTCGAATCCCCCCGAGTTCAGCCAAGCTTCTACCTCAAACGAGTACATTTCACGAACGAAATGAGGGATCACCGAACATTAAGACGACAAGGATAACCTCAGTTGGCAAGAGAAGAAAACAAGTGAACCTCTCGACTTGTCCAGGAGACTGGATCGGAAGCGATGGCGATGACGTCATGAGCGGCGATGCCATTCGTGGCTGACACCATCTCGAGCTTGCTCAGAAGTCAGCAACGCCCGACACCCGGACAGCCAGCCAGCAGTCGCTGGCAAACCCAATGGCCTTGTTGTCTGCACTCTTCTTGATCGCTCCTACGTCAGATCACTATTCAATTTTCAAAACGTAAGCAGTAAGTAGCAATCGCGACAATATGATGCATAGACGATGCGCAAACATCTGAAGGATACAATTAACACGGAGCCGGTGTGTGCACCACAGTACGCTTCAAAAACAATTATAGAAATGCACCACACCACAATACATAGTTAAGTACTGGACACGACGGGGGAGTGGTTCTCACTTACTACCGTCAAGTCAACGAAGACACTAAACATATTTTCGTATTTGTGAGTATCTTAATAATTATTAGACAATATTAAGGCACCGGAAAAAAAGAAATGAATGCCATTGCAGATCAGTACTCTCGCAGGAGTAGGTGGATAGCACTGGGCTGCCCCATGACAGGCTGAAACCTATTCGAAGACACAAGACGAAAGATAAGATAAGGCTTGAAGGCGACCGTGTACGATAAGGAGATTAAGGGAAAACTGTTGCACAAGAAAACACGAAAACACATTTGAAACTTGTTTTTTTCATCAATGGGCCACAAGTAAAAGTGATATTATGCACTGAAGATGAAATTATATACCAATTCATTGCATACGCTGCTAAACCACCATACATACAATTTGGTTGATATATGTTGTAACCTCGGCAGTGATCTTTCCTCTCTAACTCTCTTATTTCTTTCTCTTTTCCCTCATCTCTCTCTCTCTCCCTCTCTCTCTCTCTCCTTCGTTTCTTTATCCTTTCTTTCTCTCATTCTTGACTCCAATCAGCATGCTCAGCCTGGGTTCTCACATGATTTTCGCCGTTAAATTGATTTGATATTGCATTAAAACTCATTTGGCATGTCAA